>JARHVA010003995.1:1527500-1740000 GCA_037957365.1 Torreya grandis
ATCATCCCTCCCAACTTGCTCATCATCCCTCCCTCATTCCTAATAACTTCTTCCTCAAACCTCATCACTATTAATCACTCTCTCATCATTAATCATTGTATATAATCACTCCCTCATCAACCCTCACCATCCATCACCATCTCTAATAACTAATTCATAATCCCTCATCATCCCTAATCACTCCCACTCTCATTCCTCATAATCCCTAATCATTCCTTCCTAATTCATCATTATCTCTAATCATTCTTTCATCATCCCTAATCACTCTATAATTGACCCTCACCATCACTCACCATCCCTAATCACTCCTTCATCAGCACTTACCATCACTCATCATACATAATCACTCATTCATCATCACTAATCACTCCCCCTCTCATCCCTCATAATCCATAATCATCCCCTCATTGACCTTCACCATCCCTCATAATATCTATTCACTCCTTAATCATCCCTAATCATCCCTTATCACTCCATCATCATTGTTAATAACTCCATAATTCATCCTCACCATCCATCGTCACTCATCACCCCTAAAACTTCCTCCTCATACCTCCTCAATCCTTAATTACTCCCTCTTTTACCCTCACCATCCCTCATCATCTCTAATCAATTTTTCATCATCCCTAATTGATCTAGATGACTATATCTAATTTAATTATCCATATTATTTATCCCTTAGATAGTAAATTCCAATTGAGCATAAGATGTTTTATCTCTACCCTCCTTAACACCTCACCCTTCAGGTAGACTTACTTATATTTTATAGTTTAGCTCACCCTTTAGGTGGAATTGCTTATATTTTATATTTCACCTCACCCTTAAAGTATCCCTTTTCATGTAACATAACTAGAATAAATGCATAGAGCTATATTCACACTATAGACTAGCTAGTGACATGAATCTATGGGTAACATAACTCTATGGGATGGGTAACATGATTCACTATAGGGGTAACTCTATGGGATGGTACAACATGAGTAACCTAACTATATATATATATATATATATATATATATATATATATATATATATAACATGGTTCTATAGGATAGGAAACATGAGTAACTAGATATTATATATGTGAATTTCTATGTACTATATATATGTAACATGAGTGTAGGGATCATTTTTTAACTTTATTTCTAATGTCTATCAGTTCCCTACATCCCCTCATCAAGTTTTTGGGTTGGTTCTCAATCATTTTGTTTGATCCCAATGATATGCTTAATCTATATAGTAGAGGGGTAACTATAGTTGTGCTTAACATAACATCTATACAAATATATAGAATTTTTAGTTGGGCTACTAAACCTTATCCATAGTGGGTGGGGGTTCGAGGTTGTAAAGGAGGTGAGGCCTCTATCATATCTATGGTAATTGGGGCCACTTCCTCAATCCCATGAAACCAAATGTATGTGGGATTTTTTCCTCCCCTCTATACAATAGACTAACCTCTCTCATGTTTTGATCCCTAGGTACTTTTCTTTCTCAAGGATTTCTATATTGATTATCCATAGCCTTTATAGGTCCTCTATATCTATTTGGTATATGAACCTCTTAAATAGATATATATATATATATATTTATATACAGGTAATAATAACATATTTATATGTATATATAAACATATATCTATTAGGGGATAAAATAGATGTCCTAAAGGAAAATGCCTCTGGGTAGAGGGTTTCATTACACTCTATCCTATGCCTTTATTATTGATCTATTGCTCACTATGTGGGATACACTCTATTGGGCCTATATATATATAGGGGGATCCTTAGGGGAAGAATATTATATATGTATTTCATTGGTGGTGACTACAACTACACTACATTATAGGGTTGTTCTAAAGTCCATTCCATTATTCTAAGCATGTTTTGGTGGGAATAGTGGCTATAGTGTGTCATATGCCCATATATATCATAATGAGGTCATTCTAAGTGATTAAAAGGATTAAAAATATATGTATGGTTGCATTTTTCTTGGATATTATTGGTTAAAGTGGGGAGGGAAATATGAAAGGTGAAAACGTTCAAAAATTTCTTCATTGTAGATGAGCATATTTATACTTGATAGGTGGAGTATATAAAAGTATTTCTTGTGAAGTAAGAGTTATGCCTTATCTCTAGTTATATTTACATGTTCATGACCACCTTAGTTGGAAATCAGGCTAGTCTCTTTCATTTATTCCCCTAAATACTTATCATACAAGTTAAGAACATTATCATACCTTGTCCAAACTTGGTTGTTTGATGGAAGTAATGTAATTTTTTCCATAATCCAAGGATACTCATAATTAATTATGATAAAATGAGGAAACTTTCCTTTAAATCTAGTTGGTGTTAACTTATTTGTATCTTTGTTATACTGTATAGGAGATGTAGATATACCAAATACATCACATTTTGTAACAAAGTGATATAATTATTGACACAAGTCACAAGAGTCTTCTTCTTATCATCTTGAAGAAATAAACACTACAACACCATATTTATTCTTTTATTCATGAGCTATAAGCCTATTGAGATCTTTAAACTCTTTATAAATATACAAGTAGGATTACCATGTGTCACTAAGATTTTATTGAGATTATTCATGGGATTTTATAACCAAAATATCCTCACCAAGATCTATCCCATACTTTGTTTCTAATTGATCAAATTTAATGTCTTCTTGGACTTTTTCATATCTTTGTTTAGGGTTATTTACATGAATTGAGATGGTATAAATTTCATCACATGTTTAAAGGGAACCTTTCATTCTTCACTCATGTTTTCACCATGTTCACTAGTTAAGATAACTACTTCAACCTCCTCTTCATGATCATGAGAATCAATGCCCTTGGGTGAAATCTTATCTTCTTCTTGATCAATAATTTTATTAACAACGTAATTTTCTCCCCTTTGTCTCAAGTCTAATCTAATGGTATAATGATGACTGTTAATGGTGATTTCATCATCAGATCACTTACCACATCATCATCCTCTCTTGACAAACTCTCCACTTCAACTGGATGCTCTTATTTTACCTTCCATACAATAGGTCCTCCTTTTAAAATGGTAATGGTGGGATGGTAAGAGATCTCATTAGTTTGTTTGAAGCTTGATAGGATGTATTTCCAAATTGGGATCTTGAAGTATATCTTTGGGAGATCTTGGGGAAGGGGAAGAGAATGTTTTGTTAAGAATTTTGTATGATCTTCTTTTTACTTGTAAATAATTTAAAATTATGATATGATTTCATTCATGGATTTTATTTCAACTTGAGGTATACATGAATGGCTTGTAAGCCTTTGGAATTTCCTTGGATTGACCTAACATTCCTCTACTCTTGGTTTTGATTTGGCATGAGAGGAATAATTCAAGGAGGTTGATATGGGGTGGAAAGAGGCTCATTAGGTTATTTGAAGCTCGAGAGTGTGTATTTACAACTCAATATATTGAAGGATTTATTTATGTGTAAGAGTTGATTATAAGTTTTAGTTTGATTAGGTAGTTTACAAGGGAAGGAAAAATAGTATTATTGATAGTAAGGATACTCATACTAATAACTAGAGTCATATAGGGGGAAAATAAGATCATTATAGAACTGATATGGATCAACATAGGGATGATAAATATCATCATAATACTAATAAGTATCATTATAATGATAAGAAGGATAATTATACTACTCATAAGGAGGTGTAAAATAGAAATTCCATTCATATCCAACCATAAAACTTCATGAGGCAAACAAAATAAAGATAAACTATCAACAATCTATTGAAATAGGTACTTGGGATACTATATCTAAATGATTAAAACTCAAATTCACCATTGATGTTTGATAGGAATGCCTCCAAAGACTAATATATTTAATAACACACCAAAAATTCTCTAATAGATGAAGTACTTATTATACTTGTCCCACTAGTCCTTCTAGAACTATTATCAATCTAAATTGTACCCCTAAGAAGGTTGTCCAAGACTTCTTACTTAGATGATATCATGGATCACCTCTAGGTTGTGGGTGGCCTAATTATTTAGGTGAATATCTATATTAGGCATAGATACCTTGATGTATCACTTAAAACTACTAATAAATTTATTTCTTGGAAGGAAAGGGGGAGAGATAATTGAAAATAAGTAAATGGTAGGTGATACACTAAATTTCATGACCACTACCACTCATTTTCATGTGCACTATGAGCCATAAGACTAAATGAACATACACTACTCATAAATTAAGCCTATTAAATCATTGATTTGTATAGAATTAAGTCATTGTAAGACTAGGAGGGAATATGAGTTCCACTTCTAATCCACATATGACCCATGATGACATTATCTACAATATTTAATAGTGAATCAAACTATATAAATATAATAATAATTAGATAAAAAACCAATATGAACTCAATCTACACTTGATTAGATCAACCATTCAAAGGTTTACACTATATATAGCCTTAATAGTAGGTAAAACTAGTCACCTATTAATCAAACACATACAAAAAGAGAAGGACTTCACCATAATTAGGTGGAATGATGAATAAAATGTCATTCAATGTAGTACATATATGATAAATGAGAGAAGAGAGAGATAAAGGATGTGGATAAAAAGGATTATAATTGCTAAAAACTCATTAGGAAGCTACAAGAAAGAAAGAGGGTGAGAAATAGTCCAATAATGTCTTCATCAACATGTGTTAAAATATTTTATGATGATATTATTCAAGGTGGCATATGATCTCTTTTCTTTCTTCAGTGAGTCACTATGACATCTTGAAACTAGCCTCTTTAGGAGAGGAGTTATAAGCCCACTTCTTGAGGGGTGGTTAAAAGCTAATTATTTGACACATGGCATTATTGATTTTTATGGCATCTTCTCCAACATAATTTTTTATATGAAACTTGAAAATTAATGTCAATAATGACTTAAACTTTAGGAGTATCATGAAGACAAACATATATCACAATCCAAGACCTATTAGTTGCTTGAAAAGATCCATAACAACTCATACGCTTCATACATGTCCTTTATAATATCATATATTATCTTTTTAGCTTATATATAATATTGAATAGTTTTTTTGTGGGTTTTCTAGGTCTCTTAAGGTTTTCAAAAACATGCTCACTTACTACAAGGTCTTTCAATCATCATGAACTATTGAAACTACAAGTGTTAGAATGTCATACCTATCATAGCCATTGAAATTAATTATCCACAACCTATAAATTATTCTATGGATGATATGAAATGTTTATAATGCTTTCCTTACAAGTTTGCATACCTTAAATCACCTTGTAGAAGTTTTAACTCAATTTTGTATACAAGAAATAAGGTACAAGCTTCACTTTGGTCTAGTATAGAGAATAGAAACATATCATACCATCATGGAAACCTCTTATAATGGCTTATGGAAATTCATTATCCCTTTTCTTATGCCTAAAAATATTTCTCAGTTGGATTGGATACTTATACACACTCAAAACCCTATAAATAGGCCTAAAACCAACATTTTAGGACTTTTTTGTACCTTTTTCCCTCTACACATGCTAGATTTTAGAACCCAAAATGTTCCCCTATAGTGTATATGTCTATTTTATATGTCTCTAAGTAAAATTATTTCATTATAGTACATTGAAATTATGTATTTAGTCATCAAGATCTCTTAAAGGTTTTAGGATGGTTTAAAGTGACTTATCTTCTCAAGGATTATTCATAAAGAATAGATCCTAAAACCCTTGATTAATGCCATAATTTTGGATCATGTAAACCCTATTAACATATACAAAATTCATTAGGATTATTGAAAATCCTCATATGAGTTCACATGTAGAAACTAGGCTTTCTTGATCTTTACAAACTGTAAGTGGAGGTTGAGAAGAAGTTATTAGGCCTAAAAATATTCAAAATATATGTTTTTTAATTAAATTACCTATAATAGGTTTTTAAAAACTTATAAAATTATTTTAAATGATTTTCTATGTGTCTTGAGGCTTCATTTTTCTTTAGGAGTGATTTCCCTGCTTTTAGGGTTTTATCCTTCTTCAGGCTTTTTGACTATTTTATTGTGTTTTACCTTTTTAGAACCCTTTATCATTATATTTCATGATAAATTATGATTAAACATTATTTATTACTCCATACATGACTTTTATATGCTTAATATACCCTGGGAACACATGTAAACTTACCACAGTCATGTTCTTGACATTTGCACCATCTACTTGCAAGGTGCCTAGAGAGGATTGTAAGTACATTTTTAACATTACGAGATATAAATGAGACTGAGGGCTGTGAATAAAATTTTCACATAATTAATTATCTCACTCAAATTATCACACTCTCATGTTACCTAGAAAATCATCAAAATACTAAAGAAAAACACATTTCTAGACCTGTAACTATGGAATACATCATATGAAAGTAGGCATGTTTGAAGTTTGAGGCCTTTTCAGTTGTTTTTAAAACTATTTATGACCATGTAGATAATATAATTTTTTTTAAATTCATTTAATCTTAAACATTATCTACCTATAAGTTTTTCTCTAGTAGAAACACAAAATCTACACTTTATGATGCATGCTTGGTGTTAACAAACACTCCATCTCTCCATCAGTGACTTGAAAATTTTGACCTCAAAATTTATGGAGAGTTTTTAATAGGTATTATATCATATAATAATTTCTTAAAAGTTTTATAAAATTCATTAAAATTTTTTGGGTACAAATAATGACCTATAGGTCTATAGGCCTATAGGTTAACAAAATATCTTTTGAGGACTACAACCCTGGGTTAGTACAAGAAAGACACTTTGGGACTAAAAGTGAACTTGGATAATCATGGAATAGATAATAATAAATTGACACAAATGTGTCTCTAGTCTTTTTACCTCTTTCACAATCCCCAAACCCTTCAAACAATGTCAAAATGACATAAAACCTTCACCTTCTCAATGTTTCCCATTCCTATGTTATCATATATATATGAAAGGGTCCCCATTCCTATGTTATCATTTGATATACTATATTGGGGTCCAAGGAATACCCAAATTATGGCAAGGCCCTAGTTTAGATTTTAGAGCCCATTGAGACATGCCCAATATCTATGTATCCCCTCTTCAATACACTAGACTATGTCATATGCAATTCATTTTATTTATATATTAGTTTGGGTATAGATTGGGTTAGGTATAGATAAATTTGGGTTAGGAAACACACTCAATAAACTATCATATTAGAACACAATCTATTTGATTTTTGACCCTATCTATTTGGTAATTCAATCTACTATGGATATACATTTAACTATGGGTTTTGTGTTAGAATTCTCAACTAGTATTGATCCACACCATGGGGCCCAGGACTAATTATGCAAAGGGAAAATCAATTTTGGTTGTGAAAATAAAATGAGTAAATATAATTCAAACAAAAGTAACCAAACACATTCAATGGAGTGGAAGCCTTATTTTTAAAATGTAACTTATATTCATTAATGGTGAATAGGGAAAATTGGTACAATGTGTTACATTGCATGTATTATAGAGTAGATATGTAGAGCATGTTATCTTTGTTATGACTATGTAAAAATCATTGACCTTAGGCCAAATGTGTGTTTTACATATTTATACAACATAATTACAAGAGTAGTTATAACTATTATTAGTTACCAAGAATATGGCTACAATGGATCATCTTTTAGGCTAAATGATATTTAAATAAACTCATAGAGCATGTGGATAGGGTGAATTAACATGTGGATGTGTTATGGAATCCAAGAAGTCAAATAGTCTTAATATTTTATGGCATGCAAGATCAAGGAACATAGATTTATGAGCTATGAAGGGCACATGAGTCAACAAGTAGGAGTAGAAGTTAGCATATATTTGTAAGGCATGTGATGGGACATTCAACAAGTAGGTATAGGAATTAGCACAATGATAGAAGCTATGGAGAGGTGAGGTGAAAAAATATAATCTGAGGTGACCACTACATGGAATTTTATGAGTTGACATGTGACTTATTTGCAAGCTTGGCAAATAAATCAGTGTAAAGGAGCATGCAAAATTAGGTGAGATGTGTGCACACTATGTAGAATACCAAACAAGGAGTGAAATTGATGGTGAAAAATTAGTGCTTAGATAATTAACCCTTTCTCAGAGATAAATGGTCTCCATTATGTTAGGATGTAGTTACAAAAATTACACTTAAAGTTGCTACAAAGTATACCACTTGGCTAGATCAATGAATTGTTTAACCTTGATAACTCTAAAAAGTTGATTTATGCCATGTTAAGTGTGTGTGTCTATAAATTTAATGATCTAGGCCTTATTTATGGGGGAAAAAAGTGAAAAATCTAAATCATAAGGATGTTATGTCACTACTAGCTCAATTAGTGGTAGAGTGTAAGGCTTGAGAAGCTCTATGTTAAAGAGTGGGTATATTCCTAAATACTGAGGTAAATTGAGAATGAAATCATTCTCACCAAATGAAAATAGAATGGTGTAAGTACCATATAATAGAGGATTTATCTTTTTGTGTGGACCTTTGAATCATTTTTTCTGAAGTTACAACCAAATTTTATCACCAAACATAGAATGCATGAGGTGTGTGATGTGCATAATGGCACTCCGTATATTTTTCTTGAGTGCAAGAGAGAATACACTCAACTTTTTTGTGAACAAATTGAATATGATTTATTAATATATTATCTTTATCTACTTCCCATTATTATGCACGTGACTTAGTACCTATGGTTGTGTGGAAGAAGATTTTGAGATGTGTTGAAGGTTGAAACCCAATTCATGTCTAGAATGGACTATGGCCAATAGAGATATGAAGATCCTTATTATAGATGTGTTGAATGTATAAGAGATTTTCATCCCAACTAAGAGCATGGGCATGATTATATATTCATATAAGATGAACACGTGTGTGATTTTCCACTTCATTTTACCCATATATTTGAGGATGAAAAGTTATCAACTAGTCTATCTTCATACCCATTAAATCCCATAATGATTTCAAAAAATGACTCATAAAAAATAAATAATAGTTAAAGATGATTGATTTTTGTATCCCAAAATTAAAAAAAACATGGTATAATAAATCTTGGATAATTCTAATTGTATCACTATTTTTTATACATGTGACTATGATGGCCATCTTAGAAAATTGATCCACTACAATGAGCATAGTCTCATGTTCTTGTCTCATCATAGGCAGTCTAGTAATGAAATCCATGTTGATGGACTCTTATGGTTTGGATGGAGATAAATTTTTTGTGTAGAGTCATATATTCCTTTTCATATGCTTTTTGATGTAATAAGGAATGCAAGACTTGATGTGGCACTCGAAATTGACATGCATGTACAACCAAAATAAATGTGATTATAATATGGCCAGATTTTTTGTCATGGCAAAGTGTTTTGAGGTCTTGGCATAGTGTGCTTCCTAGATGATTAATTATTAAGTTACATTGGTGGGAACATAGATATGTCTAAGCTTATAAATAATCTATTCAAATAAGTATAACTCCAACACTTATTTATTTTATATGAGGTTGGTGTAAGTTATTGCAAAGTCTTGGTTAACTGAGTAGAGAGGTACCTAGTCTAAAAAGTTATGGCCTTACTTATCTAGCACCATGATGAACATGTGAATTAGTGGTTGACTAAGGCATTCTATATCCTTATTTTCCTTCCTTTTCTTTTTCTTAATCAAAATATATAATTGATGGAGGTAAGTCATTCATTTTATATGGCATGTATTTTCATATTATTCTACATTTGTAGGAAATGAGGTGGTTGATGGTCTGAATGAATAATTGTCTTCTTCTTTAGAATGTAGTGGCACCATTAATTTATTAATTACACACTAACATATAATTCCTTCTCATAGTATAGTAGTTGTACACCGTGTCATTAAACATTTCTAAGTGGTATACAATCAGATGTCTAAGCTACATGAGCACTGCACTAAGTGCATAATCAGATGCTTCAGTGTGTATTTAAAAGGAGTGTATAATGTTAGGCATTATAATAATAGGAATTACACATAGGAATTTCTTTAGTGCCTCAAAATCACATTATTATGTAGGAGTCTAGTGAAACATGGATTTGGCATGGGTGAGATAACTCAGATCCCATGATATGTGAAAAAAACCAAGGATGACCCTATGGTCTAAGTTATCAAGTCCAAAAAAACTCCTCAATTTATTGAGATTTCATGGAGTAGGACAATCTTGGATCACTTTAATATTTTTTAGATCTACACTAATGCTGGTGTAATCAATGATGTAGCCCAATTATTAGATCTATGTGGCACTGAATGTACACTTCTCTAAGTTGGATTGTAACTTGTGTTGGCACAAAGTTTCTAAGATGTATGATATGTGCTACATATGTTCCTCCCAAGTCTTTTTAAAGATGAATATTTCATCCAAGTAGATAATGAGGAAGGATTTTAGGAAAGGCCTGAGTAGATCATCCATCAAGTACATAAAAATGGCTAGCCCATTGGTGAGGCCAAAATCATGACCAATCATTCATACAATCCCTCTCATGTCTTGAATGTTGTCTTCTAGACATTTTTAGGATGGACTTGAACCTGATGATAACCTGACTTCAAGTTAATCTTGGTAAGTATTGTGCACCTTAGAGCTAGTCTAAGAGATTGTCAATGTATAGCATTGGATATCAATTATTTACCATGATTTTTTTGAGTGTGTGGTATTAAATACAAATTCATCAAGTCATATCCTTCTTCGGCATAAGGAATATCATATTCCTACAAGGTAAATAGTTAGGCCAAATCTTGCCCTAATCAAGGAGCTCTTGTATCTAGAACCAAACTTCATCATTATCCTAAAATGATATATGATACATGGGTTTACTAGGAAGAAGGTATCCAAGAACCAAATTGATGTGGTGTATTACTATGTAGTGAATTATAAGGCCTTTAGGTTTTATGAATACTTCACTTTGCTTCACCATTAACTTGTTGAGATATTAATTCTATGATAGTGTGTAAGTGGTGTGAACTATAAGGGTGTGATTTGTCATTTTGTGCTTCACACATGTGTCAGGGTAGACCATGAGTAACACAAAATTTTGTGCATTCAATACGATATTGTAATAATGTCTAGCAAAGATCAAGGTGAATTTGGTCATGGGTGATATTATCACATAGGATTGTACCTATCTTGATTATGTAGATTATTATACAAGTGCCTAATGAAATAATGGAAAACCCTCTAGATCCATGGGACCTTGGTATTTTGAGGTTAATATTTATAGAATTCATGCTTCCTTTAACTAAAATCTGATGCAAACTGATAGGATATCATCCTTGTGAAAATCTTGCTCTTTAATGCTTTTTGGATCCTAAACTAACGTTTTAATGAGAAAAGGGTTAAAGAATTGAAATTTGCAAAAAAATAAAAATATGGTGATTGCACCAAATTTATATAGTGTATTTAGATGCTTGCTTTGAAACCACAATAATCTAGAAAAAAGATTGAGTTTATTTTAAACATAGACTTATGCAAATTTAAAGATCAGTGGTAATATTTTAGTTAATTTTCAACAAAGGGAAAAATATATTTATTTCAAACAATACTATCAAGAGAAAAAAATAACATAAATGAATCTTCTTGAGACTAAAATAAAAGATAAGAAATTCCATAAATAATCAAATAACTTGCATGACATAGATATTCCAAAGACAATAAAGGCAAAATTCAACTTCATTTCTCTCTAAAGGCTATAACTTATAGTAAACACATTCAAAATGTAGAAAAATATTACTAATAGTAAAATATAGATTGGGCCATGGGGTTTGCCCATTTTTATACAAAATATATCATAAATTATATGTGGTTAACAAAACTTGAATGCTTAATTAAAGGAGATCATGTAAATCTAAAACCCTCATGCAAAAAGGCAAGTTCTTCTATTTCTAGAATTTCTAAACTTGTGAAATGACTAGAAAATGGCATGCACAATATGGGCATGATTATGGAAGTGGTCTTGGTATAGATAGATATTTTCAAGCAAGGCTCCTTGGATGATGGATAGAAATAACTCTCCATGAAATAAGTGGCACTAAAAAGGCTGTGTCTTTTTTTCCAAATGAAAAATAATATTAAAAATAAAATTTCAAGCTTCTTTTCATGCAAACCCTAGCGTGTAAGACTAAAGTGATACTTTTCCATATCTAAGCATTTATCACTTTTTACAAAAAAAGGGGGGCATGCAATTTTATTTTATGACTTTGTACTTTTTCATTTCACATTAATTAAAATAGAAAGTGCAATTTGTAACTTGCTTTTTTCAACTTCCACATTTAAAAGATATACAGTGAAAAATACATGTCTTATCTTTATTTAAAAGATTTATATAAAATACACAATTATACTCTATAATTACAAATTATAATTATAATTTTTGAAAAATTAAGCTATATGTGATAGTAAAATTTTAAATTATCCAAAAGAGAGGGAAAATTAATCAATCTTTAGGCTAGCTTCAGCTTTCTTGTCGCTTTCTACTCATAGCTTATCTGAATATGCATCATAAGCCTTGAATATTTCCTACATGTGTTCTTAATCTAGCCCAAAAGCATAAATGTTAGAAGCTGTGTAGTCTGCCTATATGTCAAATAACTCTCTTCAAAAATACCTAATACCCGACATTTTGGTTCTCATTTGATCAATTCATTTCTCATAGTTGATAAACTTGTGGATTGAACTTAAGACAAAGACTGTGTCTTTTCTAGACTCCTTTTCAACTATTACCTTAAAATGTTGCTTAACCTATTCTTCTTGGTGGAGACCGTCAATATCATCTAGTGGTTTGCATGACATTAAATTCATCATGCCATCAATTTCATATAGTACATTAATATATTTATCATGAACCTCCTTGGCTTTCTCAGTAGACTTTATCAATATTCTTATCCAAAATCAGGCAGCACTGTGTAATTCCTCATGCTCAATAGAGTTTTTCAATATATTCTTAGTAAAGAATGTATTCATATCTATTGACTTTATAGATGTAAATTTGGGATAATACATGTTTAGAGTTTGGATCTCATCGTCATAGCTACTAATATATTCTTTTATAATTTACTTTTTCTCCTTGATGATACCATAATGTTGTAGCATTATTATGATGGCCCTATTTCCATTTGTAATCAATTCCTTAAACCATTCTTTTGCATCCCTTCCCATATGAACAATATCTTATACATAATAAAGTGTAGCTTGATCTAGACTGATTGGCTACACTTCCTATGGTTGTTGCAATGTTTCACTAGGATTTATGAATTGGTTGAGTGTTTTGGTCAGCTAATCAATCTTTCTTTTAAGTTTATCCTTGGTGAATTTATCATGGTTAATTCTATGGAAGAGAGAGTTGAAACCTAATTTTATATCATGCTTGAGCCCTTATCTTGTTTTCTAACAAAGGTATATATGAGAAACCTGACAATATTCTACCATAAGATATTTTGATTTGTTTAGTGGTGGAACTATAATCTCCACATATCTCTCTCCCTTATCATTAGTGAATGCTCTTAAGAGGGTTTTTGGAGTATATTTTATCTTGTTCTTGACTTATGATATACCAAAGTCTAAAGTTTTAGATTCAATCATGGTTTTCCTCTTTTTTACTATTGATTAGACTAACCAACTAGGGGTATCTTTATATGTATCCAGCATGGTCACCATAGACTCTATAATTGATTTAGCTAAACTAACTAACACTATGACCAAAGAGGACTCTTAGGAATATGTCACTATTAGCAAATTAGGAGGTGTTTGTGTAAGCTTATCTTTATGAATATCTTGTAAACCCATTATTGTACCAAATGTTTTATTTTCTCTAAGATTAAGTGATGGTATGGATATAATAATGGAAATGGGGGAAGTAGGAATAATGGAAGTAGGGATCATGAATTTAGAAATTGGTGGAAGGGTGGAAGCCAAGGCATTGAATGTGTGAATTTGGTGTGTGGGGACACTCAAGGTTGGTGAGGTGAAAATGATGGGTTGATATGAAGAGGGAACAATAATCACTCCAAAAATTTAAGGGGCCTATGGGATGGTATTTAAGATGACTAATTTTGAGGCAATATACTATTGAGTGGTGTTGGGAATAAAAGGTGATGAAAGGGAAGGAATTATGAATGGAATAGAAAGTGGGAGTGGATTGAATGGGAAAGGAGAAGTGGGGGGAAGGGAAAGTGAAGTAGGAATTTAGACTCCCACTATAGGGGGACACTAAGTATTCCTTGGACTTGTTTGTGTTATTGGAACTTGGCCTATTGAGGTAAGTGGAGTGTTAGATGAAGTGGGGATGAATGAATGGAGAGGGGTTGAAACTTGTGGTACAATGGGAACCTAGGGTTATTGAGGAGGAGAATTGGCTAGTGTAATCTTCAAAGTCTCCTATCCTATAAGAGGAGGAGAAGGGGGAACAATGTCTATAAGAAATAGTGTTATAGGATATAAATAGTAGATACTTGCATTTCTCATTTTGTCTCTTCTATTGAAAGATCTATGGGTTCATCTTCAGCTTCCCCTTCCTTATTGGTTTTTCTTTTTCTAAATTTAGTCTTTATTTTCCTCTTCTTCTTATTCTTCTATTTAGGTCCCACTGATGATTCACTAGGCCCCTCTATACTTGGTGTAATGTCCCATGTTTTTAATTTTAGGAGCTTTTCCTTAACTCCTATGGTTTCTCTTGTAACTTACACTCATTTACTCAGCTAATTAATAGCTCTATGATGGCATGGATTATTGTATCAAATAGATAAAACAACTTGATATATGACCAACTAATTGGTGGTAAAGGTTTCATAATGACCTAGGTGAGGTATAGTAGATCCACTCTAGAAGTATCATCCTCCAAGTCATCAGGGACTTGATCTAGATCATAGTCCTTTATTTATTGTAGGGACATTCTTGACGAGTCTTTCATTCTAACCATCAATTTGTCATCACAATCCTCCCAATAATATTCATAGTATGGAACGTGTTCATATGATTCCAACTCTAATGCATGGGTGAATTTATTATATGGGTTAAAATATGGCCTGGACTCTAGGGTCCTTAATGTTACTTGGCTCATCTCTACCTCTACACCTCTAGCCTTTAGAAGAATTTGTCATGTATAATGACCAATAGAAATAGAAAAAATAATCCCTACCTTGTTTCTATCCAAGAAGAGCTTATAGGTTTCTACTAATCGTCATACAAACTCTAATAATGCCCATTTATCACTTATGTACCAGGGGAAGGTGAAGGGACAACCACTGAAGCCTACTGCTCTAATGTAGGAATATGTGGGGAATTTTATGAAGAATGATCCCCATTTCGTGATTTCATCTTTTGCTTCCCTTGAGATCCTATCCTTCTTAAGCTCTAAATTGAACATGGTGATGATGTTTTAGATGAAATAATCATTAACTCTTCTAAATTGTTGCTTACTATCTTGAAGGGTGAGGTTAGGGTAGTAGTTGTACACTCTTATTATTTCATTAGGAATAACTTTGAGACCTATTAATAATCTTCCCTTAGACAAAATATAAACAACATATGAGGTCATGTAAATGTTTTTTTAGATTTAAACCTATAACAACTACTAATTGAGAGAATCACTAATTAATTATGCCCAATGTATATATTACTTATCCTCTCATATAGTCCAAATGTACTGATACATACATTATTCATATCAATGGGCATAATTACTATAAGTGACTCTATGTACCAATGTTATAACATCTACCACCTCCTCTATAAAGTTAGACTTATATATTATCTTGGGTAATCTAGTGGAAGAGTGCTTAGGGGTCTTGAGTCATTATTTGTTGATTATTTTTTGCCATCCATATCTCTTTTCCTCATATAACTATATAGATGTTTGGGGAGTTAAATCCAAATAACCATAAAATTTAGGAATGGCAAACACTAAGTGATGTAGTCAGAGTCAAGATCTAGAATCTTTTCTCCCTTATCATTATACACTTTCCTCCTATTGGGGGCATAGTGATGATCCATTATCAAAATCTATTCAAGACATGAATGTTTATGGGGAAGGATACAACTTGTGAGATTATAGAGTCATAAATACTCTATATCCATTCATTCTTGAATTCTACCCATATATTGGCCCAAAAGTCTCATAAGACAATATGACCTAAATATATATCATTGATTTCTATGAGGTTAGATTCTAAACAAGAAGCTACTTTAGGACCCTTAGATTTGAACTTAATTTCTTTGGGAGGCATGGGGATTATAGAAAAGTCTTCTTAGTGACTAACTATAAAAGTTGGTGGAAACTATTATTATATGGTACACTTATTCCTCCCAATGGAACTTGGAAGTATTCAAAAAACATCCAATTCCCATGATTTGTGTCACTTAAAAATATTTGGTAAAGGTGGGACATGCTTGAGGTAGGTCCACCTTCCACAGTGCTTCAAAGATGATGAGTTCTTGATGAAAGTTGGAAGTGATTGAGGCACATCCACTATATGTGGTATAATGGGAAGATATGTAGGTCAAGGGTTCTAGGAACACATCCAATATCCATAAGAACATTGGGGGAAAAGGAATCTTAGAGGGAATGTTCTCTAGGTTTTGAATAGGAAGTATATGTTTTAAGAATATTTGGTTTGACTAGGTAAAATTTTGAGATTTTGATTGTGAGAAAACAAGAAGGAAAGTTAAAACTTTTAGGATGAAAATAAATTGAGGTGAATCTCTCAAAACCCTAAACCAATTTAGACTTCCCTAGAAATGCAAAATGATCCTTTATAATGCTTGAAAGAGACAAACCCTAAACTAGACCTCTAAATGAAAACCCCAAAATGAAAGGAAAAACCTTGAAAACTCAAAAGTTTTAAAGAAATTCAAACCTCAAGCAAGGAAAATGACACATAAGGAATTAAAATTTACTCATGCAGGTGATGTGAATCAAATATTTTAGTTGATGCTTGAATAATGGTTCATACATTCAAGGTTAGCAGTGAGGGTGAGAGTGACCTGAGCTCTAAAACATATTTAACACCTTTAATAATGCTATTACCTCATAAAGACTTAATTTTTATAGGAAAACCCTATAATAAATGTAATATTGGGTGGTAGGTGGTAGAGGTTGGAATTTATCTAAGCATGTCCACTATCTATAGCTTATGAATTTTTCAATAGGAGGTAGGTTTCATCATGCATTTTTCATGTTATGAAAAATTGAAACATGTACTTCAATCTCTACTTTCCATAGAAAAGACTTGATATTTTGGTAGAGGTTAGACCTAATTGAGGTAGGTTGAATATCCATAGTCACGATAATGAGTTGGTAGGGAACAGAGCTCAACATGCACTTTGCATGTTGTGAAAATGTGGAATGTGCATTTTAGGATCTACTTCCCATGGGGAAAGGTGAAAGTGAAATGGTTGAGGTTGGACCTACTTAAAGAAGGTCCACCCTCCATAGTTGGGTTTTTTGTCAATGGGATTCAAAACCCACCATGCACTTTGTACATTGTGAAAACATGCAATATGTATACCATGCTCTAGATTTTGCTTGATGGGTATGTGGTAGGGTTCAGAGCCTATCATGAATATTACATGTTCAAGAATGTGAAAAGTGCATGGTGGGTTTTGGATCCTATGAATTTTGGGGTTTGGTTCCTCATAGGACCTAGAACCTATGAATCAAATTACAGTGGTGAAAAATTCATTTAGAGTTTTGGATTTTTTGAGGTAAAGGAAAAATGGATTTTTTGGAGGGTTAAGGGTTTTATCTTAAAAAAACAAAGGGGGTCTCCCTTAGGGGTATTTATGTAAGGATATTTTTGAGATAAAAATATCAACATTTGGCAACCTATACAAGATAATTGCTTACTAATAATTAGAATCCATTAACTTTTCAAGACATTGGGCATGGAGTCAACCTTACTATGAAAAACCTATGACATAATAAATAAAAAAATTGGGTTTTATAAGACACAAAAACAAAATATACAAGCAAAAAAAGGAAACTAAATAAAAACTCCTAAAGAGTAAGACACGTGTAGAAAAACTTATTGAAAACACAAAATAAACCTATTATTTAAAAAACTTTTTATGACTTTTGGAACAATTCCTTACCTCAAAAGAAAGTTTTGAGGCATATCCCATTAACTAGGATTGGTAGTTATTCACCATCAAGCTTGGTGAGATATACTGCATTGGGGCCTTTGCACTGAGTGATGACATATAAACCACTACATATTGCATCAAATTTGGTCTGTCTATCTAGATTTGATTTATCTACATCCTACTTTAGGATCATATCTCCCTCATTGAAGATTCCTACAATTTTCATTTTATCAAAAGTATTCTTTAATTGTGCTTTATTTTCCTCCAAGACTTTCATCAATTGATGCCTAATTTCCCCAAGTTCCATGAGCTTATCTAATCTTACTATCATCTCATCATTGTCAATCAGGTTTAGCTAGTGATTAAGTTTCAAGGATGGTAGCTTGATTGATAGTGGTACTTAGGCTTCTCTTACATACACCAACATTAAAGTATAATTATTTATGGCTCTATTTGGTGTAATTATATTATCCCACATTGTTGATCTTAGTTTTGTATGCCACATCCTTTGGTTATCTTCCATAGTTCATTTAATGATTCAAATTAAATTCTTGTTGGTGGAATCAACTAGGCCATTACCTTAAGGGTAATAATTTTAAGATGTGCTCAAGTACACATGATGATTTATATCTCATTCACTAACCTGAGTGCCCAAAAAAACCTTAGCATTATTGGATATGATGGTGTGAGGAACACCAAACCTTGAAACTATACTACCCATAAAGTCCAAAATGGATACTTCCATGGCATCTTTTAGAGAAATTTCCTCAATCCACCATGTGAAATAATCCATTATTATAAGAACCCACTTATGACCCATACTTGATGGTATATTGATCATGTTGATGAAGTTGAATCCCCATTAGGTGAATGGTTGAATTGTTTGAATTAGTTTGAGAAGTGTAGCTAGCCTTTGCTTACCAATGAAGTAAGCACACTTTTAACAATTTCTTACCCACTGATGAGTAACCTTAAATAAGTCAAGATAATAGTATTCTCCTCTCATTAATTTTATTGACATAATCCTTACTGAAAAATGTCCTCCTACTAGTCCATCATGAAATTGCTTGAGCACTTTAAGGATTTACTCAAGCTCTATACACCTTAACAAGACTCCAATCAAATATTTTTGAAATGAAATCCCATCCACAAGGACATAAGGGATTTATTAGAGTCAAAAATACCTTTTCTTTGATTTTTGGAAGTCATAGGGGTATTTGTGAGTCTATAAGAAATGGGTCATGTCTTGAATCTAGCTATTAAAAGTGTGTAGATTGTCTGGATGAGGTATATTTTGAGTGTACAATGTATGAAACAATGGTTTAGTAGTTTTGATGTTGGTATCTATTTTCTTACATAATCCTTTCCCTCTTACTAGCTTTGTTATTATGATATCTACGTAATACTCCATGACCTTAATAATCCATCCTACTCATTTTTCAAATATATCTCTACTCAGTAGAAATTCTTTAACACTTTGGTAACTAACCATCAAATGTAATTTTTTATTAGAGTATATGCCTAAATTTATTAAGTGATTTGATTATTTTATACACTTGTTTTTCCATGAAGATATAATTTTCCTCATAACCTTTGAAAGATTGGTTAAAGAAAGATATTGGCTACTACAATCCTTTGTTATTGTCCTAAGTTAGAATTGTTGAGATACTCCCCTTCCCTCCAAATTCATAGAGGATAAAATCCTTCTCATAGTTTGGGTTAACCAAGGTGGGGGCTTGAGATATATATTTTTTGATATCCTTGAAGCTTTCTTTCCCTTCTTGCATCCACCTAAAAAGATTTCCATTTTTTAACATCATAATAAGGTGTTTGGCCAAGGAGGCAAAATTTAGTACAAATCTCCTCACGAAGTTAATTTTCCCAAGAAATCTTTGTAACCCTTGTTTATGACTTAGAAATACCAATGAAAATATGGATCTAACTCATTTAGGGTTTATTACAAGACCTTATTTGGAAATTATATGTTCCAATAACCTGCCTTTGTGCACTATGAAATGCGCTTATTTAGATCAAGAGAAACATTTTATTCTCTACATATTTCAAAAATCTTTCTCATGTGATCAAGATGTGCACTAGTGTGCTTTAAATATACTTTTATATCAACTAGATATACTAAGATTATATCATTTATTAGAACTTTGAATGCCATACCCATGGCTCTCTAAAAAATTTCCCCTACATTTGTCAAGCCGAATGACATATTCTTATATGCATATGTACCCCATTTGGTGGTGAAGGTAGTTTTAAGTTGGTCTAATTATTATACCAATATTTTATTATAACCCAAATAACCATCCAAAGATAAAATATCTCAAATCCTGACACTATTTGTAAAATTTATTTGATAGGGGGAATATGATAGTGATCATTTAGTGATGCTTTGTTTAAGTCTCTAAAATTCATGTATAGATGAATCTCACCATTATTTTTTCTGACATGAACTAGATTCATCACCCAAGATGAGTGTTTGATTGGAAAAACTATATTAGCCTATATGAACTTAGAGAGTCATTCTTCATCAAGGGTTCAATCCTTAGATTGATGGGTCTCTATTTTTGCTTGGTGAGTTTTATATTTGGATCCAGTTTGATATTATGATGTGATAAAATTGGATCAAATCCTCTTAAATAATGATAACTCTAGGAAAAATTATCACCAAAATCTCTACATAGTTTATTAAAATTGTGCTTCTCTAAAATATTTCATACCTTGCCTATATTGAGTGACTTGCCTTCTGAGATACTGATCGGTTCACAATCTTCTTAATTAATGGTAATGTTATTTTTTTAATTTTTTAGTTGGTCATTTGAATAAAATATATTTTCTAGGGTAATGAGACCCATGAATAGCTTATTTATTTTCAACTTTATGATCTGATTGCCATATTAGTCTTGTAACCTTGGTTAATTTGTTTTTGAAAACTCAACCTCTTCTCTTAAAAAATTTGTGATCTACTTGTCACTATCAAAGACATACCAGTTAATCATGTTATTAGGGATAAAATGACTTATACTTAGCCTCACATGTTGGCTATTTTCCTTTGTTAGTTCAATAAGTAGATTATATTGAGATGCAAAATAAGCCATGCAATCAACATCCTTATTATGTGCCCTTGGTACTACTTAAATATTTAGTGAGATGAAAATTTCTATTAGGTCTCAAAACCTATGTTTATATGACCTTAGTAAATTGTTTTTAGTCATAATTTTTTATTTAACCTAGTGAAAAATGAGTTAACTATCCCCAAATACCTATAATATTTTGATTCCTCTATCTTTAGCCAATTAAAGGCCTTAAAATAATGCTTTGTATTTAACTACATTATTGGTACAACTAAATTAGAGTCTAAATGAATATAAGTAACTTTCTTTGTTTGGAGATATCAATACAAATCCTGCACCTACACTATTTCTACTTTATGAACTATTAAAATATAACTACCACATCCCTTGTATATCATTAGTTGGTTTGACTAAATATAGGATGATTGCATCTTTCTCATGAATACGATATGTCCCTAGCCCTATTTCTTATAAATAGTCATAAATATCAAACTACAAGGTTGATCCCCACTCATCCAAGTGAGTGTTTAGGATTTATTTTATAGATGTTGGATTCTCTTGATCTACCTCTTCCTCTTCTTGGTATTGTAAGGTACAATTCATCTCTAAAGGAGGAGTAAGATTATACGATTTGATATGGTCCTTCATGATTGGATCAAATATTATTATTACTATAATTCCATATCTTGTTCTAAGTATTATATGAGACCAATCAGTGGATAGATATCTTCCCATTTTTTTAGTGAAATCTCTTGATAGACAAATGGAAAAGTATGGGGGGAGGTCTATAACTAAAATATCTTAAGTAATTGAAAGACTATGACAAGCATGAATAATTAGGTTTAGTCCTTTTATAATTCCTACTATTTAAACATTAGTTCCATTTAGTTTCACTAATATTTTATTAACAAGTGTATATCTTATCCCTAGAGTATCAGCTATTTTCTTAGGCATCATGGAACTACTAGCCCCTGAGTCTACCAACGTAATTATGTATTAGATGCTTCGGTATTATAAGTGAAAAGTAAAAAGGAGGCTTACTATTCTTTCCTATTTTATTTTCAGTTTGAGGTTGACATAAATTTACTATATACATTAGCCCCTTGGTTGGAGCCTTCTCTGATATTTGAAAGTTCTTCAAGACCTCTTATAGTAAGTCCCTTTATGCTGTTATATATAGGGCTTCCCACATAGTGACATTCAAATTAGTCTTATTCATTTGATCAATAATGATAAAAGGGATATTACTAACCTTTTCCAGTACTTTTTTAAGGATTACATCTTCCTTTACAAGATTTGGAGTAGACACATTTGCCTTGAATTGATTGCTAGGCATGAAGGGTGGTCTTTGCATTATGTTACTCTTTATTGGTTATGTTATTAATTTGGAAGTTGAATCCTATTACATTTTGGGGAGTTGATCAACTTTTATTTCTCTTTTATTAGAACATGTATTAGTTTATATAGGCCTCCACTATTAAAAAATGCTTCATCTTAGTTTGTTCCACTAAAATCATCCTCTTATGAACTTAGAAGAGTTGGTTTTCTTTGAGTAGGTTATTGTGTTTCTTCTTATTATGAAATAGACCCTTCCTACTACTCTTTCATACTTGCTACACCTTACACCATCAAGGCTTGACTGTTAACACCATTAGGGAAATAATTATGATTATGGGGTAGATTTCATGGATAACACCACTTGTATTCTTGAGCTATATTTTTTTTTTGAATATGGATAATAGCTTTGGAATCTCCAAGTGCTGGTAATGGATGAATGTTTAGAGGTCTTGATTATGCATTATATCCTTGATGTTGGTTGTTACCTTGATATGGTTGCCTATCCCCTTGGTAGGGTCAGATATTCCCTTGACATGCAGGGTTAGATGGTTAAAAAGGTTTATGGTTTTGTTTTTGTTTCTTTTTCATCTCAACTAACTCTTTTCCAATAATTTTGCATAGTGATTTGACTTTATGTAATTCATCCATATGTGCAAGAGTTAAATCAGGTGCCTTACTCATAGTGGGGATTAGATTAAGTGTGGGTGGGTTAATAGGGGTTATTTATAAAAATAGATGCATTTGGGGCCATGACACAATTTTCTTGACATGAATTAAATAATTCTCAACCCTTATTACAATATCATAAGCCATAATAAGTATGTTGCCACTGATTGACTGAATCATTATAGCTATATCACTATTAAGGGATTTTAGGTAATATAAGAAGGTGTTATTTGAAGTAGGTTTAACTAAGAATGGAATTATGTTCCGACTCTTCTTGAAGTGGTAATTGAAGTCAATCGTTTATTCATTAAGATTTTGTTGGATAGTAGTCAACTATTTAACCAAGGAAAGGTGATCACACTTGTCCTCAAAATGGGAACACATTGTAGCACCTAATTCATCTCAACATTAGATTGAGGTGGAAGGAAGACATTTGTACCATTTTAAATCTTTCCCATTAAAATAGGAGACTAGGAGTCTAATTGCAACACTATCTTTAACCACATTTTGAATTAAGCAGAGGTTAGCAATGTCTTGTATATGTTCTAAAGTGGTTGCAGAAGTTTCAACAGTAATATATGGTAGAAATTTTAAGTCTATAATTGGTATATCATCATGCTAGGCCAAAATGAGTGGACTACCTATATTAAAGGCTTCAAAATTTTGATTTCTAGCCATTGTGGGGGATATATATCTGATTGGGGTGACCAAAGGGGATAGGAATAAAATTGTACAGTATACGTTAGGTTGAGGCGTGACTACTTTTTTTCTCTTTTTTTATGGAAATGATAATTCTAAAATATTATACCTCTTACATTTGGTAGATGATCTTGATTGTTTTCTTGGCATAAATCACCTTGAGCTCATGGGTCTATAAGCCAGTGGTATCACTAGGTGCTTTGATATTCACATAAAACTTGTAAAATGGTTCATGAGACTAGCATTAATATTTATGTAATTTTTCGGTCTCACCAAGAATGCTAAATACTATTATCACATAAGATTTCACTTGTTTTGATTTTCTAGCTTGTGCAAATGCCTAATGAAATAATAGAAAAACCTCCAAATCTATGAGACCTTGGCAATTTGAGGTTAATCTCTATAAAAGGTCAGCTTCCTTTCACTAAAATTTGATGTAAACTCATAAGATATCAGCCTTATGAAAATATCTCTCTATAGTGCTTTTTAGATCCTAAACTAGGGTTTTAATGGGAAAAGGGTTGAAGAATTGAAATTTATATAAAACTAAAAATATGGTGATTGCACAAAATTTATATAGTGGATCTAGATGCTTGCTTGGAAAGTGAAATAGGGAAGAAAATAAATTGAGTTTATTTTAAACATAGACTTATGCAAATTTTGAAATCAAAGGCAATATTTTAGTTAATTTTCAATAAAGGGAAAAAGATATTTACTTCAAATAATACTATCAAGAGGGGAAACTAACACAAATGAATTCTCTTGAGACTAAAATAAAATATAATAACTTCCACAAAGAATCAAAAAACTTGTGTGACATAGAGATTCCAAAGATAAGAAAGGTAAAACTCAACTTTATTTCTCTCTAAAGTATATTTCTTATAGCAAACACATTCAAAATGCACAAAAATATTACTAACAACAAAAGATAGATTGGGCCATGGGGTTTTCCCATTATTATACAAAATCTCTCATAGATGAGATGTGATTAACAAAACTTGAATTCCCAATTAAGGGAGATCATGAAAATATAATTACCTCATGCAAAAGGTTAAGTTCTTCTATTTTTGATGTTTTTGAACTTGTGAAATGGTTGGAAAATGGCATGGATGAGTTGGTCAAGATTGTAAAAGTGGTCCTGGCATAGCTGGAGATCTTCATGTAAGGCTCCTTGCATGATGGCTAGAAATAACTCTCTGTGCATGAAGCAGTGTTAAAAAAGACTATCTTTTTTTTCTAAATTAAAGATAACATTGAAAATAAATTTTCAAGCTTCTTTTCATGAAAACCCTAGCGTGCAAGATTAAAGTGAAACTTTTCTATATCCAAGCCTTTAGCACTTTTTATAAAAAGAAGGGGGGCATTAAATTTGCTTTTATGACTTTGCACTTTTTCATTTCACATTAATTAAAATAGAAAGTGTAATTTGTAATTTGATTTTTGAAACTTTCACATTTAAAAGATATAAAGTGAAAAATACATGTCTTATCTTTCTTCAAAAGAGTTTTAAAAAATACACAGATGTAATTTGTAATTAAAAATTACAATTATAATACCTAAAAAATGAAGGTACATGTGATATAATAATTTTAAAATATTTGAAAGAGAGGGAAAATTAATCAGTCTTCAGGCTAGCTTCAGCTTTCTTGTCATTTTATACTTGTAGCTTATCTAAGTATGCATCATAGTCCTTGAATATTTCCTATATTCATTCTTCATCTATCCTATAAAAGTAAATGTTAGAAGCTATGTAGTCTACTTGTACATCAAATAACTCTCTATGGAAATATCTAATACCCTGCATTTTGGTTCTCATTTGATCAATTGCCTTCTCATAGTTGATAAACCTATGGATTAAACTTAAGATAAAGACTGTCTTTTCTAAACTCTTTTTCAACTATTGCCTTAAAATTTTCCTTAACCTATTCTACTTGGTAGAGACTATCAATATCATCTAGTGGTCAGTAAGACATTAAAATCATCATGCCATCAATTTCATATAGTACATCAATATCTTCATCATGAGGATCCTTGAGTCATTCAATAGACTTGGTCAATATTCTTATCCAAAATTAGGTACCCCTATGTAATTCGTCATGCTCAATAGAGTTTTTCAATATATTATTAGCAACGAGGGTATTCATATCTATTGAATTTATTGCTGTCAACTTGGGACAATACATGTTTAGAGTTTAGATCTCCTTTTTATAGCTACTAATCTATGCTTTCAAATTTTCCTTTCTCTCCATGATGATACCATAATGGTATAGCATTTTTTTGAGGGCCCTGCTTCCACTTGTAATTAGTTCTTTAGACCATCATTTTGTAGCCTTTCTCATGTGAGCAATATCTCATATATAGTCAATTATAGCTTGATCTAGACTGATTAGCTATACTACTTATAGTTTTTGTAATGTTCCATTGGGATTTATGAATTGTTTGAGTGATTTAGTCAACTAATCAACCTTTCTCTTAAGTTCATCATTGGTAGCTTTGTCATGGTCAATTATCTAGAAGAGAGAGTTGATACCCAATTGTATATCATGCTTAGTCCTTCTATTATTTATTACCCAAGGTGTATATGAGAGAGTTGATAATTTACTACCGTAAGATTTTCCTTTGATTTGTCTAGTGGGGGAATTTTAATATACACATATCTCTCCCTTGTCATCAGTGAATTTTTTTGAGAGGTTCTTAGGAGTATATTTTGTCTTCTTCTTAACTTATGACATACTAAAGTAAAAAAGTGCTAGGGTCAATCATGGTTTTCCTCTTTTTTCCAATTCATTAGGATAACCAACTATGGGTAGCCTTCTATATATCTAGCATGGTCAACAAAGAATCTATAGCTGATGTAACTACACTAACTGACACTATGACCAAAGAGGACTCTTTAGAAGATGACACTATTGGTAACTTAGGAGGTGTCTATGCATGATTATCTTTAGCAATATCTTGTAAACCCATTATTGCACCAATTATTTGTGTTGCTCCAAGCTCAATTGATGGTATGGATGAAATAGTGGAAATGTGGGAAATAAGAGCAATGAAAGTTAGGATCATGAATTTAGGAACTAGAAAGTCAACGCATTGAATGTGTTGATTAGGTGTGTGGGGCCACTCAATGTTGGTGAGGTAAAAATGATGGGTTGAGAGGAAGAAGGAATAATACTCACTCTAGAGGTTGAAGTGGCTTGTGAGATGGTAGTCAAGATGACTGACTCCAAGGCAATGTACTATTAAGTGGTGTCAAGAATAAAAAGTGACAAAATGGTTGGAATTATGAATGGAGTAAAAAATGGGCATGGATATAATAGGGAAGGAAAAGTAGGGGGAAAGGAAAGTGAAGTAAGAATACAGACTCCCATTTTAGGGGGACCTTGAGTATTCCCTAGATGTATTTGTGTTGTTGACAATTTTCTTATTGAGGTGAGTGGAGTGGTTGATGAAGTGGGTATGAATGGAGGGAAAGGAGTTGAAACTTATTGTACAATGGGAACCTAGGTTGTTTAAGGAGGAGAGGCAAAGTTTCAAAGTCTCTTACGTTATAAGAGTAGGAGAAGGAGGAACAATGGCTATAGGAGCTAGTGTTATAGGATCTGAAGTAGTCTATCTTTGTTGTAGTGGTGTTGTTTCTGCTACTAAAAGATCTATGGGTTCATCTACAACTTCCCTTTCCTTACTAGTTTCCCTTTTTCTAGCTTTAGTCTTTGTTTTCATCTTCTTTTATTCAAGTCCCATTGATGATTCACCATGGCCCTCCATAGTTGGCATAGTACCCTTTGTTTATAATTTTAGGAGATTTAACTTAACTCTTATGGTTTATCTTATAACTTTCACTCTTTTACTTAGCCAATTAATAGTTTTGATGATGACATGGGTTACTCTATCAAAGAGAAAAAATGACTTGGGAACTAACCACCTAATTGGTGGTAGAGGTTTCAAAATAACTTGGGTGAGTTATAGTGGATCCACTCTAGAAGTATCATCCTCTAAGTCCTCTTAGACTGGAGCCAGATCATAATCCATTATTTTTTGTAGGGATATTTTTGAATAGTCCCTTATTCTAACCATGTCTTCATCATCAAAATCATCCAAATAATCTTCATAGTATGTCACATGTTCCTATGATACCAAATCTAATGCAATGGTGATTTTACCATATGGGTCAAAATCTGGCCTGAACTCTAGGGTCCTCAATGTTACCTGGTTCATCTTTACCTCTGCACCTATGGCCTTTAGAAGAGTTTGGCATGTATAATGGCCAATATAAATATGGAAATGAATCCTTACCTTGTGTCTATTTGAGTGGAGATTATGGGTTTCTAATAGTTACCACACCAACTCCAATAATGCCCATTTATCATTTATGTACTGGGGGAGGGTGAAGGGATAGCCACTAAAGCTTGCTACCCTATTATAGGAGTATGTGGAGAATTGTATGAAGAATTATCCCCATTTAGTGATTTACTCTTTTTATTCCATTAATAACCTCTCCCTCTTAAGCTCTAAATTTAATATGGTGATGATCCTATATATGAAAGTATCATTGACTCTTCTAAATTATTGCTTACTAACCTAAAGGGTGAGGTCGGGGTCATATTTTTACACTCTTGTTATCTCATTGAGAACAACATTGAGACCTAAGAATAATCTTCCCTTAGCCAAAATATAAACAACATATGAGGTCATGTAAAATTTATTTGAGGTTTGAACCTCTAGCAACTACTAATGGAGAGAATCACTCATTATTTATGCCTAATGTATATATTTATTATTCTCTTATATAGTCCAAATGTACTGATACATCCATTATTCATAGCACTAGGCATCTGGACTGCTAGTGACTCTATGTAGCAATGTTATAACATCTCCCACCTCCTTTATAAAATTATACCTATACATTGTCTTAGGAAATCTAGTGGAAGGGTCCTTAGGGGTCTTGATACATTTTTTTCTGATTATATTTTATCATCCATATCTCTTCTCCTCATATAATTATGTAGATGTTTAAGGAGTTATATCTAAATAAATCTTAAATTTAGGAATGGTAAACACCAAGTTGATGTAGTCAGAGTCAAGATCTAAAATATTTTCTTCCTTAGAATTATACACTTACCTCCTATTAGGGGCATAGTGATGAGCCATTATCAAAATCAATTCAGTACTTTGAATGGTTAGGGGGAAGGTTGTATCTTGTGAAAGTCTAGAGTCATAAATACTTTGTATCCAATCATTCTTTAATTCTACCCCTATCTTGGCCTAGAAGTCTCCTAGGTAAATATGACCTAAATATGTATCACTAATTTATGTGAGGTTGGATTATAGATAAGATGATACTTTAGGACCCATAGATTTTAACTTCATATCTTTGGGAGGCATGTAGATTATAGAAAAATCCTCTAAGTAACTAACTATAGAAGTTGGAAGAAAATGTTGTTGTATGTTGTACTTATTCCTTATAATAAAACTTGGAGGTGTTCAGAGTATGTGTAATGTCCATGGTGCATGTGACTTAAAAATATATATGGAGGTGGGATGGGCTTAAGGTAGGTCCACCTTTCATGGTGCTTCTAAGATGTTGGGTTCTTGGTGAAAGTGGGAGGTACTTGAGGCATGTCTATTATCCATAGTGTAATGGGAAGCTATGGGGGTCAAGGGTAATAGGAGGACATCTAGTGTCCATAGGGATGTTAGGGTAAAAATAATATCAGAGGGAATATTCTATGGGTTTTGAATAGGAAGTATATGCTTTAGGAATATTGAATTCGGCTAGGCAAGTTTTTGAGATTTTGATTGCAAAAAAAAAATAAGAGGGAAAAAGAAAACTTTTGGGATGAAAATCCCTTGAGGTAAAGCTATAAAAACCCTAGAACTATTTATATTACCTTAGACATGAAAAATGATCCTCTACAATACTTGAAGGAGACAAACCCGAAACTGGACTTCTCAATGAAAACCCCAAAATGAAAGGAAAAACCTTGAAAACTCAAAAGTTTTAAGGAAATGAAAACTTGAAGCAAGGAAAATGACACACAAAGAAGTACCATTTTACTTTCATAGGTGATTTGACTCAAATATTTGTAGTATATGCTTGAATTATAGTTCATATATGTGAGGTTTGAGGTTTAGTGACAAGGGTGAGAGTGACTTGAGCTCTAAAATAAATTTATCAACTTTAATAATGATATTACCTCAAAAAGACTTAATTTTTATAGGAAAACCCTATAATAAATGCAATCTTTGGTGGTAGGTGATAGAGGTTAGACCTACTTGAAGTAGGTCAACTCTTCACAGCTTAAGAATGATTTAGTGGGAGGTGGGTTTCATCATGCACTTTGCACATTATGAAAATGTGAAATATGCAATTCAATATCCAATTTTTATGAAAAGGACTTGATATATTAGTGTAGGTTTGACCTACTTGAGGTAGGTCCACTCTCTATGTTTGGGATAATGAGTTGGTAGGAAGTGGATCTCAACATGTACTTTACACATTGTGAAAATGTGTAATGTGCACACCAGGCTCTGCTTCCCATAGGGAAAAGTGAAAATGAAATGATAGATGTTAGACCTACTTAAAGCAAGTCCACCCTCCATAATTTGGTTTATTTTTTAGAAAGATTTAGATCCTACCATGCACTTTTCACTTTGTGAAAATATGTATTGTGCATATTAGGTTTTGAATTTTACTAGATGGGTGCATGGTGGGGTTCATAGCTTACTATGCATTTTTCATGTTCAATAACATGAAAAGTGCATGGTGGGTTCTAGATCCTAAAATTTCTAGGGTTTGATGCCTCACATGACTTGAAACTTGTGAAGCAACTTGTAATGATGAAAAATGCATCTAGAGTTTTAGACTATATGAGGTAAATGAAAAATGGAATTTTTGGAGGGTTAAGGGTTTTTTATTAAAAAAAAAACAAATGGGGCCTCTCTTAGGGATCTAGATGTAATGAAATTTTTTGGAAAAAGATATCCATAGGAGCTAACTCAAAGAGGTTGTAAAAATGATATTGTACATGAATAGTCAAACATTATATTTTGGCTTGATATGTAGCTTCACGGTCATACAAATACAACCTTCCTAGTAGGATGTTACAAACCTCCAAAAGTGTGATGTCATAAGTGATGTTATCCTATATAGGCTTGACATTTTAATAAAAAGTGCATTGTTACTAAACTTTTATATCATCCCCTTATTATAGCCACCCCAGAAAGTATGGCTTGGAGTGCACAATAGTGGCAAGACCAAGGCATTGAGGATTAGATTGTATAATAATTTTCTTTTGGTTTCCACAATCACTGATGACAAGAAGAGGTTAACCATTCACCCATAACTCGGTGTCGAATAGGCATTCATGATCCTTAGATATGCCAATAATATTGGTGATCGTACTTAGACAAGAGGCATCTAGGTTAGTTTCATCCATCGATGTGCATCCTAATGAAAATTGGGTGAGCAAGGATTTGTGTGTATGTCATTCAAAATCATCATGGGTGGATGAGAAATGGAAATGACACCACTTATCACAAGACTTCTTCTTCCTAAATTTATCTAAAGTAGAAGACATTAAGGCCTTTAACTATTTAGCATTCTTCTAGTGTTGGTCTTCTTTATGAGAAGTGTGCTTTTGTTACTTCTATGTATAATGTTACAATACATATTTGTGCATAGGTAAGTCCTTACAAATTAATTTGGATGAAGAGGTGGCATGTTACTTCATATTTGCCTTGGATTCAATTTTGTTAGTGTTGTGATATTCTCACCCCAATGTTTTAGAATTCAATAACTCCATATTCACATGGATGTAAAGTGAGAGTTTTCTAATGTACTTCATTACCTTACATGACTCATCTAGTTTCTCATTTAGGCATACAAAGTATTTATGGAATATGTTGGTGTAGTCTTCCATGGATTGATCTTTATGTTGGCATAATTATTAGAACTTGATTTATTCATCCTTAAGGTGGCAAAGAGGGTAATATTTCTCCTTCAATTAATCAACAAAAGTCTTCTAATATTTGATTAGAATTTACTCTTGTGTGTACTATGCACTAAAAACCTCCCACTAGTGAACCATCAAAATGGACATCTTTAGCACTATGAAGTTGATCTTATTAGCTTTAGTGAAGTGATTTACCCATAAGTATGCATTGATTTTTTTGATTTAGGCATATAATACTTTGACATCAATCTTTCCTTTTAATAGAGGGATGCCAAAATTTATTTCCACTTTGAATGGGGTCTATTGCTCAAATTATTTTTGAGTAAACTATAGAGGTGGTTTAGAATATGTTGAGTTAAACTATGTTATAAAGTCATGGAATTGGCTAAAAAGTGTGGTACACTATGCCTCTATAGTATCAACAATGAGTTTTTAAACTTCTAATGCTACTTCAAGTTACTTATGGGTGTCAATAATCTTACTTATGCTATTGCATTCTTTCAGGTATTTTGAAATAGAATCAGTTAACAAACCTTCCTTCTTGATTTGTGATCATGTGTTTATAGGCATAAAAATAAGATATATATTTTTGCTCTAACACCAATTATTTACACCATATGGCTCACAACCAAGTGTGCATGGGATAATCGAGTTTGGTTGTGTAAAGTGAATGATTGGAGATAATTCAGTTAGAAGTAAACAAATAAATTCAATGGAGTAGAGGTATTATTTTTATGAAATTCAAATTTTATTCATTAATGGTGAATAGGGGGAAATGGTATAATGTGTTATAATGCATGAATTATAGAGTAGATATGTGGAATATGTTATGTATGTTATGACTATGTAAAAAGCATTGACCTTAGGCTATATGTGTATGTTACATATTTATACAATAGGATACAAGATAAATTTAAAATTATGTCAATTACCAAGAAGAAGGTTATGGAAATTCATATTCTAGGATGGATTATGGTTAAAAAACTTCTTATATCATGTGGATAGGGTAAGTCAAAATTTGAATGTGTTGTGGAATCCAAGAAGTCAAAGAGTCTTCAGATTGTAGGGAATGCAAGATCAAGGCATGTGGATCTACAAGTTGTGAAGGGCATGGGAGTCAACAAGTAAGAGAAGAAGTTAGTGTAGAGCTACAAGGCATGAGAGGGTATGGAAGTTGGAAAGAATTCATAGGACCTGGTGTAGTAATTTGAACTATAGAGAGTTAAGGAACACAACTATGATATGAGGTTACCACTACATGAAATTATATGAGCTAGTGCAATACTTGTGTGAAAGGTTGAAAGATAACTTTATATAAAGGAGTATGTGAAATTGGGTGAGATGTGTACACATTTCAAAAAAGATAAAAAAGGAGTTAACTCAATGGTACAAAAGTGATTCTTGGATCACGTATCCAATCACCCCTATCTATATAGATATAAATTTTCATTCTCAACTCTAGGATTAGGATTATTAGATGCTCAAATCTAAATCTATATATGTAAGTAATACATTTTCATCCCACCCTTTAATTTATTTATTACCTATTTATTCTAGTCCAGGACTCTAGATACACACTCTCTCTATGGTCTGGGCATGGTTCACCATATATCTTTGAATCCCACTAGACAATCTAATGATATTTTTGACTTCCTTATTTGAGTGAAAGAGGATGATTGAAATAAGAGATTCTTTGGGCCTTATTTTAGTGAGTAAATTTTAGATTTGGAAAATAATCCAATCAGGCACAAGCAAAAATATACTATACCCACCATCAAATTATTGGATGGAGTAATTAAGGATTAGGAAGAATGAGGAGGGAGTGAGTAGAGATTATGAGGGAATCATTAGGGATGGTGAAGTTTAATGAGGGAGTGATTAGTGATGATGAGGAATGGTGAGATTTAATGATGGAGTGATAATGGGTGATGAGGGATGAGGAATGAGTGATTAGGGATGATAAGGGATAATGAATAAATGACTGGGGATGATGAAGGATGGTGAGGGTCAATAAGAGAGTGATTAGGGATAATTATGGAGTGGTTATAAATGATGAGGGATGGTTAGGGTCAATGAGAGAGTGATTATGAATGATGAAATATGAGGAGGGAGTGATTAGGGATTATTATTAATGATGAATCAATAATTAAGGATGATGAGGGAGTGATTAGGGTTGATGCAAGATTGTGAGGGTCAATGAAGGAGTGATTAAGGATGATTAAGGAGTGAGTAAATATGATGAATTATGTTGAGGGTCAATGAGAGAGTGATTATGGATGATGAGGGATGAGGAGGAATGATTAGGTATGATGGAGGATGATGAACAATTATTAGTGATTATGAGGGATATTGATGGTCAATGAGGGAGTGATTACGGATAATGAGTAATGGGTAGAGAGTGATTAGGGTGATAAATTATGAGGAATAAGTGATGAAGGATGAGGGAGGGATGATGATCATGTGAAATTAACACTAAGTGTTCATTTGATGTGTGTAGGTCATCAATGTGACCTATCCTACCCCGATCACACCAATTTAGATTGAATTAAAGAGATTAGTTTTTAAACTTTAATTTTGACAAAATTAGGACTCTTAAAAATTCTAGGAATAAATCTAGAAAGAATCAATTCCTAAAAAAATGGTTATACATTTACCAAAAATGAACAATTACAAAATTTATACCCTAAAATCCCTAGGTTTAATATTGAGACCCTCAAAATGCCTAAGTACAAACCTAATTGGATTATGAAAACCTATATTCCACATCGTAAGCATGCATTTGTGAGAAAAAAATATATTATATGTAGAGTCACCTTAATTTTTTATATTTACTAAAATAAATTTGAGTATAAGGAAATATTTTTACAATAATTCCTTATACTTAACATTTATTTTAATAAACCATCTATTGCTATACCATATTCCACTTCTAATATGCATTTTGTGTTTTTTTTGTGAAATTAAAATATAACACTTATGAATTCCTTTCACTATGAAAAACACATATGTGTTATAGTGCATACATGTTGTAATGTGTACACATTACCTTCACTATACATAACACATATGCATTTAGGTTTGATGTTTTTTATCCTAGTTCTAAATAATGCATACACATTATGGACATTATACATACATGTTATATACATTATACATATGCATTATTTATATAATGCATACACATTATGGTAAATGTCCATGTAATTTTCCACCAAATTTGTTCACTTAACCCTCATGTTAGAAGAATACAAGGATGTGTTTATCTACTAGAGGAAGTACCCAACTACTGGGTATGACCCCTGCACTAAATTTTCCTAATGCTTATTTATATTATAAATCATTTCTATATAATGAATAAATCAATTAGAATATCCGTAAATTCATGTACAAAGGACATATCAGGTATAAATAATCACCTTATGGTATCCCAATTGTGTTTGCACCAAATAAGGATGGTATATCAAGGTTTTGCATTGATTATCAGTCACTCAAAAAGATCACATTAAATAATTTATATCCTATTTAAAGGATTGAGGATATTATGGACCAAATCTATAGTGAAAAATACTTCACTAAGATTGAATTTATGTCTAGGTATCACTATATTATTTTTGATCCTACAGATCTATGGAATATAACCTTAAAGGCTAAAGAAAGTTTGTTTAAGTGGTTAGTCATGTTCTTTGTCCTGACCAACACAACAGCCACATTCATGTTGATGATTAATTATATTATGAGGAAATTCACTACTTTATTTATTTTATTATACCTTGATGACATCCTAATATTTAAAAAAACATGGGATGAAGATCTACACCATATAGAACAAGAGCTTGACAATTTTCATAAACATAAATTATATGCCAACATGGAAAATGTTCATTTTCCATGCCACAAATTTAGTATTTAGCATACATTATGGACACATGAGGAGTACATTTTGACCCAAACAATATTAAAATCATCCAGGATTGGCCACAACTAAAGAATATCATTGAGCTTCACAACTTTCTAGGATTGCAAATTTTTTACTATAGATTTTTACTTGAATTTTCTCATGTGATTTGGAATCTAAAATAAGTTACCTAAAATGGTTATACATAAAATTTAAACTGTAATAACCCATAATAGAGAACACTCAAGGTATTGAGATGTATACTTTACTCAACATCATTACCTACTTTACCAGACCTTCACCAGCCATTTGAGATCAAGGTAGATATTTATGACTTTGCTCTTGGATTTGTACTCACTCAACATGGTCACATATTTACTTACCAAAATGAGACTTTTACTACACTAGTAAATAACTATCCAATATATATCCATTAGCTTTATGTTATTTTTAGGAATGTAAACATTAGAAACATTATATCTTGGGAAAGGAGACTATTTCACATAGATTACACGTTATTTTAGTTCTTGTCAACTCAAAACAATTTGTAGTAAGAGTGACATCATAAAGTCTTATTATGTTCAATACTTCCATTTGAACATTAATCATAAGAATAGAAGTGCCAATCTATTAGTAGATTGTTTGAGCTAACCTTCAATTCAAACTCTCCTTTTTATAGTTGATTCATGTAGACATGAAGCCAACACATAGTTAGACTTATATCCATATGACATGGAGTTAGTATATATCTATATTATTTTACACTATAGAAATTCAATTCTAGATTTGTAATTGTAGGATAGACTTCTATATCATCTTGGGCACTTGTGTGTTCTACATGAGGTAGAGAGATATAAACTAATATGGGAGGTTAATATAAGCAAGGTTATAAGACATTTCTATATTTAAAATGCTATTTTGGTGTTGCAAACTAATTTATACTAGCCATATCTTGGGTCTGATGTCTTCAAGTACATCATATTTTATTACATATTCCATATCTAAGCTAGTCAATAAGAATAAAGGTCTGTACATAGCTCTGTCATTTACAAGAAGACCATGGTAATCTATTTTTATGTAATTTTTATATAGATACCCTATTACAAAGAATATTAATGATTGTGTATATGTTTTAGTTGATAAATTCTCAAATATGGAAATTTTCATACCTTGTAAGAGAACTATATCATCTTTATAAATAGCTCAGATATACATTTAGTATCTCAGGATACATTTTAAAATCCCATAAACTATCTTTTTTGATATGGACATGAGATTTTTAATTCATTTTTAAAAATCACTTTGGTATATGTTAGACATAAAGTTGAACAAGTCCATTATTTTCCATCCCTAGACTAATGGATAGATAGAAGTGGTCAATATAATGATAGTGAATTTTATAAAAGTGTATGATTTGGAGAATCAACAAAATTCATATATATTTTCCTTTCATTTAGCATAGATACAATAGAGATCTCTATAACTCTAATGCACATTTCCCTTTTAGGTTTGTTTGGGTTTCCAACCTTTGGCACCCATTAATGTAGATTATCTTAATATTCCATCAATAGTAGTTATTCATTCAACTCAAAATGAAGTTGGAAAAGTTATTTAATTAATTGAGCACATTCAAAAAATTTAACAATAGGTGAAAACTATTCTATAATAGGAAAATGTAAAGTACAATCATCACCATGACAAGCATCACACATTATACACCTTATAGGTTTATGATCGAGTTTGGATACACCTAGAAAAATAAAAACTTAAATGACCTTACTGAAATCTTTGTCCAATTTGGTATGGGACCTACACCATCACCAAGAAATTAGTAGATAATTATTTCAAGATAAATATTGTAAAACACATTGGCTTTCATCTATTCTTAAACTAAAAACTCTTATGATATTTCTTTCCACCCTTTTTAAATACCTTGAATACTAGGCAAACTCTCCAGTAGATAGAGAACAATGCATATTGAAATGTTATAGTAAAATCAGATTAAGTCATTAACGTTCATGTCAAATAGACACATCTAAAATATATACCTCTCTTCTAGATCATCAAAGAAGGTCAACTATCTTCCCATGTAAAATGGTTAATGTAGGTATAAGTTTACAATTTTTTTCCACATTCTTCCACAACTACATATAATGGGGGCCATTGGTCCTCAATTATGGGTTACTAATCTAGGAGGATTTTGGTCACTAAATCATACAACATATCATCATAATTATATGTCTAGCCTTGAGATTACATCAACAAATATGTTAGCAGGTTACACACTTACATGCCAAGTGATTCCCTATAAATCCACTTTTAAATTACCTCATAGCCCCTACAATTATAGTATTATATTCATCGTCTCATCAATAATGGTGATCAGTGATGGAATTGCACTTGTCACTTATAAGGAATTTGTTACCAACTATATTAATGGTTTAACTGATGCTTCATATTATTTCATTATATAATAATGTACACTTCCATTATTTTTAATTTAAGCAATACATTGATTTGAACCATAGAATAAAAAAGTTAGTAATTCTTTTATAGCTACATCTAATATTTTAAATTATATATGGGTTAACATAATATAATCTTGATATTAAAGTTCTACATCTATTATCACTTTGTTATTTATCTCTTTTTCTTTTTCCACATTTACATTTCATACTATTAATCATTCAGTAAATTGATTCCACATATAACTTGTTTTATTCACATTAGGTAATTTTTTATTTAGGTATCTTCAAAACATTTAGAAATTTTTAGGCATACAAGTGTTATCTCTAGATAGATCTAACAATGCAACATACAATAATGTAGGTATATTTTAATTAGTGATCTGAGGCCTATGAAAATACCTAATGGTCAACTTACCTAATGTGGATAAAACAAGTTATATGTGGAATTGATTTATTGAATGCTGATTAATATGAAATTTAAATGTGGAAAAGGAAAAAGAGAGAAATAACAAAGTGATAATAGATGCAAAAATTTAATATCAAGATTATATTATGTTAAACCCTTTATAATTTAAAATATTAGATGTATCTATCAAAGAATTACTAAATTTTTTCTTCTATGATTTAGATCAATGTATTGCTTAACCTAAAAATAATGGAAGTGTAAATTACTATATAATTCAATAATATGAAGCGTCGGTTGAACCATTAATATAATTGGTAATAAAATCCTCATAAGCAACAAGTGCAATGCCATCATTGACCACCATTATTGATGAGTTGATGACTATACTGATTAAAATATACTTACATTACTACATATTGCGTTATTAGATCTATCTAGAGATAACACTTATATGCCTCATAATTTAAAAATGTTATATGCATGTTTCAATGCCAATTTTAATACTATGATAACATACTCTTCATCATGTTAAATTATTTTATATGTTCATATATTTATCATATGATATAGATAACTCTTATTTTGAGATGAGTGACTTATAATATACATCCATAATCTAAAAAGTGGGGAATCACAATGGGTTTTTCTTAGAGATCAAAAACTTGATTTATAAATTAGGTATGAAATACATATTGTAAAAATATAGTGTACATGTTTTCTAAGATTTGAACTAATGAGAAAAAATAGATTTTATATATAATATACATCTACAAAAGATACCAAGTGACTCAAAAATCAATCATATGCCATATATTATAACATTAATATATATTCTATGGGCACATGACATGCAAATGCACACACTTCTCACAAACTCAAAGTAGATAACGATAAAGACTTGAAGGAACATGTATCAAAATATTCAAAATAGTTATATAATATGAGTTATAGGATAAAATTATGATTACAATGGATGTATAATATTATATATCATTATTACATATTAAAATGGTAAATGTTATTCATTCATGCTCATGATGATTTAAATATGTAAAATTCAAAATTTTCAAAGTTTCAAAGTTTCAAAAATAAAAATATTCAAAGTCTAAAAGCAATGTATTCATAGTGGAGGTATGAATATCCTTCATTATTTTTGATCATGTAAGTTAGAATATAAATATGTCTACATCGATCTGATTCAACTATATGTAGGTGATGCACATTCAAGTATAGTGACAGTCAGTGGCCTAGACATCACTTCTATCGAACCTAACTTGGTTTCACCCTTTTGGATTAGTACAATCGGTACTATTTACTATTCATGAGAGTTGGGACAATGCATATTTCCAACTCAATGCTTAATTATTTATTCAAAATTGGGACTTGATCCCTCTAAATCCTCCATTAGTTCATATTCCCTAAATTATTTAGTGATTGGACATGGTTTTCAATAATGAGTTATAAGTTACATAGTAATTTTATTTCACCTAAATATAGGTGTAATTCCTTTCTCTTTTCATTTTTTTTTCAATTTTTAGAGTTCAAGTTTTTCAAATTTTAAATAGAGAAGATTACTACTTTATGAGTTTTTACAAGGTTTTCTCAATTAAATTTCACTATATAATTTTAGTATATTCTCAAATCAAAGTGTGTTTTACACAATTAGGTTCAAAATATTTTATCCTTTAATATATTAATTTCATTACTAAAATAGGGGGATATAAACAAATAAATCTAGTCACAAGTACTTGATAAAGTTAATTCTTGACACATCCCAAACCACATGAATTATGATCAAATAAATGACTCTTATTACCATTACTCTAATACATTCATCTATATTCAGGATCAAACTTTTATTTATCAATATTATTACACAAAACCTTTCAATGTCAAATTTTTAAGATGTATAAAAACACCATTAGAACATATCCAAATCTTGATTTAGGTCCATAACCTTTATAGATAGGTCTTCCCTAGGAAAATAAGTGCAATACTCCTCTATCCACTTAGGTCATGTTAGTGACCAAAATTGCACTAAAGCAATTGAGCCCTTGTCAAGTATGAATGCCTACTTTTTAGACAATTCCAATTTTCAAATGTCATCAGAGGTCAAATGTCCTATTAATTAGGTCTTTAGTATCCTTTGGTCTATCAAAAACCAAGGTGAATTTTCATCTAAGCATTTTGAAACCCTTATTCCAATTAACGTAATGTTGATTTAAAAATGTAAAATCTAAGTCGAAACATTTTAAATATGCCAAGCTCTTAGTTTAATTTTTATATTAAGGATTGGAAATGTTTATTAGCATACCAAACCTTAATATAAATATTCATATTGGGTCCCCTTTTATATCCTATAGCCTATTCCCGTTTTATCTATGTATGTAGTCTAAGTAATGTCAAATCCCTTTGTTATAGACTAAGCTCAAAGTCCTAGGTCCCCTTCATATTTATAAATGTCCCAAAATTTTAGGCTAAGTCCTTTGTTCGAAGTTATTTATGTCTTAAGATTTAACTTGATAATTTTCCTTATCTACTTTGAGCCAATCATGACTAAGCTGGTAGATCGTGATCAGATGGTACACATCAACGTAGAGTAGAATAATAAACTAATGTGGGAATAATGCTGAATCATGAAAAATATATAAAATCCCCATGAAAGTTACAAGTATCACCATCTCTATGGGATGCATAATGATCCAATAACACATAGGAGTCAATAAATTCAAACAACCTCTAGAGGAATGCAAAGAGGACACATGTCAAACTCTTGACAAGTGATTAAGTAGTGTGATAGGTATGTAGATGTCATTGACAATTGAAAAAACTTCAAAATTAAGCTCATCTATTATACATTGGAGATTGAATTTGATGGTTGTACACCTATCAAAAAATGTTTACATGGATGTCAAATGATGGGAATTTTAATGTAAAAATTAATCTTGATGATTACCTATTGGGGATTAGATTTGATGGTCATGCACCCATAAAATATGTTCATGTGGACATCAAATTATGGGCATTCAGATGTAAAATTTAAGCCATAGTAGATAGGGGTATTTGAGCTATGGAAAATAGGATAGATGATCTATGTTTGATCATGCAAATCAAGATTAATGGCATAAGTGAGAACTAATTTGTTAAATATTTGGGTTGAATAAGAATCTACCTCCTATTAAAATAATGCTATCTAGAGCTAAGACTGACTAAGTATAGCACAAAAAACCCATGGATTCTCTAGGTGGCATGATCTTAGGGCTCACAATAAAAGCTAATATTAAAGGGACACAAAGAAACCATGGGGATGCCATGTGGCACATTCATATTCATCATGCATTACCACATAAGAAGATGGGCATTTCAATGGATCTCAAGGAAAAATGTGGTAGCCTATGAGCCTTCTAAGGATGATCAACTGTCATTTTATAATTGTAGAAGGATAGAATTTGTGACAATAGATAATAGTTTGGACAATTATATAATGAAGTGCTCTATTGATGAGAAAAAAACTCAATCTCATATGGACATGATTAATGTTGAGGTTTGTGCAAAAAATATATATTGGTGAGTAGATGTGACATGTTGATACCACATAGGCATATACATCATATTCAAAGACCATGCGTAAGGCAATTGGTTGAGATTTCACCACTAACCATAGGTTGACTTGGAAAATTTGGAAATAAGGGATGGTAACCCCAAGGTTGAAAATAATGCATTTTTTCATTAAAAAACATTAAGGAATACCTAAGAGGCTGGATGTGAAAAATCAAAAGTGCAAAACTACAAAACATGAAAAATAAGATGGATCCAAAAGGTGAAAAGTTGAAACTGACATAAGTTTTTTACATTGTTTCATTATTGTGCATGTCTATGTTCCTCCATGGGAGAGAAATTTTAGACTTGAAAATCCAAGGTGCGCCACTCCAAATAATATCATTCAAAGTTCCATGGATCCAAAATATTCCTAAGAAATCATTGCAAAAGCATGTTCTTCTATGGCATGCATAAAGGGAAGGACAACTATTTAGGAGGTTCTAGTTGTGCAAGAAAGTGGTCTAGGACATCTTCAAGTAGTTACAAATAAATAAAAAATGGTTTGTTTTCCCTCAACCATGAATATTATCCTTATATATTTTTTGAAATCATTTCTAGCCAAGAAATCAAGGGGTTTGTTGAAAATCTCCACCATTTCTTATAAAGGCAGTTGAAACAATCATTTTCCTTGTAAATACATGAATATTCTAGGTGTGGCAAAGGATTTATTCTATCTAAGAGAATGTTGGTGAGAATTTGGTAATTTTATATTTTAAATGTGTAAAAAATGTATAAATAGAGGGCTTTTCATCTTTTCAAGAGGTTGGTTGGCAATTGTGTTGATCATTATGCAGGTTATTATTGGTCTTTACTTCTTTTCAAGTCTAAGTTATACAAATTTTTGGGATCATTGATGTGTTTAGATCTTGTCTCTCTTGCTAAGGTGGTTTTACTTCTATAACTATTATCAATATTTAAGAGCATGTTTAGGTCTCCCTTGTCAAAATAGCAAACTCACCATGCTTATCCCTTTGGCAACATTTTAAAAAACTAATGTATATAAGGTTTATTTTTAAAGTTAATGAAAATTCTTGTGGTTCTTTGTTATTTCCTATTTATGAAGTGAAAAAATATGTTTTTCAAGTTCTACTAATTAGATATTTGGGTTTGTGTTCATTATTAGTTGTCATTTTGATCATGGATCTAGGTTATAAGTCCCTTTTTATAGTTTAACTTGGAAGTATGTTGTTGAATAACTTGTTAAGGCACCTTAAGTTTATGGAGTTGACAGGTAAATGTGTTTGAAAGCTTAGTTTTAGTGTATGTTATAATATTTTAGGGATGATTTGGCATTTTGTTTATTTTATATTTGAGTTTTACCTACATCTTTACAAAGATAATGTCATGAATGTTACAATATCCTTTGTTGATTGAAAAATCTCTAGCACACCACCACAACCTTCCTCATTATTATTATCAAATTGTCTTACCCTATTCTACCCTATAAATAATACCCCTTGTTGCATATCATAAGTGTTATTTGCTATTCAAATGTATACAATATTGCCTATATAACATGTGTTTGCACTTTTTGATTTAAAGCTTAGCATTACAATGTTTCATTTAGCCCTGATGTTGATAATACTTTACGATGAAGGTTTTAAACACTCTTATATCTATCTTTAGTAGTTTGTATCTAGCCTAGATCATTTTCTCATTCCATGTGACAACCTTCTTGGGTAGAGTGAGTGAGTTCTAGATGTGTTCTAGTTATATTTATGTTCTTTTATGCCAATAATCATCATGGAGGTTGAATTTTAGAATCACTCCATGTGATTACATTACACCATAGGTTTTATCACCTTGGTTTAGGTAGAGCTAGAAGTATTAGGGAGATGACCATAACTTTTGTAGGTGCCTCTTAGTCATTTTCTCTATTTAGTTTATTCTAGATGCCAAACCTTCCCCTAGCTATGGTGATATATCATCAAGTTTCTCATCTATGTTTACCATTTTATTCAAGTATGTCAGGCTGAGTGATAAAGGTGTATAACTAGGAACCAACACTCTTCTAGTTCAATTACTAGGGATAATCTAAAAACCTTAGCCCTTATGTTTCCAAGGACTCTTACAAAGAGATAATATCATTTTTTAAGTTATCTTCCTATATTCACATCATCTGATTATCTTTGGTTTATCAACATCACCCCTTATGGTGATATTATCGAGGACATAAGGACTCTTGTAAAGAGATTTAAGTATTTCAAGTTTGAAGGTTATTTGCTTCTTATTTGCTACATTTGGACTATCTTGGCCATTAATGTCACAACACTAGACTAGGGACATGGCAAAAATTAAGATATTTGACAAATTAACTTTTATTGAACTTATTGTAAAGAGATGTTAAAATTACATGTTGAAAGGTGATTTCTCTCTTTTAATACATATTTTTAAAAATTTAGTGTCTTTTATCTCTATCTCCTTAAGCTTCAACAAGTTTAATCTCAGCATGTATCACAATAGTTTGTCATTTATTAAATTCTAGAAGTTTGATTCTAGAGGAAACTTTGACTTTATTTTCTGGTTTCAAGGAAGATCAGTGCTTAGTTTAAATATCTTTATTAACCTTTAGCTTTGAGTATTTTCTTGTTTGAAAATATGTAAGGACTGAGATCATCCTTCAAATGTGACTCATCCAAATAACTTATCCTCCCCCTAAGTTTGCATCAAATATGAAGTAGACAAGTTTGGAAACTCATCGAAGAGTATAGTTTAACTATAAAAGATTACTTGGACTCTCAAGATCTTGATAATCTTCAACATTTTTTTGAGATCCCCATTGTTGAGGACTATCATGAATCTCCTTGAAACTCTAAAATTTATAGTATAATTTATTATCTATATCCTTTTTAACCAGTTGAATCCCCTCCCAGGTGTGAACCACAAAGTCTACCCAATTCACCCCCTCACATCCCTTTACTAGTTGTTCTTGAACCTCTAATTGAACCAATCATGAGGCATATGGACTAAGATGAGATTGAATGTCCTACATTTCATGTTCTTAGATTTAGACCTATTGATTTTGAGGAAAGGGAGGGTTATCCTAATAAAGTCCTCAATAAAGTAGGGAAATGCCCTCCAAAATTACAAGTGAACAATGTAGTAAGTGGTGATCAACACTTGAGGTCATTTCATAATATTATTGAATATTATGAGGTTGAGCATGACTATGTGTGCATTAAGTTTTTTGTGCACATACTAGAGGAAGATGCTCATGAATGATTCAATTCTCTTCCTAGTGGATGCATTGATTCATGGAAATAAATGATGAATGTTTTCAAAATTCAATATGGTGATATAATTGATCCAAGGTTCCTTTTAGATAAATTAAAAAATCTCAATAATAACCCCAATGAGTGTGTTCAAGACTTAAATACATGGTTCAACAAAACTATGATGTGACTACCCAAAACCATTAGGCCTAGTGCTACAAGATGCTTGATAAAGTGTTATGAAGCCTTTAATAATAAGGCTATGTACTAATTGAGGGACAAATCTCCCATGAACCTATGGTTAGCATTCAATATGGCCATCAAAATTGAAAATAACATAAAGGCTATGGGAAAGTCCATGAACAAGTGGGCTAATGTGAAATTGGTCAATCTTAAAAAGACAGTCCATAAATACAACCAACCTTGAGGAGACTATTAAAAATTTGGCCTTTAATTTCAAATAAGTGTCATACAAGTTGGCCAGAGATAAAAAGGGAATCCCTCATGTGTTTACTAGTCAAAAGAGGGCTCAAAATATAAATCAAGCACAAGGAAGGCCTAATTTCCACAATCAAGATAATGATAGAGGGAAGAGCCCTACACATTAAGAAAGAACAAAAAGAAACCATAATAGAGGGGCTAAAAAAGAAGTACTTGATCCATTAAATTCCAAGGAGGATGTGGTATGTTGTGAATTTGATATTGATTGGTGTGATAAGTGATTCCTTCGACATCTTACATGTGATATAAATGAACTAATTGATAAAAATGTATATGAACCTAAGTATGGGTCATCCAAAGATGATATTTTGATGTTCAATTGTCAAAGTACCTAAATTAAGATGTTTGCTTCCATAGAATTATTGAGTGCTACTACTATTAATCAATTTTGGAGTGCAGTCAAAAAGGTAAGTATCCCAACTTTCAAATTTACTTATGATGTTAACATAACACAAGCATATGAATTTACCATTCATGATTTTGATTTTTTAAGATCATTTATGATTAAAAATATGATGGGGGAATTCCATTGGTTGAGGATAGGATATTATTGATTAATGTGTTAGGTGCCCAAGAGAAAGAATTTCATTTGAGAAGCAATCATCAAACTATTGTTCCTCATGATACTACCCCTATTAATCCAAAGATAGGGGATATAGTTAAGGAGGCTAATAAAACTATAGTATTCCCAAATTCTTCCAAAATAACACCCATTTCCCAAGCTACTAGACCTAGAGGTCCTCCTACTAAGAATAAAATACCTTTACTATCTAGTATTCCTAAAGGTGAAAATGATGTTAAACAAAATCCACATTTGAAGGCTACTATTAAAAATGCAAATTCATCCTAGCCTAATCCACTTCAAACATTAAGTGATTTCATCCCAACTAAAGGTGTTGTTACCCTTCCAAAAATCACTCCTCTTCCTCAGTATAACATATATTGATATGGCCCATGTGTTGAGCCAACTAAAAATCACCATGTTATTTGTTGAATTATTATGAATAACTGAACATAGAAAGAGAGCATTCAAGTACATGGAATTTGGTGAAAGTTTAGCTAAATATAAAATTGAATTACCCTAAACACCATTAGAAACTAATGAAGAATCATAAGAGATTATTGAACCTACTTTGGAAGTCTATATTAAGCACAAAATATACTAAGAGGGGGGTGAATCAGTATAGTATATATCTTTTTACTTAATCAAATTCCTTTTTTTTAACCACTTAACCACACATTCAAGATATGCAATAAAATTAAAACAATACTATGCACCACACAAGGGAGAGAGAGAGAGAGACACCAAATTTTTACATGGAAACCCAAAGTGGGAAAAACCATAGAGAACAATCTCAAGTATATTAATGAGCACTGACTCAAATTACAAAGTTCATAAGCACCAACTTGCAAGAGTACCAACCCCTTTTCTGTGAACCAACACAATAATTATTTGTGAGCACCAACCCATAGGAACACCAACCCCTTGAAAATATTTATGAGCACCAACCCCTCTTGTGTATAAAACACAACTATCTCTCAATGTTGTTTACTCAATAAATGATAGAACTCTACAATATCTCATTTTCTCTCTTCAAAAAAAAAATACAAACCATGCACTCTCTTGCATATTAGAAATGGCTTCTCAAGCATTTATTTATAGATTTCCAAATGACCTTTGGAATTAACCATTTGTTACCCTTCAATCCTCATAAAAAATGGCACCAAACTTTCATGACCCTTCATATCCTTCCATTTGAAAAGTCAGTGGTGACCATTCATAATGAAATGCATCCTTTCCTCTTTTGTCTTTATCTTGGTGACTTTTTGTATTCCTCAAAGTATCCCTTCATGGAAAAATGTGCCATACCCTCTTTTGTCTTCACATGGTGAATCTTGGAATTCCTCAAGATGACTCTTCATGAGAAAATGCATCCCAGTCCTCTTTTGTCTTTACCTTGTGAATCTTTGACTTCTCCATGGGCCCTCTTTTGACTTATATAAAACCAAAATTATATTCATTAATATTAAATAAATATTAATACACATTAGCCAAGATATTAATATTAAAAACATCATTAAATTCAATGGGGCCTTTATCACCAATGCTAGACCTTTGACATCAATGAGAATATTTTCAACAATCTCCCCCTTTATCGTTGATGGCAACCTCAAACTAAAACTGCCACATCTTGAAACTTGCACATACTACTATCTAAAAAATATACAGTAACTCCCCCTTACTATAACACCCTATACCTATTTGACACATGTTTCTACACCTGTAACTATACCTATTTTTGTACTTCTCCCCCTTTGACATAAATGGGAAAGGGCCTATCTTGGAGCTAACACTTAGCTCCCCCTCAACTGATGCTAATACTCAATGGCAGGAAGTAAAATAAATTACTCCTAACTTCTCCTATAGATATTCAAATGTGTCTTTTGGTAGTACCTTTGTGAAAATATCTACATTATGCTTTGTAGTACTGATATACTCCATTTTAACATGTCGATCTACAAAATTCTGTATTAAGAAGTGATATCTAATGGGAATATGTTTTGTTCTTCAATGCATCACTAGATTCTTCAAAATATTAATAACACTTATGTTGTCATAAAAAATAGAAATAAGTTCATCATATTTTACCTTCATATCTTCCAAATTTTGCTTCATCCAAAGCACTTGAGTACAACATAATACCATTATAATATATTCTACTTAAACTATAGAAAGTGATAATAAATTCTACTTTTTGGTTAGCCCTGATACTAAACTATCACCAAGGAAGAAATCTCCTCCACTTGTACTCTTTCTATCATTCAAGAAACCTACCCAATCTAAATCTGTATAAACAACCAAAGTGAAATCTCTACCTGTGGGATACCACAATCCATAATATAATGTCCCCTTGATATATCTAAATATTCTCTTCACCAATTGAACATGACTATCTTTTAGAGATAACTGATATCTTGCAACCATATTTACTACATGCAAGATGTCTAGCCTTAATGATTTCAAATATAAAATACTACCAATCATAGATCTATACAAATATTGATCTATAATAGGTGAATATTCATCCTTGCTCACCTTATTTCCTGTACTCATTGGTGTGCCAGTTGGTGCACAATCCCCAAAACCAAATTTATTCATAATTTCCTTGGCATATTTACTTTGAGATATGAAAATTCCTTTATTTGACTAAAATATTTTCAACCCTAAGAAAAATGACAATTCTCCAAGTATATACATCTCAAATTCATTTTGTATATTATCAAAAAAAATTATCATCTTTTCAATGTTTCCTCCAAAAAAGATGTCATCAACATATACCACAATAGTCAATTGAAGCTCACCTTCTATTTTGATGTAGAGGTTACTATCAACAAATCCTCTCTTGAAACATTGATCCTATAAGTACTTATCAAGTTTTGTATACCAAGCTCTGGGAGCTTATTTTAATCCATATAGTGCTTTCTTTAGTCTATAAACATGGCTACTAATATTTGAGAAAATAAATCCCTTAAGATGCTCAATGTAGACCTCTTCTTCTAGATTCCCATTTAGGAAGGTAGATTTGACATCCATCTAAAATACTTTGAAATTTTTAAATACTACATATGTAAGAAACATTCTTATAGCCTCTAGCCTTGCTACTATTGCAAAATTTTATTCAAAATCTATTCCCTCAATCTGAGCATATCTTTTACATACTAATCTTTGTTTATTCTTGGTCACTTTTCCATTTTCATTCAACTTATTTATATAAACCCATTTTGTTCCTATCATATTGTGATATTTTTGTCTAGGCACTAATTCCCAAGTATCATTCTTTTCTATCTAATTTAATTCTTCATCCATTGCCTTAACCCAATACTTATCATGTCTAGCTTCTAAAAAAGTTGGCTGAATTTTGGATAACAAAGAAAAATTAACTTGCTTAGATTCACTTACCATCATTTTTCTAGTGAAAATTACTTCATTTATGTCCTTGATGATGTCTCTTTCATTATAATTTCTCTGAACATATTTGGATGGAGTTTTGGTGTCCTTTTACTCCATTTCATCATCATCTGATTCTTTAAAATCTTCCTATGCAATGATTTCAGGAATGTCTACTGGATCACTGATTCTTTGTGTTCCATATTCTTCTATCTTGACACTTACACTTTCAAAAAAAATCTTGGTTATTTTGTTAAAAAATTTATAATATTTACTTTTTCAAAAATAATCAAGAAATATACCTTCATCTGATTTAGATTCAAACTTACCAAGTTTTTCATCAGTTCTCTTTATGAAGCATCTACTATCAAAAACTTTGAAATAATCAATTGTTGTTGCTTTGTCTTTCCATATCTCATAAGGATTCTTGTCACTATTGACTCTTAATAATGCTTTATTTTGAATATGCACTATTGTATCAACAACCTCTCTCTAATATTTATTTAGTATCTTGGATTAATTTAGCATTGTCCTCACCATCTCCTAAACTATTATATTTCTCTGTTTAACTACTCCATTTTGTTGTGTATTTCTAGCTATTAAATAATGTATTTTTATTCCATGGTCTTCAAAAAACTCAAAAAAACTAATTTGACATAAATTATCCTCGATCTGATCTTAGACATATAATCTTCAAACTAGTTTCATTCTCAACTAATGCTTTGAATGCTTTGAAATGTCTAAAATATTTTGATTTTTTCTTTAAAAACATTACCCAAGTCATATGTGAAAAATCATCAATAAGCAACATGAAATATTTATCACTTTGATTACTTTGAGTTCTCATACATCTACATAGATCAGTGTGAACAAGCTCTAACATCTGATTGGTCGAGTACTCTTTTGTTTTGAACTGCCTTCTGGCCTGCTTCCCATGCTGATAAGGTTCACAAAGCATGTCAAATGGATTTGTAATATTTGGAAGATTTATGACTACTTTATTCTTATTGATTTTGACAATATTTTTAAAATTTTATGTGTCTCATTCTCGTGTGCCATAGCTAACTTTCTTCAATTTGATTCAAACAACATCTTTGACCTTTGATGTCTTATAACATATATAAATTATTGCCTATTCTCTGAGCATTTGCAACTAACACATATGAATATTTTATCCTAATTTCATAACCTTCTACATTAAACTTAGTATGTGCCCCTAATAATACATTTGAATTACACTCAAAAGATTATTCTTAAGACCTACATACAAAACATTTTTAGTTTTAGTTCTACCATTATCCAAGATTAGTGTACCTTTTTTGGCAATTTTGGTAGTAGTATTATCTCCTAATTTCACTGTGCCACCATTGATCTTATTCAAGGTTATGAACTTGATTTTGTCTCTTATCATGTGCCTCAAACATCCACTATTAATGAACCATGGATTTTCTTCATTTCTTACATGAAAATCTATCTATACTAACATAGATTTTTTAGGTTGTTTCTTCTACCATGAACCTATCTTAACTTTCTTCTTGATGAATAAAGCCTTGAAACTTTGGCCCTTCTTGACTGACTCGAATATGCTTCTATAGCATTAGGATATGTGTCTGAAGTTATTACACTTTTAACATATTATGGCCTCTTCATTAAAGCCTAATAGAGGATCAAAGGAGTGGTGTCTTCTACTTGACTCTACATGACTTTCCTTCTCCTTATTTATGAAATTATTAGCCCTTTTTTGAAAATTTATTTTCTTATGACCATATCCATTAAAATAAAAATAGTAAACATAAAAATAGGACCTATTTATGTATCTCTGACCTGATTTCCTTTTATAGCTTTATTTATTCCATCCTTCTTTGTTTGATATGTCCTCTGTATTCTTAACTTTTTCCCTTTTTATTTCCTCTTTTGTAAGAGCTTCAACATAGCTCTTTCCTTTTTCATTGTCTATGAAAGTAGTGGCCTCCCCTTTATCTTTTTCAAATTTGATACCTATCTTATCTAATGTTGATCTTTTATTTTATAATATCTTATTCAACATATTAGTGTTATTCTCAAATTTTGAATCATTTGTTGCTCTATCATTGATTGGTTTATTTGTTTTCTCAAGATCTGCTTTTAAATAAGCAATTTAAATAACATACCTTTCACATTATTTAATTAATTTTTTCAATTGTGCCATTATATATTCTCCATTCTTCTTATCTTATTCAAAGTGTGCTTGTATATCTTCAGTTATTTCCTTTGACTCCTTTTCATTTTTCTTGATATGGAGCTTTAATCTTTGATTCTTCTTCTCAAGAGCTTGTAACTCTTCTAAGGCACAAACAAGTTCTCCTTATAGATTCATTTTGACTTCATCTTATTCTTCTTGATAATTTATACTTTTGATTATAGAGGCATCTTTATGTATGGCCATGAATAGAATCTCTTCTTCTAAATCACTGACTCCACTATCTTCGGATGAGATAGGATCTTTAGAATAAAAACTCTTCCTCTCGAATCCCTTCTTGAATTTTCCTTTGAAATTCTTCTTGTATGTATACTTTCCTTCCTTATTATCACCATTACCCTTATCTAGGCACTTAGCTACAAAATGTCCAATATTTCCACAATTAAAACATTTAAAAGGTAATTTTCTTTGATATTTATCTATGCCCTTTTTTGGCTTGTGATGAATAGAGCTCCATTATCATCTTCATCATCACTAGAACTGTCACTTCATTCTTTAATCTTATCCTTCTCTTTATTTGATTTCTTAAAAGTATCTTCTCTCTTTGAGGGTTAATCTTATTCAGTCAGCATCTTATATGCCGTAATAATACCATGTAGCTCATCCATCTTTAGCTTGGCTAAATTCTTCATCTCTTCAATTGCTGAAACTTTTGCCTCATATCTCAATGGTAGAGAACTCAAAACTTTTTGAACCATAATTGATTCTTCTAAAAAATTTCCAAGACCTTGAATCTAATTAACTATTTGATCAACCTGTAAAAGATAACTTTCTATATTTTCTTCCTCTTCCATCTTCAAACTCTCAAACTATATTCTAAAAGTCTGAAGCTTAGCTTGTTGAACCTTTCCATCACCTTTGTAAATATTCTCAATTTTTACCTAAGTTTCATGAGTAGATTTACATTGCATAAATTTAACAAATTTTTATTCACATAAACCACATAAAATATCATTTAAAGTTTTATCAATTTTTTCACTTGCCTTCTTTTTTATCAGAGTAGTTACAAGTGTCTGTGGCTTTTTATATTCCTCCACCACTGCTTAAAAAATTTAAAATCTAAGGGCCATCAAATAAGTCTTCATATTTATCCTCCAAAAATCATAATTTTCCCCATCAAACAAAGGTGCCTTATTTGTATAAAAACCTTCATGTGATCCAACCATCATGCTTTCCTGATATACCTTCAAGCTGTAAAACTTTTTCCAAAGGAACTTACTCTGATACCAATTGTTAATCATTAAATATACTAAGAGGGATGGTGAATCAATATATTATATATCTTTTAACTTAATCAAATTCCTTTTCTTTAACCACACATTCAAGATATACAATAAAACTAAAACAATAATATGCACCACACATAAGAGAGAGAGACAAAGAGACTATATTTTTATGTGGAAACCCAATGTGGGAAAAACCATGGATAATAATTTCAAGTATATGAATGAACACCAACTCAAATTACAAAGTTTTCAAGCACCAACTTGTAGGAGACCAACCCCTTTTTCGTGCACCAACATAGAAACTATATGTGAGCCCCAACCCATAAGAGCACCAACCCCTCTTGTGTATACAACATAACTATCTCTCAATGTTGCTTACTTAATAAATGATAGAAATCTACAATATCTCCTACTTTTCTCTCTTCGAAAACAAATACAACCATGTACACTCTTGCATATTACAATTGTCTTCCCAAGACTTTATTTATAGCTTTCTAAATGACCTTTGACATTCACCCTTTATGATCCTTCAATCCTCATGAAAAATGGTACCAAACTTGCATGACCCTTTGTATCCTTGCATTTGAAAAGTCATATGGTGACCCTTCATAACCAAATGTGTCCTTTACTCTTTTGTCTTTATTTTGGTGACTTTTTGTATTCTTCAAAGTGTCCCTTCATGAAAAATGTGCCATACACTCTTTTGTATTCACATGGTGACTCTTGTAATTCCTCAAGATGAATCTTCATGAGAAAATGCATCCCATTCCTCTTTTGTCTTTACCCCATGACTCTTTGACTTCTCCATGCACCCTCTTTTGACTTATATGCAACCAAAAATATATTCATTAATATTAAATAAAAATTAACACACATTAGCCAAGATATGAATATTAAAATCATCATTAAATTCAAAGGGGCCTTTATAACCAATTCTAGACCTTTGACATCAATTAAAATTTTTCTAATAGTCTATTTAAGGACTACATTAGTAGAAAGTCATCTAAATGTGGATCCATTTTATACAACCCTATTGATCAATGGTCTGATTATTCATAACTATATGTTTGATTCTAGTCCTTCCTATAATGTGATGCCCTTGGGAGTCCTAAAAGATCTTGGATTGAATATTACATCAACTTTTGGCAAGTGTTACACCATGGACTCATGAGAAGTTCTAGTTGTTGGACAAGTCAAGGGGTTGGTAGTGTAGTTAGCAGTGCATCTAGGTGTTGATGCCTCTAGATATATCATAGGTGCTCTTAGTTTATAAATAACACTTCTCATTTTAAAATTAAATGAATTTAAAGCATGAGTGGTAGATTAGGGTAGTATGGTTACCTATGGTGAAATAGTGGTAGAGCAATAAATTATTTCATAATATTTATATTTATTAGTGGTTGGGAGCCACCACAGCCAATCTAAGTGAAATGTAAGATATATATGTTATTATCAATGAATTTGTGGCCCATTTATAAACTAAAGACTAATCTAGATTAATATTTATAATGAAACCTATACTAAAGTGATTTGATTAAAGAAAAATCAAAAGGAAGGGTAGGGTAGAAAGAAGGTATTCTAAGTTTTAGTCCAGATATTATGAAAAAGCTTAAATTTCATTAATAAATACATGACATGAAATAAATATAGAATAGATCCCACAGTGTACCAAGAAAATATCCAAGGAAGGGAAGGAATAATGCAAATAAGAAACTAAGTTCAATTTAAAGATTTATTTCATAGGAAAATTGCATTAGCATATCCACAAGAGAAGCAAGGGAAGTGAAATAAACTTAAGGTATTTTAATTAACCTAGAATAAGCATAAGTTAACCACTTTGAATTTATATATGTACATCAAGAATAAATCAAAACCATTCAAATCTGAACATTCAAACTTATAGTTGAGAAAAAAGCCATAATGGCAAACACACACAAAAATATTGGACAATCTTTTCAGAATTCCTTACTTTTATTAATTTATCAAAGTTTACACCAATTATTTTTTCTCAAAAACTTTCTCCCCTTACAAAAGGGTAATATTTCCCTTTATAAGATGCTAAGGTAATACATCGATTGGTCATGAGATTAAAAATGTACAAAGGTAAGGATAGTTTTCCTTTTCACAAAGTTCTAGAATACATTCCCTTTTCCAAAGTGAACTATACTATAGGAAAATGTTCTAACAAACTAGCACATGTATTTAAAAAAATAATATTCTACTTTTGAATATTATAAAGTTTCTAATAAAGTATAATATTATCAACTAGCTAGTGGGCCCTACATTGAATAACTCCCCTACTAATCCTAAAGAAAATTCATGGACTTTTGATGTTTTTCATCAACTAGCCTTAAGTTAAAAATTGGCTTTAAGAGGAATTCATCCTCTTTGTCATCTAAGTCATTAAAATTTCTATAATTTCTTTCCATTACTTCCTTGATACTCTTTTCCTCAATAGTTTTCTCCTATGTAGTTAGGATCATGCCCATGACCCTACTATTATCACTCCTAGACTAGCTTTGCTATTGCTCTTGACCTCTTACATTACCAAGTTAACTGTGTGCTTGTATTCATCATCTATAATGATACACAAAGATCTAAGCGTGGTAGGCATGGTCAACATGGTTTCAAGGAGCTACTTAAATCTATTTATCAGCTCCTTATCATCCCATAAGACCCTCTCCTAGTTCTTCAACCAATTACTCAGACCTTAGATCTTGTCAACAATTATACTAATAATTGAATTCAAATGGGATAGGCTAACGGTCCTAAAGCTAAGAATCTGGTCCTCCAAGAGTATGCTTATTAATTCCTTGATTTTTTCTTTTGAATTCTACCATTGAGCTATTGAACCTTTGGCTACTACATCTAGGTGGGATTATGGACTCTAACTTGTCTTCATATCCTTCAAAGAATTGAACATATCATAAAAATATGCTTTGAACATCTTTATCATTTCTTTAGGAACTAACAAGATAGCTTGGGTCTTAATATTTTCTTTTTCCTTTTACAAGTTCTCTATCTTTTGATATAGGCCTTTGATGCCTAATTTTAATTGGGTTGAATGGGCATCAACTAGTCCAACTATGTCTTTTTCATGGATTGGGAGTTCACATATTTCTTGACCTCCTACTAGAGTTAATCCCAAAAAAGGTTTAACTCTCTAAAAATTAAACTCCTCATTCCCAACCATGGTCTTATTTGTTGTTACCCTCTCTAGGCATGTTGTCTCTAGATTGAATTGCACATTAACTGATGACTTTATGATTTTTAGAGGTTCGAGAATATCCATCTATGTACTACTTGAGGCTTCAAGAGTTTATACTTGAGTACCACGTAAACCTCCAAGGGTGGTCATCTTTTTTTCCTCCTCTTCTTTCATCAAATCCACTATCCATGGCTTTAGCTCATCATTAACAGTGATGTTGACTACACTGATCATGGCCCTTGAATGTTGTAGGGTTCGGATCTTTTAAATCTTCCCATAAATGAACCATTGATGGATGATTGGCCTATGAATGGTATTATCATCAATAAATAAGTTAACTTCACTCAAAGGATAAGGGAAGGTTAACTTTGTCTTCTTCTTCTTCCTAATTGAGACCAATGCCAACCCAACCTTCCTATTTATAGGGGTACAACTAAAACTAGGTCCAGAGCTATCTAATTCTTATTTTATTGTTCTACTTATTGATCTTGGTCTTGAGGATCCTCAATTTTTTCTTCTTCTTTACGCCTCAATAAGCACATTGAGTGCATCCTCTAGTATCTCCCTAAGACCTAGTGCAATCATGTTAAGGAACTCCATTGTGGAATTTGGTCTTTTAGGTTGGTTAAAATAAGATGTCCCCTCACCAAGCCTTTATTGAACATATCATGAGGGTCTTAATAGCTCAGATCATCCAACTATAAGTTGAAGGAGTCTCTATGTTTGGAGATGACATCTACACATTCCTAATTCTATAGTATAATCATGTTTATGGTTAAAGGAAAGGGGTAAACGAGTCCATTCCTTTTCTAGTTACACACACCATCTATACCATGGAAAATTTGGTATGCAATCTTTTATTCTTCCAATTTGGTTGGCACATGGACTAGTCATTTGAAGGGCTAGACTAAGGTTCTTTCTATTCTAATTACTATGAAATCTAAATATAACTAGAGATATCTCCAATCAACTCTACATATTTATTGACTAGAGGATTGACCCTACCTAAGGGGATCCTTATAATAGCTTCTACCAAAGATGGATATACATAAACATAAATGAAATTTACATTATGTCTATATTTGAATATGTGTAATTTGAAATAGTGATGGAAAATAGTGTGTCTCCATCAAGTGACCAATTCTTTATGTCAAGGATTTTGGTGGTGTCCAAGAGGGAAACTAGAAGATAAGAAATCATGAATAAGTGGCTACTAGTTTTCTTCTTTATGGCTTAAAATTATTGTTTCAAACAAATGATAACCATCTCACATATCAGGGGAGTGAGTCATTTTTATATCATGAAGTAAACATAAGGTACCCATATTTTATTAACATGTGTGGTGTAAGGGGCCCCAAATATTCTAGTTAGTAAGGTCATTATTACTCTAATTCCTTCATTAAATTGGATAATTAGGATATTTTTTATGGGGTCTTGGATCACCTAGGTTTTGGTAGGTAAACATGGGGCAAGGATGGTATTCAAGTCATTTTTACTAGTCCATGCTCTAATTGTAGGCAAGTCTATGTAGGGATTTCATAGGTTATATTATATTTCAAATGCTAGGGTAAATATATGCTACATTTTTTAAATTAAATTCATAAACTATCCAATCTTGATCAATGTTACAATCTATGAAAATGGGGGAAATAACATCGATAGAGTGCAATACCTCAAGTTTGTAGTAGCATAGTGTAGACTAGTCATCTAGATGGAGACTAGGTTGTTGTATCTCTAGAAGATTGAGTAATTCTTTTGTTATTCCCTTGAGATGGCTTAAATTTATTTAATATTCAAAAAAATCTCAGATCAGATTTTGTTTCTTGTGTTTAATGACACAACATCAAAATTAGTATCCTTGAATACTCTTCCTACATTATCTAAAGCTAAATATAATTTTATGTCATCTATTTGATGATACCTTCAAGTTTCCATTGTTTTAATACTAGGAAACTACTCACTAATGGTCTATAAGTAGCCTCTAGGTTTGTTCTTCTCACTTAGTTAACAGTTGGACTCTTTCTAGCTCAAGTGTGATTGATTAGAGTTTAAATTAGGGATATTTATGGAGGTTAGGGCTTATTTATATATTTGATTGTGATGGTATATTGGAATTAGGATAATTCATTCCTTCAATTTTATTTAGACCCCTACCTTTATACTTTTGCTTTTTCATGCCCACCAAATCTTTGATTTTCTTATTTTGTGCTTATGTGGTACCTATGTGGCATCCTTTTGGTAGCTTTCATGGCATTTTTCATAAATAATTTAAAGTAACTATCCATTGTCATTTAAAATCCTTATTTTTATTCACACCATTATATATTTACCCATAGATCAACATGGATAATTAATTGTGATCCTCATGCTTGCACATTATTGGTTACTTTTATATTAGTCTCCTTGGTTGTGCCATTTGACACCTTCACAAGCCTTCTAAGCTCTGCATTATGTTAGTTGTGGAGTGAATTCATTATTACCATACATTGATCCTAAAGGTCTTAAAAGGTTCCACTTAAAATTCCTTGTTGATTACGCTCTATCTGATCATCTTGCTTCGATTAAGCACAAACCATCAATCCTATAAAGTCCACAAAATTTAATTAGCATCAGGATATAAAATGGATATAGGATAAATATTTTAGGCTAAATTTAATTTCATGTTAATAAACATGACATATAATTTAGGTTAAAATATTTAAGCTAAGTTTTAGAACACATATAAACGGGGCCCAATTAATAAAAGGATCTAATGCAAGGTTTTGACCTAGGGTTTTATCATATTGAAAAACATGGTAAAACTTAAGGTTAAAAATTATAAGCTAGTTTTTATGGTATAGGGACATAATATAAGGCTTTATCCCAAGGTTACCTGTATTTAAATTAATTAAATTGTAACCTTAGGATAGAGACTTAGGTTAAGCCTATGCCTACAAATATTAGACCACAAGATCATTTTATCATTAAAGTTCAAAGACCTTAAGTGATTTTATATTTTCCAAAAGGGGGGTCCATTGAATTGCAATAGAAGTAATAATATTTTATCAACATTTTAAAGCATATTATTATGTTTAATAAAGATGATCAATGAGCTTAAATTTGATGGCCTCACGGACATCAATGATGACCTCATGACCATCAAATGACATTTGTGAGAATGGCAAATTTAAGTTCACGAAGTAAATTAGGTCCATATATATTGGATTTAACATGATATAAATATTAAGAAATGTTAAATCAAAACCATGAATAAATAGGCTAACTTTATCAAGCGTGGATGATCTTCATATTCTAATAATGTGTAGAATATCAAGCTTTTAGTGTTAAGGTTCAAAGTATGCACAATGGTCCTTATTTTTTTATAAATGGGTATTGTTGACCTCAAAAAATGGTGACTTATATGGTAACATAAAAATATGTTATAACTTAGAGACTCTAGTTTAGATAAATAACTAGGTGACTTATTCCACTTGATCAATGCCATTATCAAGATTAGTTCATGGTTGAAACGAATCCTGAACATGAAAAATTAGAATCAAACATCAAGACATAGCCATGCTATATATTTTATTTGATTCTAATTACTATTTTCCATGGGATTTAGGGGACAAATTCTAGTTTTCATGTCTTTAATCATTAACATTGACTTGGAGCATGTTTATATATTTATTAAGAACCATGTTTATAGTTCAAGGAAGGATTGGGTATTGCTTTATAATTAGTTAGGTTTCCATAGCCATAATAGAGATACCTTTGGCTCTACATATGACCTTACTCCATTGCCAGCCATGCATCCATATCCTTAATGGAGATTACCAGAATCACCTTTGCTTAAAAATCTTTTGATTTTGTAATAAGTTCTTATTTTTTGTATTTTTGGGTCTTTTAGGCTTTCAAAAAAGGTTGGGAACTAGGTTAACCAGGTCTAAGGATTTGGTCAAGTGTATAATTCTTATATCATCACTTATGGTTTCAGCCTCTATCCCAACCAAGGATTTTTGTTAAGTACAAGCATGATTGTGCCTTAATATATTAAGCTTTCATTTTATATGCACAATTATTATTAAAACCAAGTTCAAGTCTAGACAATATTTAATATCTCATGAGATAAATAAGAGGCATGAAGGAAAGATTTGAATAAAACTAACTAGCCTACCTACATTAACTCTAATTATCATACAAATTTACTCCATGAAGACCCCAAGAGGAGTAGCATAGAAGTAATGCTTGAGATATTTCCCATTGGTGTGTAGTGTGAATTTTTCTCCTTGTAGATCATTTAGTTTGAAGGTGTTATCTCCAAGTGTATCTACAATCTGATAGGGGCCAATCCATAGAAATGTGAACTTACTATTCATTCCCTTGGACTTAGATGCTTTGTCCCAAAGAATAACAAAGTTTCAATTTCTAAACACCTTAATCTTTGATACCTTTTCAAACTACCTCTTTACTATAGTTTGGTTCCTATTAATGCTACCAAATTCATATTCTCATGCATCTTCCATCTAAATAATGTCTAACAACCTTGATCTTGCAAATTCTTGGTCTTCCTCCATATACTCTTACATAAACTTGTAAGTTGGTAGCTTGAGTGTGATGGGGAATATGGGCTCTTGGCCATATACCAATAATAAGGGAGATGCTTTAAGCTCCTACTTGACTCTTGTTCTATCTACCCAAAGGACATACTTGAGAATCTTATACTATGTTCTAGATTTATTTGCAATAGACTTATTAATCGCTTTCATCAAGTTTTATATGTTGACTCAGATACTCCATTGCCTTGAGGATAATGGTTAGAAGAAAACTTAAAAATAATGTTGTTGTCATATGCCCACTCTATAATCTCTATGGATGTGAATTTAGACCCATTATCACATAAAAAAAAGACTAGAGTCCCAAATTTGGTGCATATGTTTTCTTCTAAAAAATTGATCACTTCTTTTGTTCTGCATTGTTTAGTGGCTACTACCTTAGTCTACCTAGTGCAATAATTGGTAACTATCAGAACATACTTGTGAAATTTTGATGAGTTGGGATTGATTACCCATATGAATTCTAGTCCCCATTGGGCAAAGGGTTTTTAAATCATGATTGGTTATAAAGGCATTACTTCCTTTGGCTCTTTCATGCTAAATATCTATCATGAATGACATTCTCTCACATGCTTATGAGCATCTCTAAATATGGTGGGATAGTAATATCTAGCCCTAAAGATCTTGTGAGCTATTATTCTTCCTAATAGATACCCACTTCCAAAATTCTCATGGAAAGTACCAATTACCTTAGTAAATTCTTCCTTGGACACACATCTTAGGTACACACCTTAAAATTTCTTTCATTATAGGACTCCATTTTTTATTAGGTAGTGACCTAATTTGATCCTTAGAGCTCTTCTCTATTCCCTGGTTAGCCCTACAATACAAGTGACATTTATTAGTAAATGAATGATAGGATCATACTAGTCATCAGGTTGAAAATTATGTTGATCAACCTACATTATACTTAGCTTGGGGATGGTATTGGAAATCATTTGAATAAAACCTTAACATCTTACCAGTTTTACAATTTTCATCTTGATGTCATATTATTGAAGAATAGACATCCACTTACCTCTTTGCTCTCTAAGTTCACATTGGCTCATCTTCAGCTTAGTGGTTGGGTCTACTCATATTACATTAAATTTGATCCTAAGAATGTAGTACCTAGATTTATTGGTTGATTTAACTAATGCAAAGGCTTGATTATTAATCAAAGTATAATTTAACATATCATTTTTCAAATTAGAGCTCATAAAAGAAACTGGATGGTCACATCCTTCTATTTTTTGAGTTAAAATAACAATAATAATGTGGTTAGAGGACAAAGAGTAGAGGTAAAAATCCTTAAATTTTTTTGGAATTATCAAGAGTAGAGCTTGGTTGATTTCCTTTTTGATATCTCTAAAGGCCCCTTTGTATTCTTCATTCCATGAGACTTTAACATCCTTCTTCAACATATAATTTAATGGTTTGATAATTTATGCAAAGACATAAATGATATTTCTTAAAAAAATTATTTTACCAAAAAATAATTTCAATTATTTTCTACTATTGGGAGGCTATAACTTTGATATAGCTTACACTCTTTTAGGATCAATGGAGATTCCATCTTTGGTAAAAACATGGCCTAATTATTTACCCTCAATGACACAAAAAATTATTTTCTTAGGGTTGAGGTAAATTCCATACCTTATGAACCTTTCAAATACCCATTTTAAATGCATGAAATGGTCCTCCCTATTTTTAGAGAAAATCATTATATCATCCATGCAAATTATAATGCACCTACCAATTAGGCCTTGAAAGGCATGGTACATGGCCCTTTGAAAAGTGGCTCCTCTGTTCATCAGTCTAAAAGGCATTCTCTTGTAGGAAAAGGTGCCCCATTTATTTTTGAATGTTATCTTCATCAATTCTTCCTTGTCTACCAACACTTGATTGTACCCTAAAAAACAATCAAGAAAATTCATTATGGCTGAACCAAAAATAATTTGTATTACTTGGTCAAGAGAGGAAAAAGGATAGTTATCATTTTTAAATTCTCTATTCATATTTATAAAATAAATACATATTCTAATTTCATCATTATTCTTCCTAATTGGCACCAAATTTACAACCCAAGTAGAGTGCCTCATGGGAAATATAATTCTAGCATCTAACAACCTCTTGACTTCTTTGAAAATCATAGGTTCTAAAATAGGATTTACATGCCTTTGCTTTTGCCTAAAAGGTTTGTAATTATCTTTGAGAGGTATAGTATGGGTTATGACTCTTGGATCAAAAAATATTCAAGTCATCATATGACCAAGCTTATTTTGTTAATAGTTCTTTGGCTCTCTTATTTTTAACACTAGTACAAGCTTTATGTTGACAAGTTGAGGTTGATATTGAGGTCCAAGATCAACTGCATTGTAATATTTTCCACTCACTTTGGGAATATTAGAGGCTTTATCTATCTTGTCTTGATTAAATAATATTTCCAAGGTAATCATCCCCTTGGGGATCTTGTTGTCATTTAGCTAATTAATTGTGCCATCAAACATACTCTCAAGGGTGGTTTTATCAGCTTCATCTATGATTTAGGATTTAAATACTCTTGAACTAGTCATGAAGTCTAGGATATGTTGGTCATCACTAAAGACCTATAGATGGTTTACATTGTCCAAGATAAAAGGACAAGGAATCAACTCAATGTTGAAGTTTGGTGAATCTTGGCCAAGCATGGATTAGCTACATTAGAGGCTAGCTCATTAACAACTTTATTTTCCTCCCTAGGGATTAAAAACAATTTTAAAGGCATCAAAATATTCCACTAGATCTCAGACTCTAAATTTTTACCTATTGAGGTATGATAGTTTGCATTGATACTTGATTCTCACCTAAATGACTACTAATTATGAATCACCATAAACTAGTAATTCCTTTACTTTATTTTTTATGGCAAATTGTAGACCTAAGATGAGAGCCTCATATTTTGCAAGATTATTAGTGCATAGAAATTAGAGTCTATAAGAGGCATGGTACTTCTTACCAATAGGGTTAGTTAGGAAAATTCCTACCCCAAATATAACTTTACATCTTGCACTATTACAATACAACCTCCATAATCCAAGCACAACATGAGAAGCTTTAGGGTCACATACCTTGGTAGTTTCTAGGGTGAAAAATCCTAAATCAGAATCAATTATGTTGACCCTTTCATTGACAATATTTTATTGAAAGATCATGTGTTTCATTATTAGCTCTCTTTCAACTCTGATCTAGTTGGGAACTCCATTCTAAGGTAGCCATAGGTGTGAATAGTATGTGGACATATATCCATTTAGAGAATTTTTCATTCTCTGCTTAAAATTAGTCTATATGCATTAGGGATATCTACCACTTAGATATCTATAAATTGTTAGAATCTTGGATTAGAATCTAGTTGCATGTGGACATTTAATAATTATCCAACCATATTGACCCTAGACTTATCTAATTGGGTGACAAGCCTATCAGACTTAATAGGAGTTAAACCAAGTTTCTTAAAAATACCTATAGGCATAATATCTGTAGATCTACCAAAATCCAATAGACAATTATGCAAGTTTTTACCAAACTTTTTGATAGTAAGTAGAAAAGTTGGGGATTTTGCCTTAGATTTGTATATAGATACATTGGCATTATCATCCTTGGGTATTTTTTTAGATTTTTTTGACAAGGATTCCATCAATATATCTCTTTGCTTAGTTATCTATGTCAGTTCATGTAAAGTAATATTACCTTTAATTTTATTTATGTCCCCTATAATATTATAACTAGTCTTATTAAAAGAATTGGAAGTTTTAGTACTAGGTCTAGAAGTACTTCCCTTTTAGGGCTTTGGATTATTTTCCAAAATGGTATCAAGAGGAGTACCAAAGTTATTTGGAAGATTTGAAGTATTCAAGGGATAAGTATGCTCCCTATTCCTTCCGGGGTATGTTTTCTTTAAGAACTATTGGAAGGCATGAAATTCTTTAGGAATGCCATCAAGCTCATTATCTTCTTGGAAGGGGAAATCAAACATTCCCACCATGAAGGTCTAGTCATCAGGCTTGGATCTTGAAGTATCTTCACCTTTATATTTGCTAGGTACTACCTCAAAAGTGTCCAACTCTTCTTGAAATGCCTCTAAAGATTTTCAAAATTCAATACAATCAATCTCACCATGCTCAATAATACAATGGAATCTATAATAATAAAGTAAAATAATACCAATAAGATTAATATCCACAGTCTTATTTTCATAAGATGGTTCACTATTCTTATTATTATGGAAACTATCATTATTAAACCTATTATTGAGCATATTGAATCTTTGGAAAGAGAAGGTCCTTATAGAATTCTCTCTAGTATTACCAGCTTGTTTTTGTAGCTGAAGGATGTTAGTGCTTAGTTTTTGGACCATTTTTAGAATAGACTAATTCTCATTTTGGGAGATTTTAAATTATGAACCTAGTTTTTATTAGTAACAATGGTTGGTACTAAGGCCCTTTGATTATTTTCATTAAATATATTGGTATCAGGGGGGTTAAATAACCCCAAATTATGGTTAGGAGTAGCATGTATTAGAGATAATTGGTTCAAATTTGGGAGTTGGTTGAGATTAAGAATGTTCTAGTTGTTATTGGGAAAGACATTCAAGGTAGGCATATGTGGATTGACATTGGGAACAGAGTAGTCCATCTAAAATTTGGATTACATTTGGTCATTAATGATCACAACCTTAGAATAGGATAAATATCATGTGTTTATAGGACCTACAATCCTCTTTATGAATACTGAAGTCATGGGATCAAGAACATCTTTATAGATTTTCAAGGCTAATGCTTGATTAGGTTTATAAGGGTTAATGGTTCTACTATACATCTTTTGGAACCTAGAATTAAAATCTCTTATAGGTTCATTGACATCCCTTTTGAAGGTGGTAAACTATTGGTATAGGACACAAGGGATGATGATTTCTCCAAATTGGTCAATACAAATGTTATTGAATTCATCCCAAGTGGAAATGAAATTATTAGGTAAGTTTATGAACCATTCATATGTAACATCCTTAAATTTTAAAGGAAATAACCTACATGTTGCATCTTCATGAGTGAGATTTAGAAATATTAATGTAGCTTTGAAGGATTTAACATGTTCTTTTGCTATCATAATACAACTAGGACTAAAATTTAGAAAATACTTTTTTGGATTGTGAAGAAGGTCATGAAATGAACCTTGAATGTTAATAGGATAGCTTCCTAACCAATACATACCTTTATGAAGGTTAAATATAGGAGTGGTGAAGTCGATAAACACTTTAAACATCTACGTCTACCTTTGTCTTATTTGGCCCTCCTATGGATGTCTAATTATAGCAAAGGTTTTCTTATTTCTAAATATGATTTTATCTAGATTCTTGGAAATTCCAACTTGAGGACTTTGGATCCTATTTTAAATACGATGTGTAAAATCAACCTTTATGAGGAATAGGGATCAAAATTGCACATTAAGCAGAATTTTCAAAGATTCATGTAAAAAAATAATAAAATATGTCAACCTTTAACTAAGTTAGCTCAAAGATGTGTCTAATTATGTAACTATGCTCTATATTTACAACTCAATTCAGATAAACTCAGATCTATAAAATATCTATCAATTTTTGATCAAAACAAGATATTCTAACCTCAAATACTTTAGATTCTCAAGTCTCAAGCTATCTTTACAAGAATTACACATCTATCCTTAAATACCTTTTGATCTTTATCTAAAGGAAGCATAAATATGGGTCAAAGACCATGAATAATGATGATATTTACACTTTTGATCAAATAACTATGCAAATGTGTAAAGGTAACACAAACCTTTGGTCAAAACACATCAGAGTTAGCAAAGATCCTACAAATTCATAAAAAGGCCCTCATTCTAGCACTAGTAGAGCTCATCCTATTCATACTACTAGATATATCATAGGTTCTATTAGTGTCTAAATAACATTTCTCATTTTAGAATTAAAGGAATTCAAATCATGAGTAGTAGATTAGGTTAATCTAGTTACCTATGGTGAAATAGTAGTAGAGCAATAAAATGTTCCATAATATTTATATTGATTAGTGTTTGGGATCCACCATGGCCAATCTAAGTGAAATGTAAGATATCTATGCTATTATCAATGAATTTATGACCTATTTCTAAGATAAAGATGAATCTAGATGAATATTGACAATGAAGCTTATACTAAAGTGATTTGATTAAAGAAAAAGCAAAAGGAAGAGTAGGGCAGAAAAAATGTATTTTCATTTTCAGTCCAAACATTATGACAAAGTTTATAATTCATCAAGACATATATTTGAACCAATACATGACATGAAATAAATATATCAAAAATCCCACCATGTACTAGGAAAATATCTAAGGAAAGGAAGGAATAATGCAAATAAGAAACTAGGTTCAATTTTGAGATTTAGTTCACAAGCTAATTCCATTGACACATGTACAAGAGAATCAATGGAAGTGAAATGAACCTAATATATTTTAATAAACCTATCATAAGCACAAGTTAGCCACTCTATATTTATATATGCACATCAAGAATTAATGTAAACTATTCAAATCTAAACATCCAAATAGATAGTTGATAAAGTAGCCATAATATAAAACACACAAATAAATATTGGATAATCTTTTTGAAATTCCTTGATTATATTAATTTCTCAAAGTTTACACCAAATATTTCTACTCAAAAACTTTCTCCCCTTACAAAAGGCAATATTGTCTTTTATAGGATGCTAAGGTAAAACACTGATCAGTCATGTGATTACAAATGTTCAAAGGCAGGGATAGTTGTCCTTTTTTATAAAGTTCTATAATACATTCCATTTTCCAAAGTGAATTGACCTATAGGCAAATGTAATAACAAACTAGCTCATTCTTTTATAAAAATAATATTCGACTTTTGAATTTTACAAAGTTTGAAACAAAGTAAAATATTATCAACTAGTCATTGGTGTAGACAACAAAATTACATCACACACACGTGTGTAACTCCCTATGTGGAAACCCCCCTTAAGCCCATTTAAATAATAGAAATTAATATCCCTAACCCATACTTTACCCCTCACACATTTAATCAATTTAAAATACTTAAGTTAATTAAAATCCCCTATTACCACCTTACTTGGTCACCTCACCCTATGACTAATTCTCACTTGATGAGTCACCTCAAGACCTGGTCACCTCATCCTAACTACCCAAGACTCATTCCCACTTCCAAACTAAATTCATAATCAATTACCTCCTTCCTAAACTCTTATTTTTACCATTTTATAATGGGTGTCACACTTGGCATGAAGAATAATAGAAAATAGGTCAAAAATAGTAAGGTTTACCTATTTTAGGGTCATCAACGTCAGTCAACCCATAAACAACATTAGTGGGATCACCAATGTCAACAATATAAGCCAAAATCCAACCTGAAGTTTAGGTCAAGATAAATTAATAAAATTCATTCTTACTTTCTTTCAAGCTCTGGGCATTTTATTTTTGAAATTCTAGCTTACAATCATCTTGCATAAGTCAATCACATTTAGAAACTAAACTCTTTAAGACCAACAACATCTGTTTATTCTCTCTATTTAGGTAATTAGGTTTGGACTCCCTATTAGAGATCATCAATCTAACACATATCATTTGGTAACCACAACTAAGTACATTCCTCATCCTATAGGTCTTTTAAACATCTATTCTACTATTTATTTATATCTACTTTGCATTACTTTATGCACTTATGATTGAACCCCTGTGAGGGAATTACAAAGCTTCCTCACTTATTTCCCATTAATCAAACACACCAAACTTCTAACTAGACTTACCCAAGTTGTAATCTCTCTCTTATAACTATCCCAACCTCCTAAATGTGATTTGAACCATTTCCTAGACCCAAAAAATCCTTCTACAAGCTCCCATACAATTATTTCCCCTACCAACCTTAGTATCCTAACCATAGTTGGTCAACTCATTACTTAACTTAGTAGTATAATCGATATCAGTCACTCCCCTACTAACATCGATGACTGTGGGTTCCCTAGCCTCTTCAAAACCTACCCAAACAACTTATAAAATAGAAACAGAGTACATCACCTACACCCTATCACTCTCTGCTACATGAAGGTTGTTAATAATGGTAATCTTATCTCTCTTTCACTCTCTATTTACCTCTCTTTCAATTATTCATTATTATTGTTATCTCTCAAAAGTGGACTATCATCTCTAAGGAAGTTTCACACTTCCTATAATAAGTTTGTAGCTTGGCAGCCCACTCATTTAACTACTAACAAACATCTTGTGGTAGTACTTTCTTACTTGTAGGTAGTCATCCCTAGCCAAAGAGGAGTGGTTAAAATGTCTAGATATATCATGCAAACCAAATACATGTTCATTCTAATCACTTATCCCAATCCTTCTTTCTATTTTTATTTACACTTAAAATAGACAAAATTTAGGGAAACATTTCTGGCACACCCGATGGGACCCTGGAGTTTTCCTTGGGTTCATTTCTTGTTTTAAGAATTCATATAGGTGAATTATAGTGAAAATTTAATTTCTTGTACTTCCTCCTCTTTTCTCTTAAAATAAAAAATTCAATATCTTATTTTCTATTTAAAAAGCATTAAACTAAAATTTTCTTTATTTTTTGTTTGCCTCTAAAAGCAATTTATCATTTTCTTTTACAAAAAAGAAAAAGAAAATATCTTCTTTACTTCCTCTTGAATGCACATTAGGATAGTGAAATTCATACTCTATTCATATTTCATTTCTATTTTCATTTGAATCTAAACATTTCAAATTTGGGTTTAAAACTTACTGCATTACATTTTTGCTTGTTGCATATTAACTCACCTAGTTAATTGCAAGTATTTTGAATAAATTGTAGTACACCTATGTTACACAAACAAATCACATTCACATAAACAAACATCTAAACTCACCTAAGAAAAGGCCCATCAAGATTTCATCACTTGGTGCATCACCTTACCCTACCTAACTATCCTACTTAGATTTCACCACCAAGGGGAGAACCCACTCCATTCTCTGGTAGAGTATAATATCTAGATAGAAGGTATATTTTGGCTAAGTGGCCTGGCTCAGATCTAGGTTCATTAAGTGTAGAGAGCAAACTCCTATAACAAGCCATGTACCTAGTCTAACATAGATTTCCTCTTGAGCACTAAAACTAACCTGAAACCAGCTCTAGATTGCTTTCTAGTACCTTCGATAACCAAATTTCCTTCTCACTATCTGATTAAGGTATAATCAAGCATGAGACTAACAATTAATCTCTAAGACTTAATATTTGTTGGATGAATGTTCTTTTTTTTTCTTTTATTTTGCCTTTTATGTTTTTGAGTTGGTAAGTATTTTTTCCTATTGATTCACAAAATCAATACTATTTCTAATACTTAGTTTATACATCATATTATCTCATGTTTTCTTAGTGTTATTCCTTCTTACATAGACCTTTTACATCCATTTTTTTACCTAGTTTCAACCTCTAGTTCCTTAAAACAATAGATTTTCCATCTCCTAAGATATCATAGTGACTAACATTAGTAACATTTCCCTAAGTTTTTTAATGTAAACACTTTCTATTATCGATATCGGCAAATGTAACTAACATTGGCACCATTCCTATAATGTTTTTACCAACCAAGTAACCAAAACTATTAATATTTTACACTAGGGTAACTCAAGATCGCATATATCTCCCCAACCTTGACAAACACCATTGCATATCACTTACGTCTTCACCCATGACTAATTTTCTTCGAGATCATGAATATCTCCTCACTTATTAACCCTTTTACACCAACCTTGCATTGATTGTCTTGACCGCTTATGCTATTCCACTATAGTTGGCTATTGTGTACATGTATGTATATTAGGTGTTTTGGATGGAAACCCAGCTTGTCCTATCACCTTCAAATATTTTGTGTTTCCTAGGGGCATTTCCCACCTCAGATACTTGAGACACATTGACCATTGGAACTACAACTTTGATTTTTTTGACCTATCAACTATCACTTACAAGCTATGATTTTGTTACTTCTATCTAAGTCCTCCTTAGCCTTGCATGTTCTTGAATTTGTCAACTATATCTCATTGTAGTATATGCATACAGAGTGATACTCAATTATCCACCATTCACCCAATTACCTTTTTATCAAGCTAGTAAATGATTTTGGTTTCTCCTTCATTGATTCCTATTTTGAGGGGAAATACCTCATCTAATACTTGGATCATGTAACTCTATTTTTGTCTTTTAACATGTCAGTATAAATTACAAGACAAAAGGAGCAAATGCAGACACCAAAATTATGTAACACACACATGTGTAACTCCTTATGTTGAAACACCCCTTAATCCCATTTCAATAATAAAAATTTATAAAATACAAATAAATTGCATCACCTTTATCTTATCACTCTTTTCTACATACAAGTTTTTAATAATAGTAATTTTATCTTTCTTTCACTCTCTCTTTACCTTTCTTTTAGTTATTTATTATTCTTTTATCTCTCAAAATTGAACTGTCATCTCTAAAGAAGTTTTGCACTTATTAGAACAAGTTCATAGCTTGGAATACCACTCATTTAATTACTAATAAACATATTTTAGTAGTGATTTCTTACTTGCAAGTAGTCTTCCTATCCAAAGAGGAGTGCTCACAATATCTGGATACAACACACAAACCAAATCTAGGTTTATTCTAAGCATTTATCCCAATACTTCTTTCTATTTTCCTTTAGGCTTAAAATAGACAAAATTTAGTGAAATAGCTAGGCCTTGTACTAACGAACTCCCCTACTACTCCTAAAGAATATTCATGGACTTTTGATGGTGTTCATCAACTGACCTTAAGTTGATAGCTCACTCTAAGAGGCATTCATCCTCCTGGTCAACCAAGTCATCAAAATCTCTATCATTTCTTTCCATTGCTTCTTGGATACTCCTTGCCTTAGAAATTGATCTAGAAACCCATTTCAAACCGTTCAAGTTCACTTTATGTTTATAATGGATACTAACTAATGGATTTAAATAAATGATCAAAACTGATTTAAAGTGTTTAAAAATTGGATTAAAAATGAATATGAATATCTATGTATTCATTCCTTCCAGTTATACCTTCAAATGATCATTATCCATTTAATTGATTTATGTTAAGTGTTGTGTTTGATTAAATATTTCATCCACATTTGAATGATTGAATCAAATATATGTAAAGAATGGAATTACAAATAATTGAAACACAAAGACTAGAATTGTTAACAAAGTTCAACCGATCTGGGCTACATCTTCGGGTCTTGCTCAAAGGTAAAAATAATAGATTATTGATGAAAAATATATTTATACATCACATTATCCCTATTAGGGGTTCTCAATCTACCAATAAATGCTTTGATGCCATTGGCTCTAGATCTATCAACTAGCTTTGGCTCTAGCTCTAGCTCTTAGCTTTCAGTGTTGGCTCTGGCTCTCGGCTCTTCGCTCTTAGTTCTGGTTCTCAGCTTTTGAATTTGGTTTTATCTCTCAACTCTTGGATTTAGTTATAATGAGAGATTTAAAACTTTTTAATTAATTTAAATGTACCTCTAAACCCTTTATATATTTGTTATGTGTCCACTTTTTTCTAATTGGGATGATTATCCCCAATCTTATTTTAATAAATTTCATAATTATCCCATACCTAATTTTTATGGGATTTTAAATTATCCATCACATTTAAAAATATAGGGTGATAATTATTCCCAAATATATGATGGAATATGTTTATCCCAAAATATTAAAAACTTGGGTCAATCATATTGCCATGTCACTTTGTTTCCATGTCATCATTTTGACCATAACTTTGACTAGTCATAACTTTCACATACGAACTCCATTTTTTGAACCATAAAATGTGCCAAAAATATTAAGATAAGATATACATCATGGAAATAGATTTTAAATATTTCCATGATGATCAAATTTTTTAGTTTGACCAGATGTGACCACCTATTGATTGGCTTTGATTAGAACTTTGACTAATTGCACAAGGAGCATACAAGCTCTATTTTTGAAGTTCCATATACCATTGGAAAGATATTGATGGGATATTTATAATGGTTTATTTTTATTTTTTTTATATATGGGACTTTTCCAAATTGACCTCCAGATCAATCCTCCCTGCTAAGAGGGATTTTAGTCCACTAAAAGCTAGTACCCATCTTGATCCTCTGAAATGCCAGTTGATTATGAAGAATTCTAATAGGTATTTATCAATTAACTCAAGTTCCACAACTACACCCACAAAGTTTGAAATAAATGATTGATCACACCTTCCATAAATCCTTTTCTACTTCACAACCATCAATAGCCTCTACACATAACTAGGATTCATAATGCAATGACTTCTTTTATTACATGGCTTCTCAAAAGCCTCTACATAGATAAGCCTAGTGATATTTTATGTTTCATGACATTAATCTGCTAAGGTAATGCTTTACCATTATATAAATTTAATCCATATTCTCCCTATTTGTTTCAACATTCTCACAAGGATATAAAACTATGTTGCATATAATAAATGATATCATACCATCACTTTTTAAATATTTCCCTTCATGGGGTCTTATAATTCAACATATATGATACAAATAGTGCCCTTCTTAGGGTCTTTTATAGATGTTCATACTATGATCACACATATATTGAAAACATGTATTTCAATGAAAATGGATATCAAACTTGATCCAAAACAACAATGTATAACTGAGTACTACTTACATTAGAATCATTTCACATGTTGATTCATGACTACTTGTCTTCCTTTCAAAAGAGACTCTTTGGCTATGTGTAACATTTCTTTCCACTATTGTTATACCCCAAATCTGATTTAGATTTTTTTTAAATGTTCACTATCAATGGATCCTATTTACCATCTTGCCAAATGCTACAAGAAAAGGTAAGCACAAATATGCCAATCTAAATGTGAGAACATAAAATAATAAATAATACAACTGGTAATAATGGGTTGTTCATAATATGCTTCTCATATGGATTGCTACTCCATTTTTCACTCTAAATGAGTGATCTACCTCCACACTTTCTCAAACAATGATGTTAGTTCATTTCATACTTATTTAAAAATAGAAACCAAATAGAGTGATTTAAAGATGAATTTAAGCATGCTAAATAAGACTTAGCTTTGTAAAAATTCTATCCATTTCTTATCGATCTCGTTTAATGGATGCTCCACTTTGGGATGCTCCTTCTTGATAAGATCTTCTTTGGATAGGTGACATTATTCATGGGCTACCTCTTAGACTATTGGTACTTTACCTACTCTTTCATTTCCTACCACTTTCTTCATGGGTGCATGCACAACTTTCTTCTTGTGAGTATCTAAATGAAGTTGTGGATGAAGCTTCCAACACTTGTCAACCTAATGACCACTCATATTAAAATGAGTGCATTAATTCTTGTCCATTTTCTTAGACAACAAATCCCTCTTGCCATTATCCATATTTTGGATTGGAGAGTGGTCTTTACAACTTATCTCCTTCTTGAGGGACATAACCTTTCTTTCTAAATATTTTTTCTTCCAACACATGGCCATACAATGGTTAATAAATCTAAAAAATGTGCATGGATATTTATACCACAAAGTCTATTTACCAAGACCATTCTTCTCATAATCAAAAAATACATTGGAATATTTATTCTTGCCATACCTCTTAGGGCTATCCTATTTATAAGCATGATGAGGAGAAATTGTTTTACCTTCTCCATTGGGATGTTCATCTCTCAATGGAGATGCCTTGCATTTATTCTAGATGTATTTTCCATAATTGAGGGGTTTTTCCTTTCTAGATTTTAGCTTATAAAATTTTCCATCTCTTTGAATGGGCTAAATCAATAGTGGCTTGGACTCATCTTTTGAAGCTTCTCTTACTTCAGATATTTTGGAGCATTCTCTAACTTCTCCATTACCACTAACAAATCCCAAACTTGCATATTGAGGTCATTCCTCAACCTGTATGGGATTAGTAATTCCTTGGCCATTGATTTCAAGGCCCTTTCCATCAAAACCCATGTTTATTAGCAACTTAGAGCCAATACCATGAGTATGTTTCTCAAATTCCACAAAAAAAGAATATTGATGGGAAGAAAAGGAATAACATGGTGAATTACTTACAATACAAACCTCTATTTGGGTTTGTGCGTCTATGTTAGAGGATGGTCTTGTATACTTTGCTTTCTCCTCCATTTCTTCACCATTTTATGACTATGCCAATAGATTATCCTTGGCTTGCAACTCAAGTTACAACTCCTAGATGATCCCTGAGAGAAACTCCCTATGAGATAGTAGTTTGTCTTATATCACTTACTTTTCATCTTCTAAGAACTTTAGCATCCTTCTCAGCTCAAAGTTTTCCATCTAAATTTGATTATTGTAGCCTTCAATCTCCTCTAGTATTTATCTCTTTAGATCTTTGCCCATGGTTTCCTACTCTTGAAAATAAACTATGTCTCTAACAACTACACACTTCACTAGAAGATTATACAAATCCAAATGTCTTCATAAACTAAATAAAACCAATTGAAACTAAAATTAGAATTTTACACAATCAGAAGTTAATCCCTACATTTTAATTGCTCTAATACCAAAATTTATCTATAAACCCATTTCAAACCCTTCAAGTTCACTTTTGGTTTATAATGGATACTAAATAATAGCTTTAAATAAATGATCAAAACTAATTTAAAGTGTTTAAAATTTGGATTAAAACTAAATATGAATATATATTTATTCATTCCTTCAAATTACACCTTTAAATGATCATTAACCATTTAATTAATTTATGTTAAATGTTTTGTTTGATTAAAACTTGCATCCACATTTGAATAATTGAATAAAAACTATGGAAAGAAAATAATTTCAAATAGTTGAAACACAAACACAAAAATTGTGAATAGAGTTCACCTGATCTAGGCTACATCTCTGGGTCCTACTCAAAGGCAGAACTAATTAATTATTGATGCAAAATTTCTTTATACATCACCTTATCCCTAGTAGGGGTTTTTTATATTTAAATAAATTTTGTTATGCCATTGGACCTAGATCTAGAAACTGACCCCTAGCTCTTAGCTTTGGCTCTCAGCTCTTGGCTCTTAGTTTTGGCTCTCGACTCTGGCTCTTAGCTCTTGGATTTGGCTCTGACTCTAAACTCTTGACTTTGGCTCTAGATCTTGGCTCTAGCTCTCAACTCTTTGCTTTGGCTCTAATGAGAGATTTTAAACTTTTTAATGAATTAAAATGCACCTTTGAACCCTTTATATACTTGTTATGGGTCCACTTTTTTTTTATTATGATAATTATCCTTAGTCTTATTTTAATAAATTTCATAATTATCCCATACCTATTTTTTATGGGATTTTAAACTATCCATCACATTTAAAAATATAGGGTAATAATTAGTCCCCAATATATGATGGAATATGTTTATCTCAAAATATGAAAGACTTGGTTTGAATCATATTGCCATGTCATCATTTTGACCATAACTTTGATTGGTCATAACTTTCACATACAGACTATGTTTTTGAAACCATAAAATGTGATAGAAAGATTTTGATGATCTCTGCATCATGGAACTAGCTTTGTAATATTCCATGATGGTTAGTGTTTTTAGTTTGACCAGATTTAACCACTTGTTAACTAGTTTTGACTAAAAATTTGACCAGTTGCATAAGGAGCATACAAGCTCTATTTTGGAAGTTCCACATACCATTAGAAATATCTTGATGGGATATTCATATAGGTGTAGGATTTAGTATAATATGGGACCTTTTATGAATTGACCTATAAATTAGAAATTTTCTCCTCTATAGTTAGGATCATGCCCATGACCATGTTGTTGTCACTCTTATATTGGCCCTGACCCTTGCTCCTGACCTCTTGCATAACTAAGGTGACTCTATGTTTTTACTCATCATCTAAAATGATGCCTAGGGAGTTAAGTGTGGTAGGTGTGGTGAGCATGGTTTCAAGGAGATTCTCAATTCTATTTATTGGCTCCTTATAATCCCATAGGACCCTATCCAAGCTCTTCAACCAAGTACTTATACCTTGGATATTTTCAAAACTTATTCCCATAAGTTCATTAAAATGGGCTAGGCTGATGGTCTTGAAGCTAGGAATCTGGTCCTCCACCAGTATACTCATTAGTTTCTTGATTTTGTCTTTTAAATTATACTATTAGGCTATTAAACCTTTGTCTACTAATCTATGTGGGCTAATGGATTATACCTTGTCTTCATTTCCTTCATGGAATTGAACATATCATAAAAATATTCCTCCAACATCTTTATCATTTCTTCAAGAACTGACAAGATAGCCTATGTCTCGATATTTTATTTTTCCTTATGTATGTTCTCTATCTTTTGATATAGGCCTTTAATGCCTAATTTTAGTGGGGGTAAATGGGCATTAGCTAGTCTAACTATGTCTTATTCAAGGATTGGGTGTTCACCTAGTTCTTGACCTATTACTAGATTTAAACCCACAAGAGGTTCAACTCTCTAAAAAGTAAACTCCTCATCTTGAACCATGGTCTTTTTTGTTATTACCCCTCTCTAGTCCTACTATCTCTGGATTTAATTGCATACTAATTCATGACTTTGTGATTTTTGGAGGTTCAAGAATCTCCATCTATGTGCTTCTTGAGGCTCTAGGATTGTCTACCTAAGTACCACTTAACCATCTAATGTTTGTCATATTTATTTCCTCCTCTTATTTCATTAGAGCCAATATCTATGGATTTAGCTCATCATGAATAGTGATGTTGACTACATTGGTCATGTCCCATGAATTCTAAAGGGTTGGGATCTTTTGCATCTTCCTGTAAATGAGCCATTTAGGTATGATTGGCCCATGAATGTGATTCACATCATTGAATAAGTTAACTTTACTCAAATGATGAGTGAAGGTTAATTTTTTATTATTCTTCCTAATTGGGACCAATGCTAACTCAACCTTCCTCTTTTGTAGGGGTGCAACTAGAACTACATCCAGAGTTATCTCCTTCTTTTAGTGTTCTACTTCCTTGGCTTGGGCTTGAGGATCCTCAATTTAGTCTTCTTCTTCATCTAACCCATTTGCCTTAATAATAACTTTGAGTGCATTACACCATTTTATCCTTAGGACCTATTGCAATCATGTCAAGGAACTCAATTAGGGAATCTAGCCTTTCATGTTGGGTAGAAGATGCCCCCTCACTAGGCCTTTCTTACCACTTCTCCTTCCCAAGTCTTTAGGAAACTTGTGCTTGAATTTCTTGTACTGGTTATTCTGGAGGGGGTATAGAAGAGGGTCCAGGTAAAAAATGGTATTGTAGATGCCCCATCTACCATATCTCACTAAGTTTCTCATCTTTATCCAACCCAGTCTCAAGCTTGATATTATGTTTCTTTAACCTGGCCAATACTTCTATGAAATTGGTGGCTCTGATATACATCATTTCATGAACACCAAGCCTATATTTATAAGGGTAGTTTATTATTTTTTATTTCAAAAGTTTTATGACCCTATCATGAGGGTCCCACTACCTCAAATCATCAAACTGTAAGTTGAAGGAGTCTCTATGTTTGGAGATGACATCTATATGATCCCAATTTTGTAATACAAACCTTTTGATGGTCAAAGGAAAGTAATGAAGGAGTCCTTTCCTTTTATACTTACACATACCATCTATACCATGGAAAATTTGGAATGCAACCACCTATTCTTCCAATTTAGTTGGCAAATGGATTGGTAGTTTGAGGGGTTGAACTAAAGTCCCTTATATTCTAATTACTATTCAATCCAGATATAACTAGATGTCTCCAATAAACTCTAAATATTTCTTAATCATAGGGCTGACCCTAACCATGGGGATCCCTATAATATATTCTACTAAATATATATATACATAATCATAAATGAATTGTACATTTTGGCTATATTTTAATATGCACAATTTGTAATAGTGATAGGAAATAGTGTGCCTCCCATTGGGTGGCCAATTATTTTTGTCAAGGATTTTGGTGGTTGCCAAGAGGGCATATTGAAGATAGGAAATCATGAATAAGTATCTACTAGTCTTCTACTTTATGTCTAAAATTTTTTGTTTCAAATAAATGTTAATCATTTCACCTATAGGGTGAGTGAGTCCTTTTTCTACCTTGAAGTAAATATAAGGTACCCAAATTCTATTAACATATATGGTGGAAGAGGCCCCAAATATTCTATTTAGTAGGGTCATGATTACTCCAATTCCTTCCCTAAATTATAAAATTGGAATATTTTGGTGGGGTCTCAGATCACCTGGGTTCTGGTAAGTAGCCATGGGGCAAGGATGGTGTTCAAGTAATTTTTACTAGTCCATACTCTAATTTTAGGCAAGTCTACCTTGGGATTTCATAACTTATAGTAGCTTTAAAATGATAGGGGGAAATATATGTTACCTTTTTAAAATTACATTCATGAAATATCCAATCTTGATCAATTTTACAATCTATGAAAATGTGGCCAATAACATCGATATAGTGCAATACCTTACGTTTTGTAGTATCATAGTGGAGACTAGTTATTTGGATGGAGACTAGGTCATTATATCTCTAAAGGATCAAGACATTCTTTTATTCTTCCCTTGTGATGGCTTGTATTTACTCAATATTCTAGAAAATATTAGACTAGTTTCTATTTCCTATGTTTCATGTTGCAGCATCAAAGTCAGTATCCTTCAATACTCTTCCCTCATTATCTAAATCTAAATACAATTTTTTGTCATCTCTTTTTTGTTGCTTTCAAGTTACCACGGTTGTGGGACTTGTAAACTAATCACTAATGGTTTGTAAGTAGCCTCTAGGTTAGTTTTTCTTGCTTATATAATAATTGGACTCTTTATGGCTCGACTATGATTGATTAGAGTTCAAATTAGGGATTTGTGTGGAGGCTAGGGCTTCTTTTTAGATTTAATACTGATGGTATATTATACTTAGGCTAATTTTTTCCTTAAATTTTATTTAGACCCCTACCTTTATACCTTTGCCTTTTGTGTCCACCAAATCTTTGATTTTGTTATTTTGTACTTGTGTGACACCTATGTAGCAACCTTCTAGCAACTTTTGTTGCATTTTTCATAAATGATTTAAAATAACTAGTCATCTTAATTTAAAATCCTTCTTTTGATTCATTTTATATTTTTTCCCATGGATCAACATGGATCATTGATCATGATCCTGGGGTTTTCACGTTATTGGTTGATTTTGTATCGGGCTCTATAATTGTGGTACCTTGTACCTTCATGGGCTTTCTAGCCTCTACATTCCATAAGTCACATAAGGAATGCATGTTTGTCACGCATTGATACTATGGGTATTTAGTGAAAATTACTTATTGATTTCACTTCGTTTGATCATCTTGTTCTAATTAACCATAAGCCATTGATCCTACAAAGTGCATGAAACTTAATTAATGCCAGGATATAAAAGGGATTTAAGAAAAATATTTTAGGCTAAATTTTATTTCATGTTAATAAATATGAAATAAATTTTAGGTTAAAATATTTAAGCTAAGTTTTAGAACACATATAAAGTGGTCCTAATTAATACAAGTATTTAATGCAAGGTTTTGACCTAGGCTTTATCCTATTGAAAAACATGATAAAACTTTAGGTTAAAACTTCTAAACTAAGTTTTATGTCATAGGGACATAATATAAGTTTTTAACCTTAGGTTTAATATATTTAAATAAATGCAATTGGAACCTTAAGATAGAGACTTAGGTTAAGCCTATGCCTATGAATATTAGACCACAAGATCATTTTGTCATTAAAGTTTAAAGACCTTAAGTGATTTTATATTTTCCAAAAGGGTGGGTCCATTGAATTGCAACATAAGTAATAAGATTTTAGCAAAATTTTAAATCATATTATTATTTTTAATAAATATGATCGATGAGCTTAAATTTGACAGCCTCACATATGTCAATGACAACCTCATGGGTGTCGAATGACATTCATGATAACATCAAATTTAAGTTCATGAAGTTCATTAGGTTTATAGATCTTAGAAATAACATGCTCCATTTGATCATTTAGTCCCAACCAAGTAGATACCATTGATCAAGATTCGAGCACATGCATGCCATTTTTACCTATAATCATGAAGAGGATTGAGTTGGCCCACAGATCAATACATATGAAAATTAGACTAAGTTAAAGGCCTAAGTATTCAAAGCATAATAAAATAGGTCCCTTCAAATATTACAATCATAACCAAAGGTTTTAGCCTAATGTTTATTGTATTTAAATAATACAATAATCCTTAGGGTAAAAACTTAGGTTAAGTCTAAGTTTTAATACATGGTTCCCTTTTAACATTAAGCTCAAATGCGAGAGTGCCACATGGTGATGCTATGGGAATCCTCAATGTTTGACTCTATTTAACCTTGGGAAGGGTCTATAGAGCATTGGTAGAGATTTGGGTTCCCAAGATGGTGACACTTGTCATCCTTATGTGGCTTTATTAGGCCTTTGACATTTCAATGCAAAATTCTTTCTGTTGGATCTTTTCTAGAGGATTAGCCATGGACCATTGATCATGATCCAGATGCTTGCACATGATTAGTTATTTTTATAAGTTTTATCCCAAGGTTTTGTTGTATTATAAAATATAATGAGACCTTAGGCTAAAACTTAGGCTATGTATATGTTTAATAAAGGGAGACCTATTTAATCTTGAGGATGATCTTGCACCATTTGATCTTTGGTCCTACTTAAGTGTAGACCATTGATCATGATCGTTGGGCTCACATGAGATTGGTCAATGGATCAAGGATTTGGATCAGTCAAGTCTCGTTCACTTTGATCAATCATTTTATATGATGAAACAAGAGTTGTTTATCCTTCAAAGAGGCAAGACACTTAAGTTAGGGCTCGGGTCGACATAGGAACTTAGGCTAAATTATTAAGACTAAGGTCTTGTTTATGTTTATAAAAATGAATAGGGATTTAGATCTAAGACTTTAGGATAAGTGTGTAACAAAAGAGACCACATTATATATATAATGGGACTAAGTTAGGAACATAGAGGACCTTATAAACATAAACATTAGACCTTGTTAAAATAAAGAGAACAAAAGGGGGAAATATAAAGGGACCAACTATAATCTTTTAGGTTAAGGTTTCATCATGTTAAAAAACATGAAAAAACCTTAATATAAAAATTTAGGCTTAAGTATAAAGTAAGTTTTAAAATTTTCCTACCAAATTCTCCCCTAACAAATTTGAATTCAAACCAAGGGTCTAAGCTAGGGTTTTCTAAAGCAGAGTTTATAACATGAATCCAAATGTGAGTTATCATAGAGCAAAGGCTAGTAAAAGTCTAAATGAGGATAAAACTATGAACATCCCAACATGTTCCATTAATAATAAATCCATGAAACCTATAACTTAAGATATGAAGGCCAACTATTGGTAATATTAGACAAGGTTAAAGTAAAAACATGAACAAATAGGCTAATTTTATCAAGCACAAATGATATTCATATTCTAATAAGGTATAGACTATCAAGATTTTAGTGTTAAGGTTTAAAGTATGCACAAGGGTCACTATTTTTCATAAATTGAGGTATGTTAACCTCAATGTAGGTAAGTATTTAAATATGGATGTGTTAGTTTTAGACTACATGTATAAGAGGGGGATGTTGTTGTCATGAAAGTGGGTTGCTAGCTTGGATGAAAGTGTATAGATGAACTTGTCGTATGCCACCATTCCATTGGAGGGTAAGATTGTAAAAATTTATAGAGAGCCAAAGATGATACATATAATTCAAGATTCAAAACATGCTCTCAATGAAGTGATGTACATGGATGTTGACTTGGGTAGCTTTATTTGGAATGTTGATGCTAATGAACAACATGTTGTTCTTGATGTTGAACTTGATAGTGAAGGAACAATTTGGAAGATGCGTTTTGATAGGGATTGCTCTAATCTTAGAAATGGAGTTGGGGTTGTCTTTCATGACCCCAATGGTAAGTGCTTCAAGTTTTCTATTAAGCTATCCTTTAAGTGTACTAACCATGTTTTGAGTATGAGTCACTATTTATTGGTCTACGGATTACTCATGAACGTGGAATTAAAAGCTTGATTATCAAGGGTGATTAAGTGAGTGGTAAATCAAGTCCATAATGCTTATGCCACAAAAAATAAAAGGTTGAAATAATATCATAATGCTATTTTTTATTTTCTTGAATTCTTTGATTCATTGAATCTCTATTATCATGATATGAGTTTCAACAAAGAAGATGAAAAACTTATAGGGTTAGGTGATCAATTTTATATTGCAAATATGAGCCCTCATTTTCAGTATTAGGTGGAGGTTCTTGTTAGGCCTTTAGTCCCAAACAATGTTCATCATTGGAAGGTTTTTGATGATGATGACTATAAGGTGTCCAACTTGTGAAGTTGATTTCTATGATAAGCTCATAGACCTAGAATGTATGGTTCAATTTTGTGATGGGAAGGAAACATTATTTTAGAAGGACATTATTCAGTTCAATAAAAACATGATCCCTAGAGGATTTATAGTTTTTAAGCATATTTTGATGAAATATATAAAATCAAGAATTGAGACTCATCTATTTCAAAGGATGTGACTAAGTGTGATTTAGGTTCTCATGAGAATCCAAGAAAGGTTTGGTTGTCTACTCACCTAAGTGCATATAAGGAACAAGCTTACACGTAGCTACAAAGGAAGTACCATGATAGTCTAGCATGGTCTTATTCTGAATTGAAAGCATATAGGGAAGACTTATTCCATCATGGCATCCCATTTTAGCATAATAACAATCATTTAAAGTAAAAATAGAGACCTATTAACCCCATTTTGTCCACTAAGATGTGGGATGAGGTAAATAAGCCAAGGGATGGTGGCATCATTCAACCCATTAGGTATTCATCATGGGTTTCAAATTTAGTCCCTATGATAAATAAAAATGATGAATATGTTTGTGTATGGATTTATAAAATTTGATTAAAGCTTCTTTTAAAAAAAATTATCCCCTACCTATTATGGAAAACCTATTACAAAGTGTTATAGGATCAGAGATGTTGTCCATATTAGATGGCTTCTCAGCATATAACCAAGTTGTGGTAAAGGAATCTAAGAGACCCAATATCACATTTACAATGCCTTGGGGCACGCATGTATATATGAGGATGCCTTTTAGGTTAATTAATGATGGTGTAACATTTTAGTGAGTTATATATGTTGATTTTGTAAGGGTAATTGACAAGTTTATAGATGTGAATCAAGATGACATCATCATGTACTCCAAGACTAAATAAGAACATTTGAAGCATCTAGAGAAAGTGCTTATCAAATACAAGGAGTTTGTCATTTTTATTAATCTCAATAAGTTCCACTTTGGAGTGAAAAAAGACAAGTTATTGGGACATATATTGTATGATAATGATGTCATTATTGATTCTAAAAGGGTAGAAGCCATTAACAAATTGCCTATCCCACACTCTATTGACCAAATTTGACCCTATAGGTCAAATTGGGACCCCTATAGGTAAAAAATTGATTTTTATGTGTTTTATGGGTCTTAAATATATTTATTAAGGTGTATTATAGGTATTTTAGGGTGATTTCATGTTATATTAGCCTTGGTCACTAGTCATTTTAGTCCTACCATTTTGAGTCATTTTAAGGTCAAAAAGGGGCATTTAATGACTTGTACAACCTCCTTGGGAAATTTGAAAGCTAAAAAAGGTGATTTCACACCCCATGTGTTCTTATATGTCTTAACCAACTATTGGTAACTGAAAGTGGTAGGTTATTTAGAAGAAATGATAGTTTTCTTGGGAAAAGAGAAGAGTTTGGCATTTCTACAACCTAAAAGAGAGTTTTACATATGGGATAAGGTTATAATATGAGTATTAATCTTATTTACACTAATATCAGTGATTTAAATTATTTTTAAGTTCTAAAAAATTCCCAAAACCATTATACTCCTTTCTTGCCCTTCTAGACATGTATAAGTGATCAATAGGTTCATTCTTGGTACGGTCACTAGAATAAGTTTTAGGTTAAAAAAATTTGGGAGGTGTTAGTAAAATTAGAGAGATATATTTACATATAAATATTTTAAATATTATTCAACCATGTTTTATGAACCATCCTTTACAAGATGACTATGTTTTTTTTCTTGCCAATCTATGTACCCTACAAGTTTTGCTCCATTTTGGATAAGTCTATAGAAACATATTGCTACAGTTGATTATATATGATATTGGTTTCCTTATATAATTATCCATATTCTTGGTTTCACGTTTCATGGTGTTTTTATGAGCAAGTTATCTCATGTTGCAAGAAGGTTCACCATGTGAGGTTTCAGTCAAAGATCCTTATTTGTAAAATGTTTAGTTCTTAGAAGAGCTCTCAAAATAATGTGATGTTATTTTTCCCATGTATAAATGCCATATTTATCATCTTAACTTCATGTTTTGTCTTATAAAACCATGCTTCGATTAGGCCTCTAGTCTCGCCATGCTCACAATCAACTCTTTACCCTTTTTTCACTTGATGCCATGTTAAATCATGTGTGGAACCTATCTAGTGTTCTCATGAAATTTTATTGAGGGTTTCTAAATGATAAACATGTATTAGGAGTAGGAATAAATAATTATGAATATTCAAAGAGTTTATAGAGGGATGTTATAGTCATATAAAACACTTTCACCTAGTTTGCCATGAACAAACTCATCTACAAGTGCCTTCATAGAGAATTTCATGTGTAAAAAGAAAGTGTTGATAGTTGTTTTAAACAATTTTTAATGGTGAAAGTGAATTTATAAAATATGATGAGACCTAAAGATGATCATAAACATGTAAACTTTATCTATTTCCTGCAATTCTCATCTACTTCCTACACTATGAAAATGGCCACCTATAGGTGGTACCACAAAGATTTAAAATGACATAAGGGAGTGTTTAAGGATTTTTTTTAAATAAATAAGGTATTTAAATAATTATAATTTAATTTTTAGGTATTGTGATGAATCTAGAGTCCATAAGTGTTTAAGACAATGCATACTACCTAAATAGAGCTTTATTGCATGCTGATTTAACAATTTTTGGGAATATTAGTGTATTATTCCTAATTTAGTTAAAGGGTATAGATTGATAAATAAATAAATAATATGAAATAAATAGGATACTAATGTGTGAAGTTTATTTTTAATTATATCTTTTCAAAAAATAGTAATAAGAGGGAGAAAATAAGACTCAGCTTAAACTATGTTGATCTGATTGAGACAAGTTCTGATATTCACTATGTAGGCCTAAGACGCTATCATAAATAGGATTATAAATTTTATTTTTTGATTATATAGGATTTTATAAAGTGTATAATAGTGTCACTAACACTATAGTCCTTGTTTAGTGTTATTATCCTTAGGATCTAAGCTTTCTAGGTTTTATTTAGTAGGTATGTGTGACCCTGTCTCTAAAGTTTCAATAGTCAAAAGTGTGTAGCAATCCTTATAGAGAAGATTATTTCATAAAATAATATCTTCCATTTTTATTTTAATATTTTTTAGAAAGAGGTGGGGTGGGGGGGGGTTAGTGTGTGTAATATGTACTAGACATGCTTCACACCCCATGTGTGGGCACACTACCTAAATATCAATACTCAAAAGAGGGATCAAGCCATATGTCATTTAAAAGTGCTTGGTATAATTTTGTTATGAGAATGAAAATAAATGTTAAATTTGGTGTGATTGAGATGACTAGGGATTGGTGTAAGGATTCAAATAAGCTAGAAATAATATTGGATGTTTGTATGCAAAGAATAGGGAAATGTGCTTGAATAGTATTTATTGTATTCTTTCTTGCTTTTTGATATTTACCAATCCTTTCCAAATGATTTTTGAATGGGATTTTATAGGAATTTATTGGTCATGGATTAAATTTTTTCATGTTAGGTTGACAAGGATAATGATGGGGAATCAGAAGAAATAGACCATTGGGGCTAGATATGAGCTTTGACAGCAATATCAAAGGCAGATAAGAGTGGAATTGGCACTATTTTAATAGTGTGGTGATATTATCTTGAGAAAACAAGACATAGGGGGATGGATTGGTCATGAAAATAGGGTCTTATCTTATCTATGATCAAATTAAAAAGGCTATAGATGATTAGGAATCAGTGAAAACAAGGGTCATGAGAGAAATCAAGAGGGACCTATGGTTTAGGTGTCATTAACCATGCTCAAGTTACCAATTTTTGAATTTTATATGACTACATTCCCCCCTTTATTCTATTGATATGTCAAATAAAAATACTAGGTTAAATGAAAAATATAAAGTGTAATTAAAATTACCTACAAGGTTGAAGATCATGAAGATGTGTGATGCTAGGTGTGCATAAAGAGAGCACATTATGAAGTGTAAATATATATGTGAAAATAAAAGTAGATTAGTTCTTAGTAGATACATTATATCTAAAATAATACTGTATAAGTCTAGGTGTGTGTGTGTGTGTGTGTGTGTGTGTGTGTGAGAGAGAGAGAGAGAGAGAGAGAGAGAGAGAGAGAGAGAGAGAGAGAGAGAGAGAGAGAGAGAGAGAGAGAGAGAGAGAGAGAGATGAGAGAGAGAGAGAGAGAGAGATGAGAGAGAGAGAGAGAGAATAATGAATACACCTCACTAGCTATGTAAACCAATATAAAACCTATTGTGCTACCAAGTGATGTTGGATGTATGTTGTACTAATAGTAATATCATGAATGGAGATGAGTGCTCAATTCCCTAAAATTGGATCAATAATGTAAATTACATGCTTTTGGTTCCATCATCACCCACTAAATGAATCTAGGTGGTCATATGTGTGTTGATCGATGTTTGGACTATGTGTCTAATCCCTAGGAATAGGTGGTTCAAGAATACAAAGGTTGGCTAGTCCTTTCACTCCATCATTGCCCTATGAAGTGAAGCTGTAAATATATACTAGTATGGAATGTGTGTCATATGATATGGATCATGATTCTCATGAATGTAATATGATCTAAGAATGTTGGTTTGGATAGCTAAATATATGCTGGAAACTAGGACACTCTAGGGCATTCTAAAAGATGGAGATTAGGATTATCTGAAAGCCACACCGAAACTAAGAATCTAGATTATGTGGAAGCCACTCAAGAAATCAATAAATTGGAAGTTAGGCTTGTTTTAAATCCAAACCAAAATGATTTCAACCACCTATAGATGGATTAAGGCATGTAAATATTGAGAATGCTTGGGTAATGTTAAACTTATAAAGAAAGAAAATAAATGTGGTGTGCACATTATCCCCAATCACTGGTGTCTAGAACACAAATTTTGATATGGAATTTGTACCAATTTCCCCATCTACAACAAAAAGTGAGATCCATCATGATACACATGATTCCCCCTATATCTAAATTCTTTAATAAAACTATACTAAAATTATAGATACAAGCCTAAATGTAGCTAACAAAACTATTATTGAAATTACATTTCTATCTATTTTTGGAAAATTTGTTTTTTTTGTTATTTGGATAGGATCAATAAAAATGGACAATAGTGTCATTGGTGGTATAGTTCAATCTTGACACTATTGTTCTAGGCCAAATTTGATGACTATTATATATTTTTGACTATTTGTTTGGTATATTCTAACTAGTTTGTTGTCTAGTTGTTGTTATGGGTATTTTTAATGCTACTATTTTGATTATTAGGATCTCTAATCTCTATGATAAAACCCCTATTTTTTTCACCCTCTTCTGAGGGTAGGAATGAAGACCCTAAAATGACTACCCTCAGAAGAAAGAGCCCTGTAAGTTTGTTATGCTATAATGATGCATGATATACCAATGATAATTGACAAGATATCTCAAGATATAGCATGATTTGTATTGAGATATTGCCACATCAACAGGGGTATACCTAGATAAATGTAATAATGTAATAGCGTATGAAATGTATTGAACTACAATTTAAAGTTTGGTTAGTTGTTAGTTGATAGTTGGAAGGATGGAGCATGATGTCCATCATGGCATCTAAGAAAACATGAATAATGCATGATATTAATCATGTCATTGAAAAAAATTGAAATAAATCAAGAAATAAGCACACAAGGTAATAAGAAAGAAGCATAGAAGAGTGGGCAAGGAGCCAAAAAAAATAAGGGACATTGATACATGTCACTCAAACTATAAATTAAGCATAAAAAGCATGTTCAAATGCCACATATACATATAGTTGAAGCAAACAAGTTGGTGTGGAAGCCATAATAACATAAAGGAGTATAGGTAAAGGACATTGTAAAATTTCCTAAGGCACACACATGAATAGAAACAAAGAATATTAGAAAATGTCCTAAGGCACATATAGGAGATAAATAGGAATTGATAAAATACAATCACATCAAGATAATGCTAAGCAATCAAAGAAAGCATGTAAGAAACTATACTTACAAATACATATAAATAATCAAAGTAATAAGTGAAATTACATAATACATGTTAGTATAAGAGTAGGTATATGCTAAGATATACACAAGTGCTATATACTAGCGAGTGTCAATAAAGTAATCTATGTAAGCTAGTAAATAATGTATGTCAACATGATAACTAGAATGTGTTGTGTAGCAATGACATAACCTGGATGGTGTAGTCATGTATAAGATTCCCTCATTGGGTATGTGTATCGATGTATGTCTCAAATGCAAGTGTAGGATACCCCCTCAATGGGTAGAGTGAAGAACTCAAGGGTCTAAAATTCACTGCACACACTCAAAGAAGTTTAGTGAAGTGCGTTAATGTAGATAAATTGAAAAACAATAAGTATAGAACAGAAAGTGCAAGTTGACCATAATAGTATAAATTTAAAGCATGGATGATGCATACAATCATAGTGTTTTTGATATTTTTAACATATTTGAATGTTTTTGTGTTTTTGAATGTTAAATTGTTTTTAAATTTTTGAAATATTTGAGCTATTTAAAATCAATCATAAGAAACTATGTACAAGTAAGCTAGAAAATGATGATACTAATCATTGAGTCTCTTGGGAGACTGCCTATCATGGTGTCCTCTATCAAGGAGAGGAATCATATGTGATCATGAAAAATAATGGAAATGTTGAGACTGTGGTTCTAAAATCTATATATGTTGTAAATGCTCTAAAATATCTAAAGTATAAACTAAGTTTAGGTTCCCCATGTAACTCTAAGAAGTGGATGAAATTTTAGGGCTCTTAAGGACCCATCTGGTGGTAGGAGAAGCTCTCTAAACATGTGCTCTATGAGTAGATGCATGATATCTTCATGATACTACCCTAGGTGTGAACACCATAGCTAAAAGCTACTTAGAATCTTGAAACTATGGAGGTTTATGAAATTTCTATTCTGGTGAAAGATGCCTCAACTATGTTTGAATCATAACTAGAGGATGAACTATAACTAGTAGAAAAACTAGAACTGGAAGCTAAACTGAAACTAGTGACTATACTATAAAAGATGGCTCTAAATTGGTGAGTGGTAACTCATATGGAACCACACCAATTATAATAACCTAATTAGTGTGAATGAATTTCATGCATCTATGAAATTTATAAGGTACTTCTCAAATTTTTTAAATCCATGGTTGATCAAGTGACATATCAAAAAATCATGCACTGGGAACAATAGTTAATGGTGTGGCCATGTGTGTTGGACCAACCTGTAAAGGAATTACAATCTCACCCAATGAACTTTGTATGTGCTCATTAAATCCACTAATTACAATTTACATTAGGTAATATCCTACTATGACTATCTCATATGCTACCATAATGTCATAATACACATATTTACACTAGATCTATTGTCGATAAGAACACTGTGAATAGGAATATTATGAATGTAAGATCTGATAAAGAGTGCATGATAATCTGAATCATCCTTGATGATCTCTTGCTTTGAGAAGGAGATGGAAGGTCTAGATATAACTATGTAATTATACACACCAATCATGTTTCTCAAAGGATGTGTCTCAAATAAAGGTGCCCTATATGTATATGGTGGTGGATGTGGATGATATACATGGTGAACCCCTAATGTGTCCCCTATCTTCTATTTGGAATGTTATGGAAAAAGATCAAAAAATATTTGCAATTCTTTATCTTTTGTTATCTTTTCAGAAGGAGGCTCAACTAAAGTACCAAGATCAATATGGTTGTCATCTATTAAATTTTGTATCTTGTGTCTCAAATTGATACATCTATTTTTTATATGGCTTGGTGCCCTATGAAACTTGTAAAATACATGTTGATCATATCCCTATGGAAGAGGTTTTGTTGGGTCAAATTCCTAAATAAGAGGGAGAGATATGATGTTACAATCCAATAGCTATTGTAAAACATTAGCAGGAGAAATTAGTATATTGGTGAAGGTTCACTAAGGAGGTGCTGATAAAACCACTCATTGAGAGGGTTCTAAAGCCACATTAACTATAGGTTGATTCTAACTCTTATTATCATTGATCTTTACTTTGTATGTAACTTTTATTGTTACTCTTGTTTTTTATGTCATAGATACTTGTGTACTTGATCTTTCCTATTGAATTTAACTTGACTTCTCTTTCCTTTAGTGTGTGACATAATTCAGTGAAGAAGAGAATCTTTTGAACACAATTGATTCATGCAAAGCTCATAGAAGACTATATTTGAAGAGATCTTGTAACTCTTGATCATCTATGGGGCTAGTCATCTTAGCCAAGATAGTCTTATATCGAAGAACATAATTTGTGATATGCTCATTTTATCTTTGTTTTTGTTGTGCAACTTGAGCATATGAAACCTTATCACCAATGTTGATAATGAAGTGAGCTAAGAACATGTCAACTAAAGTGTTTAATGGATTTACTAACTAATTCAATAGACTATAGAACCATTGTAAATAATAATCCTTTAGGCTTCATGGAAATAACTTGGGAAGTAGCCAGTCATTGGGTACATAGTCCAAACATGCTACATGAAAAACTCTCAAATGTGTTTCTAGATCACCCTTGCCATAATATAGAGTAAGCTTGTGTTGAACAAAACCTTTTGGCAAGGGTACAAAAATAATGTGACATGTCAATGGTGTAGGAAAAAGATCAAAATAATCCAAAGCCTACGTATGTCTATTGGCACCTTGCTCAAGATGGAGCACCTTGGATTGAAGATATCTAATCTCTTGCACAAGGGTTGCTACATCAAGATATATGGATGTACTAGCTATAGATGGTGACATAGATGAAGGTTGGGATGCTATAGGGGGTTGTTGAGACATAGTTTCCCCTGTATTATTATTTACAACTAGTTTCTCTATGGTTTTATAACATTGACCATTTTTCACTCTTTGTTGTTCTTCTTGTAGTATTTTAAGCATGTCATCTTGCATGTTAGGGTGTTTATTTAATAGTTCTTGGAGTTCCCTTTTATTAGTTTCATTAAAATTAGTATATTGGGCCATTGTTAAGGTAGGAAAATAAGTTGAAATTTGATTTATTTATTTATTTATTTTTAAATTTGTAATAGGTGAAGTGTGATATAAAGAAAATATTGAATATAGGAAATGTAAAGTCCTAAAACTAGTTAACTATAAATTGCATAAAAAGGATACAAAGCTCACAAACATGTACGGTGATATCTTAGAAACAATAGGGACTTAATATATGCATCTAGGGTTTAAAAGATAATTATTTGAAAAATTACTATGAAATTTTGAATTTCCAAATGAATTTCTAATTTAAATATGCAACTAAAATTTCAAAAATTTATCAAAAAATACTTGATTGAATAAGACCTAGTATGTGTAACTAGCGTTTTGAGAGATTTTTTTTTTTGAAATTACTATTGAATTTTAAAATTTTAATGTATTTTTTATTTTAATATGCTATAAAAAATTCAGAAAATTATTGGAAAATTACTAGAAAAATACTAAGACCTAGTATGGGCAACTAGGGTTTGAAAGAAAATTATTTTAAAATTTACTACTAAATTTTAAAATTTGAAACAAATTTTTTATTTAAATATTTTAGTAGAAATTATGAAATTTATTGGAAAAATCAATTGAAATTTTACCCTAGCTTTTCTATGGTTTTTATGGATAAACAAAGTAAGTCCAGTTCACCAAATGATTTAAGAAGTTTTGGGAATATTGGTGTATTATTCTTAATTTAGTTAAAGGGTCTAGATTGATAAATCAATAAATAATATGTAGTGAATAGGATACTAATTTGTTAAATTTATTTTTAGTTATATCTTTTCTAAAAATAGTAATAAGAGGAAGAAAATAAGACTTAGCTTAAATTGTGTTGATCCAATTGAGACAATATTTGATATTCACTATGCTGGCTTGGGACACTATCATAAATAGGATTCTGACTTTCATTTTTTGATTAGACAAGAGTACCAAAAGTGGATAAGAGTGGCACTAGTTTTTAGTCCTTGTTTAAGACTATTATCTTGAGGATCTAAGATTTTTATGTTTTGTTTGGTAGATCTATTTGACCCTGTCTCTGAAGTTTTAGTAGTTGAAAGTCTATAAAGCTCCCTATAGAGAAAATTATTTCTTCAAACCCTATCTTCTATTGTGCTTTGACCAATTTTGAGCAAGAGGGGGGAGGATTACTATGTGTAAGATGTATTGGATGTGCTTCACACCCCATGTGGGGGCATGTTACCTACATACCAATACTCTAAATAGGAATCAAGCTATACATAGTTCACCCTTTAAATTTTTTTGGTGCAATTATGATATTAGAATGAAAGGACATGCTAAAATGGGTGTGCTTGAGATGACTAGGGACTGATATAAGGATTCAAATAAGCTAGAAATAGTATTGGATAGATGTATGTAAAGAATAGGGAAATGTGCTTAAGTTGTCTTTCTTGTATTCTTGCTTGCTTTGTGATATTTACCAACCATTTCCAAATGATCTTTGAATGGTCTTTTATAGGGATATATTGGTCATGGATTGAATTTGATCACGTTAGGCTAATAAGGAGAAGGATGAAGAAGAAAAATAAATTGACCATTGGGGCCAAAAATAAGATTATAAAATAGCATCAAAATTGGATAGAAGTAGGATTAGCATTATTTTCCTAGTGTGGTGTTATCATCCTAAGTAGATGGGTCCTAGGGGATGGATTGGTCATGAAAAGAGGGTCTTGGCTTAGGTAAGATAAACTTTGGAAGGCTATAAATGAGTGAGAATCTATGAAAATAATCCTAATAGGGTTAGGATACCAAGAAAGAGGTACCTATAGGTTGGGTGTCATTAGCCACGCTCAAGTTACCAATTTTTACATTTTATATGACTACACTTGCATAGTGAAATAACCACTTATAAGTGGCCTAACAAGGAGCTAAAGAGTCCTTTTGGGTAATAAAATAGGTGGTGAAACCCTTATTGATGGTCTTGATGCATTAAGGAAGCATGGAAGACCTTTTTAAGGGATAATTTGGAAGATTAAAGTTAAGTTTACCCTCAAAACATGATGACTATGTGTTTCAAGACTCTTTTCCCTAAAAATGCAAAATAGAGGTCTGGGCCTTTTTGTCAAGACCATGTAGTAGGGTTATCAAAGATTTTGATGCATATTAGGGATAAAAACTTGATGTATTCACGTTGTATAAGTAATTTACAAATTTTTAACAGTAGAGGATCCTAAATTTATGCTTTTATGCACTAAAACTAGGCATTGACATGTATAGTTGGAGCTCTAAAGAGACTTTCAAACTCAAAGTTGTAATAAAAACCATGTTTTGTGATTGGGTAAGTATTATATGATATGGTAAATATTTAATGACCTAGGGTCATTTAAATGGAATATATGTTGTGTTTTGGTCCCCCAAACACACCTTCAGGCCCTTTTTATCACCAAAGGTGAAAATTTGAAAATATGTTTTCTTCATGAGAACCTAGAGCTTAATAACCTTAGATCATGATGTCAAATTATTGGACATGAATAACATGAAATAAATTATAATATTTTGGGTTTGGATTAGATATACACCTTCAAATGCCCCTAATTTGGAAATGTTCCCCTATAGTTAGTTATAGGTGATCGTTACATATAGTGAAATGAAGCATGGCATATAAAGTTTGTATATCATGAACCTAAGATGAATTAATAGGTTAAAACCAATATAAAATGACTTAAGTGATTAAGGGAATCTTATTCAATGTTTTTCCAAGTTCTAACATGCATGTTGACCTGTAGGATTCACTATTGAAGAAGGAAAGATGGTCAAGAAATGCATAATGTTTGAGAGTTCAAGGTGTATGTAGGAGTATATGAAAGGATGGAATGATGAATGTAAATTGGGACATATCCATCAATATCATGGATATATTTATATTCCCTTGAGATTATAAATAAATTAGATAAGTATTTCAAATTAATCATACATAGTTCACACTAGAAATCCATATAGTCTGTCTACTTTCCTAAGAACCTGTTTTAGATTTTTAAAGTTTTGAGAGGTCAAATGATGTCATAAAGGGATAAAATTTGGTGGATAACATACTTGAAAATTGTAAATTCCCATAAAATACCTAGTTATTTTGGTAAAATATGGGATGCTCCATCTATTTTATATCAAATCAAGGGCACTCCCCTTAGGCACAAAACCTATAATTTTGGATAAAATGGGTGACAAAGGTAGACCAAAAGGTATAGGAACATCTCAATAATGTTTCTAAGGATTTAAAAAATCCATAAAAACATTATATACTAATATTTAAATGTAGAAACTAAATAAGGTGGCTTAGACCCTCAAGCTTGTAGGTAGGTCTATTAAGCAAGGTTTTAAGCCAAAGCTAAATGGAGGGTCATATTTATCTCTAACCTCAAGTGAGAAATATGTTTGGTTTAAAAATGTTACTAATTATATATTATGTGTGTTTAAATAATATATTTTTATGGGAATCCATGAGAAGCCATTTTTGGATTTAAGAAAAATTAGGTCTACTAGTCATGGTTAGACCTAGAGCCCAAAGGAAGGGTCACTTTGACTTATAGCCTTGGATATGAATTATAATCCATTTGGAAATGATTTAAGGATCATAAAAAAGGTTTTTAATCTTTTGTCTTGTAGACAAAGCATAAGAATTCCATTTTTGAGCCCAAAACCAACTAAGGCCTATAGGAAATAAAAGGAAAACCTTGACAAGTTAACTTCAAATGCTCACATCTTCATGGAATTTTTTCATGGAGACCAAATGAGTTTGGGGAGGTTAGTGGGGGTCATAAAAATAACATTAGTTTTATTTTTTTTCAACTGCAATGTCACATCTTCATAAACAAACCTTAAGAGCAGAATGCACTTAAAACCCTCCTAAACCCTTGGTCTAGACTTGATGTGGAAAATGAAGGAGATAATGCATGAAAATGGCATAGTTTTCCTAGAAAAATGATTGGATATTATATATGACTTAATTAAGATACTCCCCACTAGGATGACCTATACATAACTATATGAATAGGGTATAAAATAGGGGACTTTTGATTATTTTGTGTTTTTTATAGGTTCTGGGAGGATTCTGAAGATGAAACCAACTTTGGGAGAAGTGTTAGGAATTTTTATAACCTATAATTTACATTTATTTCTTTATAAAAAATCCTATGTTTCCAAATAATAACTTTCATTTTAGCCAATCAAAACTAGCATAGAGACTAAGTGAGAAGTGTGAAACTCCAAGTGGAAGTGATTTTAAGGTGTGCTTGATGATTCTTAGTACATGGAGGGTCTTTAAATTTTTCTTCCACTTCCTTTCATGGATTTTCTTTTGAAAACAATTCCAATTTTGAAGCCAAGTGTGTAGGGTGCATGAAAGAAGAGTTATTTGTACTTTAGATGGTGATAACTCATTTTGGGAAGATTCCAGATGACCAAGACTACAACCAATGCATGGAAAGGCATGTATGAAATAATTAAACTTCATTCCAATCATTATACCTATCCCTAATCAATTTTTGTACATTAAAATAGGTGTGGATGATGAAGGCATTTTTCTGAGCCAAGACAAGGAGTTTCATATCACTTTTCATAAGTTTGATGCCTTGTATGGCCACTTATCTCTCTTGACCTTGAATGGTTCATCCCACATCATTTTATAATGCATAATTAACTCCTTTTCTTAGCTTGACAAGTGTCGTTATGGCTTTTGGACTTCTCTATTCCCCTCTCTCTCAAGTTCTATAAGAACTAGCCATTTTGGCCTTTGTAACATATGTTCCACTTGAGTATGTCAAAGCCTTGATCATTTGCATACCATTTGATCAATAAGACTATTGATTTTTACCTCTTTCATGATTTTTACTTGAATGTTTGATTTTTATTAATGATGACTTTTTTCCTTAGCATTATTGTTTCATTCTCTCACCTATTTTTAGTTGGAAATATTCTTCTTATAGGGCATTTGAAGTGTTCTAGGAAGTGTCAATTTTGAGTTAGTTAGTCTATTCACTAGTGACTTTCAAGGCCTCTTTTCTAGTCCTCCTAACTTAAAAATTAATATATAACCTCATAATTTAATATTAATGTGAGAAGATACATATTGTAGAAGTGTATGTTTGGTTAGTCTCTTGGTTTCATGTGTAACATGTAGTTGGTTGGAAGTAATCAAATTATTTGGTGTATCACCTCCCTTAAGATAGTTTGCTTTCATTTTTCTCTCTCCATTTTGCCCCCAAATTTTAGGTGTAGTAGTAATCCAAAGTGATACATCAAGGGAGATAGCCCTATCTAGAGATTCACCTCATCTTTAAGACCCCCACAAGACTTGAGATGTTTCAATTGTGCTACTTGGATGAGAAGAGATGAGACATCTCATCAAAGGGTGAAAATATAAGTGAAAATAGTTTTTGGTATTCCTGGTGGGACACTTAGTCTAAGAAATTGAAATATTTTTGGTGGTGTCTTTCAATAATCAACCTTTGGAAGCATCTATCTAAGCATCAATGGTAACTCTAAAGTTACATCAACTAGTCAAGTAGCTCATGTATTCTTTTTGAATATTGTTTATAACCATTCTTTTTGTTATTGCTTCCTAATGAATTTACATGGCTAACTTTGGTGTTGATTACTATTTTACACAAGTTGGTGAGACATTTCAATCTTATGTTAGTCCCTATCAACCTTAGTGTGATTCTTACTAGTCTTTCTATGACCATTGTCAACCCTATCATGATCCTTATCATCCTTATAACCAAACTTGTGATGAGTTGTATCAATATTACAATCAATATTCTCCATATATTTCTGATCTAGACAACACTTTATGTAATGATTTGGGAAACAATTTGAGTGATGGTCCTACTCCAATTGGTGGTAAAAACTTTCAGGAGCCATAAATTTTGCACCATAGCTCCGTTTTAATCCCCATTTAAACCATTGGAAAGCTAATAATGAGGGTAATGTTTTGAAATGGAACTAAGCTCTAATGATATAGACAACACTTCAAGTAATGATCTGGGAAACACTTTATGTGATAATTTGGGTGATGGTCATATGCCAATTGGTGGAAAAAATTTTGATAGCCATTAATTTTACACCATAGCTCTATTTGACTCCTCATTTGAACTATTGGAAAGCTAATAATGAGGGTAACACTATGAAATCCACCAAGCTACACTCAGTGGGTTTTGACACTTAAAACCCAAATGGAAGTGCCCCAAATTTTAGTAGTGTAGTCTAAAAATAGTAAGTTTTTAAAAACAGTAATTTATTAAATTTTATGTTGTATTAATTCATGTAAGTCAAACCATTTCATCTCCCTTGAGATTTGTGACCTTCCACATCCTCCTCCTACCTTCAAAAATAGGTATAACTAGATATGTATCCTAAAAAGGAAAATATACATCTCTTCCTAGAGATAGGCATATGTTTTATCTAAAATTTTGAGAAATAAAACATCTCTTCTTAGAGATAGCATTATTATTTATGTTTTCTTGAAATATTATTCAAACAAAACTTCTAAGTTTTAGATCACTTGCTCCTAGTCAACCTAGTCACTTCTCAAGTCAATCCATTTGCACTTTCAAGAAAACTCTCTTGGGATATGAGAAGTACATGTTAGATCTTTACATATAAATGGGATAAGGTCTAGATGTTCCTAGTCATCTTATTCATAAGGTGAGATATTTATTAAAGATGGTCAAAAGAGAGTGGGAACATATTGAGAGAGCTAATAGGTAAAAGATCATAAATGAGATGTTATATGTGATTGGCTTAATTTCATCTTTGGAAGATAGGCTAAAATTTCATGATAATTAGCCTCATGAAACCTATAAAATTTCATATCCACTTACCCAAGATTATTATTAGTCCTACATGATTCCCACTCATAAACCTAATTAAGCTTATCAAAGTCATCCTTTTCCCAACCAGTTGGAAGAGAAAGTTGAAAAGAAAAACCTTGTTTTTGAAGTAAATCTTGATAAGAAGTTTGAGTTAGCTAATATGCATATGTAATATTCCATGTCATAAACAAAATAAGTGTAATATAAGCCCTCATTTCCATCTCTAATTACATCCCCACATCAAGAAGTGAGTCTAGATATGATATTCTAAGTTGGAGACAAGGTGGAGAATCCAAGCCTAAGGAGATCCCAAGTTTCTTAAACACTTCATACACTCCTCAAAGTGCATAAATACCTCAAGAAAAGACTCATAATCCTAACATCATAATATATAATAAGATGTTTGATTCATAGGGAAATAAATAGGATAGAAGCCTTTTTAAGGAGTGTGAAGTTGAGAAATAACTTGATCTTATGCAAGCCCTTCCCACCCTTCTTCAAGAGTCCCTTTGTATTCCATGTCAGCCATATTTTACTTCTCATCCTCATGAATATTCCTATGAACTTAAATAAAATATTTTCCAAGATAACCTATCCAAGTAAATTGAAGAGTTGGAGTCAAGGATGAAATTGCTAAGTCAAAGTGTGATAGAAGGTTTAGACCCAAAAGAAGATCATATGCCTAAACACACTGCATCTAACCTCCCTCAAAAGAGTGATCAATATAAATCAGATTTGAATAAATTTATTTTAAATTTTAATGAATAAAATCAAGATGTTTCATCTGAAGGTTTTCCTCCTCTTCCTCAAGACCTTCCAAAAGAATCCTCTATATTTCACTCTCATTATGATTTTGAGTTCTATGTTCCAACTCCACCAAATAGTTCATCTTGTCCTCACCCCATAATACTTTTCCTTGATGGACATATGGTATGGGAACATAAATAAGAATATTTGGTTGATAATAATTCAAAACTCTTTATTGAAGAAAACATACCTCCTTGACAGCTTCATTGGGCTAAGTCACATGATTTCAAGATGCTTAGTCTTAACATCACCAAGAAAGAGAAGGAGATGGAGGATCTTGAAATAATTCAATAAGACTCTACATATGATCAAAAAGTTGTGGAAAATAATCTCAAGTATGAAGATGAATGTGCTATTATGGATGGATAAGAATTTCAATTCATTCCCAAAGAGGTTGCAGTCCTAAAAAACTCTTTTGAGACCAATATGGATGTTTTTGTTCTTGAACATGAGCCAATACCTTAGTATATTATTGAATCACCCTAAAATTAATTGGATCTTGTTGAAAACCAGATTTATTACCTCATACACTAAGAAGATAATATTGAAGAGGTAGTGGTTCTAGATGATAAAGAAGACAAAGATGATTTATAGCTTCAAATGAATTTCTTTCAAGAGCTTGAAGAGCTTTGAAAAGTTGAGGGTCAAGTACATGACAAGGTGAAGAAAGAGTATTCCATGGAGGAAAATGAACAAGATTCAATAGAATATTCAAAGTTCCTTGATGAGCTATAAGAACTTGCAATTGATAAGAAGCCTAATCTTATTGAGAGCACTATGGAAATCAAATAGGTATGCCTTGTTGAACCACCATCCAAGGTTGTAATTGAGGATCCATATGATAAATTTGAGGTTATTTAGATTCAAGAAGAATTAATTTCCATAGCTAACCCATTTGAATCTTATTGGTTCTCATTGAACATCATACCAATGAAGTTGACAAACATCATGGAAAAGTTGGAGGTATAAATGTCAAGGATCAAAAGACTATATGTCTCATTCATTTTTCTTCATGTCATAAAGAAATATAGGTTTAAACCTTCCCATTTGATATATAATGGATTTTTAGTCTTAGGTTAGCTAGTTTCTTATTTTTTTTTTTTTATTTTGGTGTGTATTCCATAAGTGCTCATGAAGCACATGTCTGTTTGCTTTTGCTTTGTGTGGGTCTTTTGTTTTGTGAGTTTGAGTTAGTCATTGGTCTTGTCTTGATAAAATGTTGTTGTAAAGGTACTCTTATTGTGTTTCATACTTTATATTACTCCACAAACCCAATATATTTATAAGGTTATTGGTTTAGTTAGTATAACAGGCATACTTTCACTATGAGTTACCAATTTGTTGACCAAATTTGACCCTGTAGGTCAAATTGAGACCCCTATAGGTTAAAAATTGATTTTTAGGTGTTTTAAGGGTATTATATATGTGTATTAAGGTAAATTATAGGTATTTTAGTGTGATTTCATGTTATATTATCCTTGTTCATTAGTCATTTTAGTCCTTATATCATTTTGAGTCATTTTGAGGTAAAAAAGAGGCATTTAATGACTTGTATGGCCTCATTTGAAATTGTGAAGGTTGAAAAAGGTTATATCATGCCCCATGTGTCATCATATGTCTTAAACAACTATTAGTAACTAAAATTGGTAGGTTCTTCAAAAGAAAGGGTAGATTTCTTGGGAAAATAAAAGAGTTTGGCACTTGTACAGCCTATGAGAGATTTTTACACATGGGATAAGGTTTTAACATGAATATTAATATTAATCAAACTAATACTAGTGATTTAAATTTATTTTAAGTGATAAAAATGGGACAAAACCATTTTGACCCTTTCTTGCCCTTATAGACATGCATAAGTGATCAATCGGTTCATGTTTGGTATGGTCAGTAGAAGAAGTTTCAAGTCAAATGCCTTTGGGAGGTGGTATTAAACTCATATAGATCCATTTATATATTAATAATTTTAATATTGGTAAACCTTGATTTATGAAACATCTTTTACAATCTGATTATGTTTTTTATGCTTGCCAATCTATGCACCCTATAGGTTTCACTCTATTTTGGACAAGTTCATACAAACCAATTACTAAGGTTGATTCTAGATGATTTTGTTTTACTTATATAATTGTATATTTTCTTGGTTTTGTGTTTCATGGTGTTTTTTAATGAGAAATTTATCTCATGTTACAAGAAGGTGTCACCATGTGAGGTTTTAGTCAAAGATCCTTATTTATAGAATGTTTTCTTCTCAACAGAGGTCTCATAGGAATGTGATGTGATGTTTCCCATGTATGAATTCCATATTTATCATATTTACTTCATGTTTAGTCTCATAAAACCATGCTTTTAACAAGCCTCTAGTCTTGCCATGCTCACAGTCAACTCTTTACCCATTTTTCACTTGTTGCCATGTTGAATCACATGTGTAAAACCTATATAGTGTGATAATTAAAGTGTATTAATTGTATAAAAATGATGAACATGTATTGGGATAAAAATTAAACAATTAGTAATCTCCAAAGAGTTTATAGAGGGTTGTTACAATCATATCAAGCACTTTCACCTAGTCTACCATGAACAAACTCATCTACAAGTGCCTTCATAGAGAATTTCATGTGTAAAAATAAAGTGTTGATGGTTTTTTCAAATATTTTATAATTATAAATGTTCATTTGGATAATTTTAATAGAAATAAATAAGATCACAAACATGTAAACTTTGTCTATTACCTGCAATTCTCATTGACTACCTACACTGTGAAAATGGCCACCTACATGGGGTACCACAGAGATTTAAAATGCCATAAGGGAGTGTTGAAGGAGTATTTGAGTTGAATAATGTATTTTAAAAATTATAAGTGAATTTGGAGGTATTGGGATGACTCTATAGTCCATTGGTGTTTAAGACAATGCACACTACCTAAACAAACCTTTACTACCTACTCAGTGAAACAATCACCTATAGGTGGCTTAACAAGGAGCTAAGGAGTCCTTTTGGGTAAAAAAATAGGTGGTGAAACCATTATTAATGGTAATAATGAATTATAGGATTATATAAGACATTTTTAATGGATAAGTTGGTAGACTTAATTTAAGTTTACACTTAAAACATGATGTCTATGTGTTTCAAGACTCTTTTCCCTAAAAAGAAAAATAAAGGTCTATGCCTTTTTGTCAAGACAATATAGCAGGGTTATCAAAGGTTTTGATGCATCTTGGGGATTAAATCTTGTTTTATTAACATTATATAAGGTGTTTAAAAAGTTTTAGGGTTAGAGGATCAATAGAGAGTGGTTTTAAGGAAGCTCAAAGCTATGATTTTATGCATTAAAACAAGGCAATGACATCTATAATTAGATATGTGAAGAGAATTTCAAACTCAAAGTTGTAATACAACCTTGTTTTATGATTGGGTAAGTATGATATGATTTATTGAATATTTCATGACCTAGGGTTTATTTCAAGGGAATGTATGTTGTGTTTTGGTTCCCCAAACACACCTACAAGCCCTTTTTCATCACCAAATGCTCACCTATAGCCAACCAAAGGTGAAATTTTGAAAAGATGTTTGTTTCATGAGAACCTAGAGATTAACTACCTTAGATAATGATGTGAAATTTTTGAAAATGAATACCATGAAGTAAGGGCTAGTATCTTGGGCTTTGATCAGATACACACCTTTAGATGCACCTCATTTGGAAATGTTCACCTACAGTCAATTGTAGGTGACTGTTACAGACAGTGAAATGAAGCATGGCATCTAAGGTTTATATTATATGAACCCAAGGTTAACGAATAGGTGAAAAATAATATAAAATAACCTAAGGGATTAATGGAATCTCATTAAATTTTTTTCAAAGTTCCAACATATATGATGACCTATAAGATTCACTGTTGAAGAAGGAAACACAGTCAAGAAATGCATACTATTTGAGAGTTCAAGGTGTGTGCAGGAGTATATGAAAGAATGGAATGATTAATGGATATTGGTACATATAAATAAGTATAATAATTGTATTTATAGGTATTTAAGATTATAAATCAAGTAGAGAAGGATCCCAAAGCAAGCATACATAGTAAACACTAAAAATCCATACAGTCTGTCTACTTTCCTAGGAACCTATTTTGGATTTTGAAAGTTTTGAGAGGCCATATGATGTCATAAAGGGATAAAATTTGGTGGATAACATCCTTAAATATTGGATATTCACATAAAATAATTGGTTATTCTAGGAAAATAAAGGAGGTGACATCTATTTATCTCAAATAGAGGGCACTCCCCTTTTGTACAAAACTTATAATTTTGGATAAAATGGGTGAGAAAGGTAAACCAAAAGCTATAAGAGAATATAATGAATGTTTGGAAGGTTTTATCACATAAATAAAAACATGAGAGACAAATATTTCAAGGGAGAAACTAAACATGGTGGCCTAGACCCTCAAGCTTGCTGGCAAGCCTATTAGGCAAAGTTCTAAGCCAAAGCCAAATGCAGGGTTACATTTTTATCTAACATAAAGAGAGAAATATAGTGGGTTGAAACATGTTCCTAGGGATACATTATGTGTGTTTAAATCATTTTTATTTTAGGGGAAGCCATGAGAGACCATTTTGGGCTTTAAGACAAATCAGGTCTACTAGGCATGGTTAGACCTAGAGCCCAAAGGAATCATCACATTCACTTCTAGCCTTGGATATGAATTATAATCCATTTGGGAATGATTTTGGGATAATGAGAGATTTTTTAAATCTTTTTTTTAATACAAATCATAATAAGTCCATTTTTGAGCCTAAAACCAACCCAAGCCTATAAGAAATAGAAAGAAAAGCTTGACAAGTTAACTTCAAATGATCACATCTTATTGAAGGATTGGTATGGAGACCAAAGGAGTTAGGGGAGGTTAGTGAGGGTAATAAAAATCACATTAGTGTAATTTTTTTTCAGCTTCAATGTTATATCTTTATGAACAAAAATTAAGAGAATGATGAACTTAAATCCCTCCTAAACCATTAGTCTAGACTTGATGTGGAAAATGAAGGAGATAATGCATTAAAAAGGAATATTTTTCCCAAAAAAAGTATTGGATGTTGTAGAGGACTTAGTCAATATACTCCCCATTAGGATGAGATGTATGGAAATATAAAGATAGGGTAAAAAATAGGGGATTTTTGACTATTTTGTGTGTTTTATAGGTTTTAAGAGGATTCTGAAGATGAAACAAACTTTGGGAGAAGGATTAAGACTTTGGATAACCAATAATTTATATTTAATTCTTTATAATAACTCCTAAATTTCCAAACAATAGCTCTCAACTTAGCTTGTCAAAACTGGCATAGTGACCAAGCTAGTGAGAAGTGTCAAAAATCTAAGTAAAAGTGATTTTAAGGTGTGCCTAATGATTTTAAGGGCATGGAGGGTCTTTAAACATGTAATAAACCCAATTTAATGGATTTTAATTGGAAAATGAATCCAATTTTAAAGCTGTGTGTGTAAGGTGCATGAAAGAAGATTTATTTGGACTGTAGATGGTGATAAATATGCATGGAAATAAATATATTAAATACATCCCATTAAATCATATTATCATACCTATCCATAAATATTTTGGGGATGTTAAAATAGTTGTGATGATGAAGGTAGTTTTTTGAGCCAACATAAAGAGTTTCATGCCACTTTTCATAAGTTTCATGCCTTGTATGGCCACTTGTCTCTACTAAAATTGAATTGTTAATACCACATCATATTATCATGACAAATTAACTCCTTTTCTCATCTTTACAAGTTTCCTTATGACCATTATACTTAAATCTTCTACTCTCTCTCTTAAGTTCTATAAGAACTAGTCATTTTGGACTTTGTAACTTATGATCCACCTGGGGATGGTGAAGACCTACTCATTTGCATACCATTTGGTCAATAATAAACATTATTATAACCTATTTTATGACTATTCATAGTTTTCTTACTTGATTTTTTTATTTTTCTTAGTGATGACTTGTTGTTTCCATAGCATTGTTGTTTCATTCTCTCACCTATTTTCATTTGGAAATCTTCTTCTTGTAAGGCATGTTAATTGTTCAAGGAATTTTCAAGATTGAGTTAGTTAGTCTATTAACTAGTTCCATTCAAGGCCTCTAGTCTAGTTTTCCTAACCTAAACATTCATCTATAACCTCATAATATAATATTGATGTGAGAAGATGTAGATTGGAGAAGTGTATGTTTGGTTAGTCTCTTGGTTTCATGTGTAACATGTAGCTAGTTGGAATTCATTAACTTATTTGGTATATCACCTCCCTTAGGATAGTTTGATTTTAGTTTTCTCTCTCCCTTTTCCCTGTAAAATTTTAGATGTAGTAGTGATCCAAAGTGGTACATTAAAAGAATTAGCCCTATCTAAAGATTCACCTTATACTTCAGCTACCCTAAAGACTATAGGTGTTTCAATTATGCCACTTAGATGAGGAGAGCTGAGTCATATCCTAAAAGGGTGAAAATCCAAGTGACAACGTATTCCAAGAAGGGAATTCAATCCTTCTTTGAATAAATTAAATTTTTAAGGAGGTTTGTGTCCAACTTTAAAGAGTTTACTTTGCCTATTACTTTCATGTTAAAGAGGACAAATCATCAAGTGGGAGGAGAAGGTCATGAAAGAATTTAGTGACATCAAAGGATATTTAAATTATACCCCTATTTTGGCCAACCCTAATTACACTGTCATTTTAGATATTCTCTTTTACATCATATAATACTATTATTGTTGTTCTTTTGTAAAAGAATGAAGATGGTCACAAGTAGCCAATAACATTATTTAGAAAATCTATGCAAGGTGTTGAATTAAATTACACCATCATGGAAAAGTAAGTATTCACTCCCTTAAAGGTTGTTAAAATGTTCAGGCCTTAAATTATGAGTTCAAGGATTGTTTCTTATGTCTTGCATACCATGGTGAAGGACATCTTGACTCAGAATAAAATATCCATCAAGAGATGTAGTTGGGTCATTAAGTTGAAAGAGTATAACATGGATATTTACACCACCTATTTAGTGAGAGGGATGGGTCTAGCCAAGCTTATGGCTGAGACCAATTTACAAGTTATTGAGGTAGACATTGTTATTTTTAATGTTGATGATTCCTTGAGTCAATTTATCATCTCCATGGTATAAGGATATTGTCTCTTACTTGAAAAATCTGAATTGTCCCCATGAAATGGACAAGAATCAAAGGAATCTTAATCTTGTTTCCAAAAAATACCTCTTGACTAAAAATGGACTTACATGAAAAAATCTGGATGGGGTTCTCTTGAGATGTATGATAGAAAATCAAACTATTGATCTGATTGAAGACTTCCATAGTGGAGTATGCGGTGACCATTTTTAACCTAAGGTTATAGATGATAAAATTTTGAGAGATAGTTATTGGTGGGCATCATTATTCAAAGATGTTATTTAGATAGTAAGAAATTATGATAAATGCTATCACTTGACTAGAAGGATGAATGCTTCTAGTTCTCTTCCTTTACAACCTATGATGATTGAATGCCCATTCATATAATGGGGAATGGATTTAATTGGATAAATATTTGATTCATCAAGCAATAGACATAGAAGGATACTACTTGCAATTGACTACTTCACGAAGTGGGTTGAAGTGGTCCCTACAAAGAAGTTGATGCACCAAGTAGTTGTGTATTTATTTCTAAATTAGATTATTTGTAGATTTAATGTGCCTACCAAGATAATATTTGATAATGCCATGATATTCAAATTTATACCTTTGGTGGCATTATGAAAATAATATAATATTGAATTGGCATATGCTTCCAACTATAACCCTTAGTGAAATGGGCAAGTAAAATCCAGTAATAGGAAATTGGTCAAAATCATTAGGTATACTTTAGAAGTGAATAGGAAGTGGGGTGAAAAACTAAATTTTACCTTATGGGCTGATAGGATCACACCTAAGAGAGCTATAGTAAAAAATCCCCTTTAAGCTTGTTTATGGAGCTCAAGCAGTTTTGCCATTGAATCTATAGCTGCTAACCTATTAGCTTATGAAAAAACTAGAAGATGATGAGTAAGTCAACCACTATGAAAGTAGGATGAACCAAATTATTGAGCTTGATGAGATTCAAAGACATGCTCATGAAAGACACCTCAAGTTAAAGGAGAAGCTGAAGAAGATATTTGATAGGAAGGTCACTCCATGAACCTTCCAAGTAGGTGATCTAATTTTAATTAGGGATAGTAAGCATGAGGAGAAAGGAAATCATGGAAAATTTGATTCTACATGAATGGGTCCTTATTCCATTTACTTTTGTATTAGGGAACATAATTTCTTCCTAAGAGACCTAGATGGTGAAATACTAGACCTGTCAATCAATGGTGGACATCTAAATTACTTCTTGGATTGAGTTCATATATAATTGTGTACATAAGTGTATAGTGTTTTTTTACTTTTTCTTTCCATTTACACTTTATTTTTGGCCTTGATTATACATTCTACTTTCATGTTTTTTTTGTGCATTCATTTTTAGATCCTCCTGATCTATTTTTATTGAGACGTCTTATTTTTTTGAGCCTTCATAAGTGTTGTTGATAAATTTATAAGTGTTGACTCTATGACCCAATATATTGGAACCTAATATTAATTTTAGGGTTATTTTCACACCTATATGGGGTGTACATAACTAGGTGAGAACTAGTGGTAGTGCTCAAAATTACACTAAATCAATTGAGCCCTTGTCAAATATGAATGCTTGGTTTTTTTCCCAATTATAGTTTTCAAATGTCATCAGAAGTCAAATGTCCTATTAATTTGGTCTTTATTATCCTTTGGTATATCAAAATCCAAGTTGATTTTGCATATGATCATTTTGAAACCCTTGTTCTAATTACCCTAGCTTAGACCTATTGATTTAAATTCAAAATCTAAGTAAGAACATTTTAAATATACCAAAGACTTAGTTTTATTTTTATATTAAGGTTTAGTCACATTTATTAACATGACCAAACCTTAATATAAAAATTCATATTGGGTCCCCTTTTATATCCCATATCTTGTTCCCTTTTTATTTATTTATGTGTTCTTAGTAATGTTGAGTCCCTTTGTTATAGACTAAGCTCAAAGTCTTGGGTCCCCTTTATATTTATTAATGTACCAAAAATTTAGGATAAGAGTTTTGTACAAAGTTATTTATTTACAAAGCTTGTAATTGGTAATTTTCCTTATTTACTTTGAGCCAATCATGGTTGAACTAGTGGATCATGATCAGATAATGCACATCGATGTAGAGAAGAATAATTGAATGATGTGGGAGAAATGTTGAATCATCAAAAATATCTAAGATCCCTATGAGAGTGATAAGTGTTACCATCTCAGTGGGCTTCCCAATGATCTAATGGCATGTAAGGGCTAACAAAGTTAAATAACCTCTAGAGGAATGTAAGGAGTACACATGTAAAACTCTCAGCAAGTGACCAAAAAATGTGATATCCATATGCATGTCATTGATGGTCATATGGACATCAAAATTAAGCTCAAACATTATAAATTAGAGCTTAAATTTGATTCTAATATGCCTGTCAAAAAAATTTCATGCAAACATCAAATGATAGGTGCACAAATGTCAAAATTAAGCTTGATGATTATCCATTGGGGCTTAAATTTGATGCTCATGTGTATGTTACAGGCATTCACACAGACATCAAATAATGGGCATGAAAACATAAAATTTAATCGAAATTAGATAGTTAGTGGAATTTGATCATGGTAAATAAGATCAATGATCCACATTTGATCATTCAAATCAAGATCGATGATGCATGCAAGAGCTAACTTTTCAAATATGTGGGCCAAATAAAAAGCTACCACATGGTAAAATAAATCTAGTCAGGGATGAGACTAACTAGGTAAAGTACATAAAGACCATAAATTATCTATGTGGAATGATGTTAGGTATCTTAATAAAATCGAATATTAAGGGATGTTGAGAACTTATAGGGCTACCATGTGGCATATTTGTAGTCATCATGCATATAAGGATTTGACATTGCCACATAGGAAGGTGGACATTTTAATGGAGCTCAATGCAAAATGTGGTAGCTTATGAACCTTATAATGATTATCAAGTGTCCTTTGATAATTTTAGAAGGATAGAGTTTGTGATGATAGATGATAGTTTAGACAAGTTTGTAGTGAAGTGATCTATTAATGAGCAAGAAAATCAACTACATATGGAGACAAGTAATGTTGAGATCAGTGTAAAGAAAATATTTTGGTAAACAGATGTGGCATGGTGATGACACATAAGCATAAACATCATATTCAAAGACCTTGTGTAAGGTAATTGTCTGAGCTTTCACCACTAGTAGTAGGTTAACTTGGCAGATTTACAAATGCAGCATGGTAACGCCAAGGTTGAAACTAATGCATTTTTTGTCTTAAAAAATATGATAGAAGCCCTAAAAGGCCATATGTAAAAAATAAAAAGTTTAAAAATGAAAAATGTTAAAAATAAGTTGGAGCCAAAAGGTGAAAAGTTGAAAATAACCTAAGTATTTTGCATTGTTTCATTGTTGTGCTTGTCTAAGATCCTCCATTGGAGAGAATTTTAGGATTGCAAATCCACGGTGGGACACTCCAAATAATATCATTCAAAGGGCCATAGATATATAATATTATTAGGAAATAATTACAATAAAAGTGTGTTATAGGGCATGTATAAAGGGAAGGGAAGCTGTCTAAGAGGTTTCATCTATGTAAGCAAGTGGTCTAGGGCATATTTAGATAGTTTTAGATAAATAAAAATGGTTTGTTTACCCTTCCCCTTGAATATTATCCATATAGATCATTTGAAATCATTTCTAGCCAAGAAATCAAGGGGTTTATTGAAAATATCCATCATTCTTTTCAAAGGAAATTACAACAACCATTTTCCTCACAAATACATGAAACTTCTAGGCATGGTAAAGGATTTGTTCCAGCGAAGAGCATCTTGGTAGGTCTTTAGAAATTTTAGATTTGAAATAGGTAAAAAAATGTATAAATAGAGGGATTATCCTTTATTTAAGAGGTTGGTTGGCCATTATGTTGGTCATTATGTGGGTTGATATTGGTCTTTACTTCTTTTCAAGTCTAGGTTTTGAAATTTTTTGAGACCACTGATGTGTGTAGATATTTTGTCTCTTACTAAGGTGGTTGTAGTTGTAAAACCATTAGTAAGATTTAAGAGCATGTTTATGTCTCCCTTTTCAAAAGAGAAAACTCAACATGCTTATCCCCTTGGTAATATTCTAAAAAATTGATGTATGTAAGGATTCTTTTTAAAGTTAATGAAAATGCTTGTGGTCTTTGTTATTTCCTATTAATGAATTGCAGTAATATGTTTTAAAAGTTCTTCTGATTGTAAATTTGGGTTTGTGTTCATTATTGGTTGTCATTTTGAGCATAGATCTAGGTTATAAATCCCTTTTTATATTTTAACTTGGAAGTATGTTGTTAAAAAACTTGTTAGGGCACCCTAGTTTTATGTATTTGATAGGGAAAAATACCTGAAAGCTTAGTTTTATTGTATTTTCTAATATTTTAGGGATCATTTGGCATTTGCTTCATCTTGTATTTGAGTTTTCCCTACACATTTTTAAAGGATAATGTCATGAATATTGTAAGATCCCTTGCTAATTAAAAAATCTCTAGCATACCACCATGCCCTTCCCCTTTATTATTATAAAACTATCTTACCCTATCATACCCTAAAAATAAAACCCCTTGTTGCATATCATAAGTGTTATTTTCCCTGAAAATGTATAAAATCTTGCCTATATAACATGTGTTTGTAATTTGTGCTTTAAATATTAGTATTGCAATCTTTCATTCAACCCTGATGTTGGTAATCCTTTAGGATGAAGGTTGTAAGCACTCTTATATCTATCTTTAGTAGCTTGTATCTGGCTTAGAGCATTTTATCATTATGTGTGATAACCCTTCCTAGGTGGAATGAGCAAGTTTGGTTGTGTTATGGTCAGATTTGTGTTCCCTTTGTGCCGATAATCCCCATGGAGGTTGAATTACATAATCAATCCATGTGAGTAAGCTACCCTCTAGGTCATCTCACCTTGGTTTAGGGAGATCTAGAAGTAGTATGGAGCTAACCATACCCTTTGTAGGTTCCTCTTAGTCATTTTCTCCATTTGGTTCATTCTAGATGCCCAACGCTCCCCTAGTTATAATGGCATCATCGATTTTCTCATTTGCGTTTGCCATTTTCTTTAATTGTATAAGGTAGATTGATAGAGGTCTACAACTCATAACCAATAGGTCAGTTGTGTCCCATGAAAATTAACGATTCATTTATAAAATTTAAAACATATTTTTAGATCTTCTTGCATGTTTCACATGGCCAGCTAAAGGAAACTTTCAAAATATTCCCCTATATATACATGTTAAGATTCATTCATTATCCCCACTTTTTATTCACTTGGTACAAGCATACATAATTATGTGCATTGAGAAAATATGCCATATTCTTCCCAGATTTTTATAATATTAAGAAGTGGTAGTCATAATCCAAGTAGGGTTCTTTCTAAATAAAGTCAAAATCCATATTTTCCAAGTATCAAAGCCATTTTTTAGCTTCATACAAATTGCCAAAGGATCACAATTTCACATTAAATCTAGATGGGAGCAGTATGTGGGATTTATTTATATCTTTAGATTATTCAATATGTAGGTCTTGATCAATCATCAAGGGGGTGATTGAGGTCATCTCATCCCATTTCACTCCCCTCTTTTTCTTTTAATTTTTCAATTTATCAAAATACCTTAATGGTTTAAAATAGAAGAAATTAATTTATTTGTAGTGAAACTCAAAGCGTGTTATCTCATACTTATTCTCATCTAAAAGCATAATAGGTGTTGAAATTAGTTCAAACTCATAGTCAACCTAGGCAAGTCTATAGGAAATGTACTCAAGTACACCACATCACCATTTTCCTACTACACTCATATCTGTACTAATCTTCTACTTTTTTTCCTACACTATCATTTCAAAATCTATATTTTCTCTAACTTTTCTTGTATTCTATCTTTTAAAGTAAACTAAAATAGGTATGTGGTCAATATATTTAGACATATTATGATTTATTTTCATAATGCAATATTTTATAGATCTAGTTTCTAATATTTTTCCTAATACTAAACTTGCATAGTCATCTATTCTTATAATTTCCATATTCAAGTAGTCAAAATAGATAAAATAGATTAGTATGTGAGATAAGTAGATTTCATCTTATTAATTTCCAAAAATAGAATATTTTCATATTTAGTATTCATCAAAATCATAATAGTTAGTCATTTGTATATCTTTAGCATTCTGACATTTCTTATTTTACACCTATATATAACAAACTTAAAAACTATATTAATCAATTAATTTATTTAGTGTTTTATAAAAAATAGGTTAAAATAAAAAGTGATTATAAATTCAAAAGGAGAAAAGAGAATACCTTCAATCATATTCCAAATCCAATATCCTAAAAATATAAAACTTTTTCTCCTATTTATCTATATGAACACTCCAACAATGCTCCAATTTAAATATCTTAAATGTACTTTCAAGTGTTACACCCTAATTTAGATAAAATTATTATCCTACTTGGGTGAAAGGGGTTAAGGTTATATAAATGATAGGGCATAAGGGTTAATATCAAATCTATAGTTAGATAATTGATAAGCTAAAATCACATGTACTATATGTTGAGTTTATAAAAATAAGATAGGCTATTAATGTAAAGTATAACTATGCTAGATAAATAAATGACAAAAAAGAGATTACTTGTCTATTTCTGATGATATTACAATGCTAGATCTAGTATAGGTTAGAAGTAGGCATAAATATATTTTTAGATCAATCATTAGATTCTATATCTAGTGCCTCTAGCTCTCTAGACACTTACATCATCATGGAATAATTACATCAATACAAGTGTCTTATAAAGAATATGAAAACTAGATGTTACCACCTATATGCTTTTGGGTTTGGCTTCATATTTGCTTTGGTGTATTCAAATTTGGTTCATGGACTATCATTCCTGGTGAAATGGTAAAACCCTAGCTTTACATCTTGAATGTGACCTTATGGAAAAATGGGTTAGTGGGAACATAGTGGTGAGCTAACCTAAAATGTCTTACTTTCAATGGGTGATATCTACATATACAATACTCTAGAATAGAGCCTTATACTCATGTAGTTCTCCCTATGTGTTGTCCTGTGTGTATGTAATGTGTAAAGTAAGTACAATGGTGACCTAGCTTGTAACTTTAAAAATATTACATTATTATTGTTCCTTTAGTACTTCAAACTTGTAGCTAGGTTGTTCCTTTGAGTGATATTAGAGTAAGGTATAATAAGAAATATTTTGGTAACTTGAGCACTTATTGAGTTATTTTTTGGTTTGATTGCTAGGTGAAGAATGAATTAGGGTTAATATTGTATTTATACCCATCTTATCTAGAGATAAATTACAATAAAGAAATTAGGCCAACCATTGTTGTATATTTAATTTCAAAATTGGATGATTTAGGGAATTAGACACTTACATCAGTCTAAGATAGTAACATTGATGTCACTATTTGACTCAAATGGTAGTGTCTAGGGAGAAAGATAACATGCATAGGCTTGAAACCTTTAGAGGTATAATATAATAATATTTTAATAATTCTAGGTAAGATGGTATGTTGGTCTTATCATTATAAGGTTGGTAAAACTAATAGATAGGCTAAGGGGTCCAAGATAGAGTAGTTGTGAGTCTTGTGGAAGAAACACATGTGTAAGACTAAGAGGAAAAACTAGGGTCATGAATTTTCCAAATGTAAAATATTGAGGTGATACATAATCACAAAATTTAATCTATATTCCCCCTTTTAATCTAGTAATGAAATATTAAATTTAAAGGAGAGGAATAAGTTCTTGGGTGTGTTTATACACCTTATCTTTGATTGAGTTAAATTTAAGTGCTTTAAAAGAACTAGATTTGAGTGATTTATTGGTGACCAACCTAAACTGAAGAACATATTATAATTTATAATTATTGCATATAATATGGGTTAAAAGTACTTGAAATTGATTGAAATTGAAAGAGAAAGGTTTAGGAGTACACATGTGTGTCAATGTAACCATTTTATTAATGGAAAATTATTTTTGAAAAGATGTACCATTATAAGGATCTAAAACTAAGATTAGGATAAATATAGATAATTATTTAAAGTGTATATATCCAGAGAGAGAGATTTTAAGGCATGTGTCCCCAACTTTGGAGTAAAAGTGAGTTGATACATGATAGTTGAGATTATATCAACTATGTAACCCAATGATACTTGTAACCTGGTGAGTTTGGATGATAAATTCCAAATTTAAAACTTGGAAAGATTGAGTGATTTAATCACTCCAACCATACCAAAAGGTGAACCAATTATTGTAGTAGACTGTCTTGCTAAAGTTCAGAAAAATCCACTAGATATCAGTATGTGAAATGGTTTTGGAATATTAATTTGATTTGGATTTTTAAATATTAGGCACATGCTACATAGCATATGCACATTACATTTTGTTTCATGTTGAAATTATGTATAAGGATGGTACCATGTATATAATTCTACCGTAAATATGTATTGAAATCATATAAATATGTGTGCCAATTTAGAAAACATATGTATGTGTGAAGGACATGATTTTAAATAATGTCCCCACTATATATTGATAGATATGAATTGATTTATCAATTTGGAGGACATGTTTCCAAAACATGCCCCCATTATAAATTGGATATGCTAAAAATTTAGTAGGTCTGGAGAACATGATTTAAAAGCATGCCCCCACTAAATTTGAAATTTATTAATATGTGGAATTTATGTCATCATGACATGGCCCCACTAAATTTGAAAACTAGTTTAAGTACCATATATTATATGAGTATGAAGAACATGCTTCCAAAGCATACCCCCACTAAATCTAAAAACTATGAATGTGTGGAAGTTATGTGACCATGACATTCCCCCACTAATATCCCCACCCCTTTTAGGTTAGGTTAAAATAGTACCTTGTAGTTAACTCACCTCAAAATAGTAAGATAACTATAAATCTATTAATGTAACCATATAGCATATATAAGGAAACATGTCTAGGTAGATGTAACATTGAATCACATAGGACTAGTGTAATCACATGTAAGCCTAAGATTCATGTCAAAGATCATGGAAAAATAAAATAGTAATAGTATAAGATCAAAAAGTAAACAAGATCACACATAAAATCAAGTCAAAAGGCAATGGTCCAAGGAGATTGAAAACAATGGGCAAGTTCAAATGCCATAAAATCAAATGGATATGACTTAGTCAAATGTCCAAAAATGTAAGGAATGTCATATTCAAATGTCCATGTAATGAAATGAAATATTAAAATTTATGATAAGGAAAACATAGATAGAGGGGAAACATACAAGGAAACATATTCAAATATTTGAAAAAGTAAAGAAATAGTAAGGTAAAACAGTCAAGGAAGTGTGTAAAGGAAAAGCATAAGCAACTAGTATATACATGTCATAGTGGCCCATGGATCAATTGTGTTAAGAAAAATTTCAAGTATACAACATATAAAGTGCCATTTATAAGATATAATCATAGATAATAGGCATGTGTAAGTAATATTTAAGCTCAAACATAATAGTGTAAAGTGATCATCAAATCATATAACCTATGTGTATCAAGATCATAAAATATGGATGCCCCCAATGCCCTAATGATTTGATTTAATGGAAGTCCCAACACCTTTAAGTGTATCATGTATCTATGTATGCCTATGTGTGTGTGTGTAGTATTTAATTACATGTTAGTCCTTATCGATCCATGTATCATGCTACCTATGTCACTAGGGAACAAGGGAAAAGTAAGAAACTCAATTTTAAGTCTTAGAAGACTTAGGGATTGAGTTGTTTACATAAATACTACTAGAAATAGAAGACATATGATGACCACTTTAGAAGTATACAATAAGACCTTGTTGTAGGGATAACAAATTTTATGTAGTGACACTACTTATTGATAATCTTTATGGCATTATTTCAATATTTACCAATCATTGCCTAAAATATAAACAAACAATGGATATTTACAACATGAACAAAGCTAAAGTGAGTCATTAGTAGATCCAAGAGTAAGTAGGGTAAGGAAAAAAAGAGAATTTTCTTAAGATGATCAAAGGCACTAATTCTATCAATTTCTAAGGTAAAAGCACATAAAACTAGCATTTACCAATTATAGAATAATGCTCAAAGCTAAATAAATGTAGTTGAAGATTCAGAAGAAAATAAATGTATATATCTAATATCATATATTGCATAAATATTTCTCACTCACAGTAAATTGCATAACACATTTCATTTCAGATGAGAAAGAAAAAGAGCAAATATACTAACAGATTAGTCAGCCTAGTGTCAAACTCAAACTAAAAGATTCATATATGGAGTGAAATTTCCAAATTAGCTTGTAGAAAAGAAACTATTCATCATATAAAGCATGAGGAACAATAGATACAAAAATAAACAATTAAGCACTTTAGACAAACTTGCAAATTCTTTGGCTCTTTTGTATTAATTATTACAACAACTATACATAATTACAAATTATGGGGAAACCTCTATTTATAGGCACAAAAATTGTGTAATATGAGTTCAAGTGGGCCCATCAAAAGGCTCCCAAATAGCCAAATGGATAAAACATTCCATAGAGATGAATATTCTACACTTGAATTTATTACATGAAACAAAATATTGTATAAGGCCCTGGAGGTGGATGTTATAATGCTTATTGTTGTTGCCTTTTTTCTTCTCTACTTCCTCCTTAGTCCATACTTTTGCACATGCTAGGTAGTATTTTTTAATTTGATCAAAGTCCAAGATCATGGGCTGAAAGAAGTCAAGTATCTCCTAGATAAATTTTTTTGTTTTATGAGTATTAGCCTTAATGCTTATTTAATTACAACTACTTTCTCTAGCCTCTGATTGGAAAATATTAGAATTCTCATCACCTCTATATAATTATTTATACTAGCTACATCTTATTCAAATTTTCCCATAAACACATTTAGGATCTAAACTCTTGATCATCCATGAAGGAGCCCTCAAGTTTAGTTACCCTGGTAACCATGACATCCTTTAGTAGTAAGGCAATTTTAAATTCAATTTTCTCCAAGGATGCTATCCAATTGTTAACTTGATTGAGCCACCTCTTAAAAATATTCATCCTATTTATGAGGATGGTCTATGGAAGAATAATGTCCTCAAGTGGAAACACCTTAAGGTTAGGGAATTTATTGCTTCTTGTAGCTATAGCCAAGTTTTCCAACTTGGCATCATAAAGTGCAATCTTTTGGTTAAGTTTAATGACCACTTTGGACTATATGACCCCATATTATACCTATTATTCATGACCTTATATAGGTTTAAAACATTCATCATACCATTTATTAGTGAAATTAAAGTTCCCTCTAGCACAATGGGTAACATTTACTCCTTTAGCTTTTTCAATTCCTATTACATCCCATTGATCAAGGAAATTATATATTCTTATTGAGCTTAAAATATAGATACAAGGCCCTATGCATATTCCTACACCTCTTTGGGGCCATCCTTACTCTTCATAGTCAAAGTGAAGAGTGACCCTTCACTCTCATGGATCATAACTGAGCTTTATTATTGCTACTCAACTTGCCTTCTAACCACCTTTTTCACTATTTTTATGTTAGCATCAAACCTCATGCTAATTTTGGAGGTAGTGTGGGTTGTTTAGGACTTATCCTACCTTGATTCTTGAATGATGTTTATAACCCACTTTGTGGCATAAGTAGATGTTGGTTGTGTTGGAGGTGTCTAAAATTGAGGTACATGGGTTGATGAAAAATACAAGGTTATGGCAAGGATGAACAAATTTTTTGGGTCTAATTACCCAAGTGGATCAAATAATGACTTGGCATGGCTCATGTCAAGAATGGATGAATTTAAATTTGAAGGTATACTCACCTTTGTAGCTATGGTGAGATTAAGTGGCTTGTGGAAGGAGAATTTATTTAAAATGTATTTCAATGGCTTTGTTGGTTTTGGGGAAATAATAAAAAGTGAGGTACTTATTGTTATTTCCTAGGAAGAAGCCATATGTGTAGTAGCATGATCAATGAAATGGGGAAAGGTGAACCCAAAGTAGGTACCATCTTGGCTCATGCTGGTACCTATTGAGGACTAGGTTGAAGTAGCTACAAAAGCTGAAGATAATGGAAAAGTAATGGTAGGGGAAGTAAATGTGGAACTAGAAATAGAAGTAGAATAAAAATAAGTTGAAAAAGAAGGAATTGGTGAAGTGATTATAGTGTAAATTTGTGGAGCTGATGGAGGAAACACTACCCCTCTCATATTAGTCTTAAGATACTTCTTACTTTTGTAGAAATTTTTTGTATTCCTCCTAGTTAATGCCTAAAACTCTTCCATTAAGAGCTTAATGCCTAGCTAAATTTCTTCAAGGTCAATGAACTCAGGATGAGGCTAACTTAGGATCTCTATGGAAGATCCCATGTTAGATGTTGAGATGAAGGTAAGACCTTGTTCGATGCTAGTTCTTTATTATTCAGAGCTTGTAGGCATACCCTACATACTTGATGTGGATTATAGTGGAGATCTGTATGGTCTATTCCTAGTGACAGGCACATTTTCCTCTTCTTCTTGTCTCTCTTCATAGTCTGTATTGAACATGCTTCCATGAGTTGGTGGAGGTTGAAGCTTTGTGATGTCTTCCTTATTTTTATCCTTATCTATCCTCTTTTCAAGCTCTATGTTCTTTCTTATAGCTTTTTTGAGGACTAATTCATAATTCATAATTCATATAATCTTTGTATACCCATTCATGTACTTCTTCCTAATTCTTATATTTGAATGTCGCATCCTTATTGAAATTGAAGATATGATTTGTAATGATATCTTTTAAGTCCCAGGCTTGGAAGTCATCTTTGGGAAATAGGTATGAGTTCCTATGCCTTGCATCCATAATGATATATTTCCACTTTATAATCTTAGTCCTCCCCATCTTGTAAGGAATTTTTTGGGGGACTATCTTCTTTTTATTATTTAAGATTCCATCAACTCCATGGAGAAGTTGATAGGCCATTTCTTCTTCTATTATTTTCATTGGCACATATCTTGGTAGCCTAAGGGGAGCTACCATTACTCCTTATATTTTAATGAATGTTTAATATACGTATAGTCAGTAGCTTCCCATTTCCTTTAGTGTATATCTAACTTTCAAGGTAACTCTTGGAATTTCACATTCAATGATGGATTTGTAAACAATCGAGTAAAATTATTTTGTAATTTCCTTGATGTTACACCTAAAATGTAAGATGTGCATTGCGTATAATAATTATGACACAAATTCATCTCACATAGGAGACCATGAGTTCGGGCCTAACTTGGTAGTTACATAAATGCATCTAATAAGTAGATCATCATGTAGAAAGGGGAACCATTTTTTTTAGGTATCATTCATTACATACACCAAATTATTGTTGATGATGTCTCTAAGTGAGGGGATATGTTTATCCTCTAGGATTATTTGTTGTAGTGGGATAGTTATGATATCCACATAGCCAATATGAAAATTACTATATATCATATTGAGAAGGGTGAAGCCAATCTTGACTCCCTTCCTAAACTTATGGATAGGTATGTTCAATATGTCATCCATGAAAATAACTCTGGTTAGGTGAATAACCCATGATGTCAATACTATCTCTAATTTGTGCACTTCTACTAGCTGTTAATGATGCCTTAGTTGTAATCTAGTTTTTGAAAAGGTAGGTGATAATATTATTTAATTTTGGGCCCTATGATGAAACTAATTAGGATCCCTTGGTTCATGGATTTTATAAACATGTCCTCACATCTCATCCTCTTGAAGATTCCATATACTAGGTCAATACATGGCATGACTTCTAGATTTGTTGTGGCCTTGTCGAGACCAATAACTTGGATTGCAAGGATGTCTAAAGCTAATTGTATTATGTGAGGCATTATGTCAGCCTCATAAAGATCCTTATCTCCTTCAACATTGTAATATATTATTCTATAGTGCATATCCCCTAAGTTTATGGCCTTAGGTATGAATTTCATGTCCTCAAAAATTATTGAATTGCCATATTGGAATAATAAATCATCATTTACAAAGGAGGTACTCTTACTAGTAATGGAGGGAAGTTCCTACTCCATTTATACAATCTTCTAGGTATAAACCAATGTCTTTATATATCCCTCTATAAATTTTTATCTTCGATAATGCCAGCTTGAGTGTAATTTGTGAATAGCTTAAACTTTGTCATACCAAGGACATAGATAGTAGGGAGAGAAAACACTTAGAGATTCAAATGAAAATTTAGGTATTAATAGTCATGTTGAATAGCCTTTTCAAATATTTCTTTGATTAATATAGTGTAGATTTTGATTCTCATTTGTGATGTATTAATGGTGAGATCATCAAATTTACATTTAAAGCACTTCAAACTATTGATTTTAGCATTTAATTAATTTTAGAATTTAAATTTAGCACTAATTTACCTTTTCTTTTCCATAAATTTTAGATTTAAAGCTAAATATTTACACATTTTGATGTGTGGCATGCCACCTCAAATCTAGCTAGGTGATCGTAGGGCTTGGATGTGACTACGCTACCTAGTTAGCTTAAATATGGACATGTGGTACCTTTTGATTGCTCATAGGCTCTCAAAATGCTACTTAGTGTGATGAATTATTTTCACCCTACCACATGGAATATTTTGATTTGTGATGAGATCTTAGATAGCCTTTTAGTTTTAATTGGTTGCAAGGGTGCCACTTGTCACTTTTGTAATCAATCAAGGATCTTATTTTATAGGTGGATCTCTCATAGGTCATCACAAATTTCATTTTATAGGTATCTTCTTTAGAGGGATCCTATACAACTATTATAAAATTGGCACTAATCATGTGGCTCACATAGAGACACATGTCTCACTCAAATGTGATATGGAGGATCTCAAAGTGCATCTTTAAAAGAATGACATGTGGAATCATCATGAAAGTCTAAGGTGGACATGTGCCACTCTTGAAGGGGATCTAGAGGATCTTAATATATAGCTTCATGGTAATAACACATGGCATCACCATGTAGGTCCAAGGTAGACACATATTTTTTTAGGAACCTTTATTCTTTCTTCTGCTAAGTATCTCTCTCAAAAGAAGCCTTAGATAGTTATACACCATAAAATTATATTAGATGGTTCAGATGCAACCACATGTTTTTTGTGTGATCTCTCACAATATCTATATGGATGAAACATAATATGGACATGTGTCGATCATGGATGAGCCCTTAGAGGACACACATCATTTTAAAAGGTTATTTGGATCGAACTGGTCACACTTGGGACATACGGTAGTATTACATAGGCCTTTGGATTGTAGTTGGATATATGAGGATGTATGGCAGCTCATATTGATTATGATTGATCATGGGGATTAATATCTTGACACATAGCCTTTGATTTTAATTCTAATGGCTAGTTCCTCTATGAGCTCCTTAGATAGTGGCACATAACTCATAAACTTGGTAGATTTATTCTAAATGTCTTGCATGGAGTATGATAAATATTTAAGTCATTGTGAAGCATGGTGAATTAGACACATTTCCTCTTGAGTTATAGTTTTTAATTTGATGTCCCATGAGGCATCACAAGTCACTACTTTAATTATAATTTCCTACGCAATAAAGAGATAGACTAAGTTAGACATAAAAAAATGTTAAATGCCCTTTTAAAGCAAATTAAAACAAATTTAAATTAACATTATGCAAGCAAATACTTTTTAAAAAGTATAGGGTTAGTCTAGTAAGATTAGGTGAAGCTTGTTGCATTAATTCCAATTGGATAACCAAGTAGAACATATTGATCAAAGGCATGTTTTCAAATTATTGAAGTGTCAATGGTTAATGATTCATTGTTGAATAGAACTTTGGGGAAGACATGTATTAAATTTGAATATTGTTAAGCATTAATATTAATTTCAAGATGAATAATTAACTAGCAAGTATAGAAGAATGAGTATTGGTAAATTAAACCAAATTTATATGTAGTCAAATGATTAAGAAAGCTTGGCATATTAGGTATTTTTTAAAGTTAAGAAATGAGGGTCCCCATTCTGGGAATAGGGGGTATTTGATCATAAAAAAATGGTAACCTCTATGGGGAACATTGAAAAATGTTAGAACCCATAAATTTTATTCAAAGATGAATAAAAAATTAGTTATCTCATAATGATCTTTAGTCATTATCAAAATTACTTTTCAAAACTAATGAAAGCCCATAGGCTTGAAGTAGTGTTTGAATCTTATACACAATCATATTATGTGTGTGCTTTGAGGTCCTTTAACTAGTGCCATTGGGTTCAATAATGATGAATTTCAAGTTTCAAGACATCAAAACATGAAATGACTTAGCCATTCTTTATATTTTATAGTAATTCTTTTCTTAGTTAGGGATGCCTCAGGTATTACTCTGCTACCACCTAGGCATCTATAGCCTTGATAGAGATACCTTCGGCTCTACTCCACGCCTTGATCTACTACCATATAGGTGTCCGTATCCCCAATAGAGATTGCCTAAATCATCTTTAATGGAATCTGATGTAGTTTATGATTTCACTTAATTAGTGTATCATTTTTTTTATGTACCTACATTCATAAACCATAATGGTTGGGAACTAGAATTAGCCAGGTGTAAAGATTTTGTCAAAACATAGCCTAGATGTGATTCACTTTCAGAGATCAAGTCCTACCTTGGAAATATATTTGATGAATTTAAGTGACAGTATGATGGTCCACACAAATTCAAACACTAACTCAAGCAAATTTTTATTCAACTAAACTATATTAAAACCTTAAAAACTATTTTAGTATTTTCATGAGAAAACTAACTTCTAATTAACCCCACACAAATTTTAAAAATTAGAATACTTTCTAGAGGTTTCCAAACTTTAAAAAACCAATATTTAAGACCAATAATCCCTTCTTCCCCTTTTTAGTCTTAGAATACCACAATTTGAGATGATGAATTATTGTGTAGATGAATAATTACTAAGCTATATCATGTAATATGAAAAGTAAATCAATAAAGGAAACAATGGGAAAGCAAATAAAAATAACAAAATGAAAGTGAGAAATAACACAACAAGAAAACAAAACATGAAAGAAAAATATTCTGCTCCTACCTACTCTAACCCTAAATGCGATTATTATCTTTTTGGATTCTATGATAGAGTAGTAGAGAAATAATGTTTCATGTATTCCCCATTGATTGGCAAGGCTAAGCCATTCCCTTACAGGTCTTTGATCCCAAATGTATTTTTGTTAGTTATCTCTTCCACTTGATATGGTCTAATCTAAAGGGGAGTTAACTTGTCATGTTTTCCTTTCTTTTCATTAGCCTTGTCCCATAGTAAGACCAAGTCTAATATTCAAAATTATTTAACCTTGGCTCACTTTTCTAACCATATTTTCACATCTTGATGTTTGCTAAAAAAATTTAATACTTCATCTCTAGCATCTTCCATATGGATGATGTTTAGTATCTTATATTTCACTCTTTCATCATCTTCCATGTACTCATTCATAAATTCATAGGTGGACAACTTTAGTACAATGGGAAAAATAGTTTATTACCTATAGATAAGTAAAAATGGGGATGCCTTAAGCCCCTACTTATATCTTGTTTTATCTACCCATAAATCATATTTTAATAGTGACTAACTCTCTTTAGGTTTATTTTTAGTAGACTTCTTGATGGTATTCATAAATTTTTTGTTGGTAGATTCTATAATTCCACTACCTTGAGGGTAATATTTTGAGGTAGACTTGATGACTATCTAGTTGTCATATTCCCATTTAGTGAATTTAGCTAATATCAAGGTTGGGCCATTATCACATACTAAAGATAAGGGTGTCCCAAATTGAGTAATGATATTTTATTCTAATAATTTGATGACATCTCTTGTTCTACTATTCTTGGTGTCCACTACTTCAATCTACCTTGTGTAATAATCTATGGTAGTGAATAAAAATTTGTGTCCCACCAAGGAAGTGAGATTGATTACTTATAAAAATTTGAGGCCCCATTATGAAAATGTCTTTGACTTAATTATTGGTTGTAAAGGCATAGCTACCTTTCTCTCTCACTGATCAAATACTTGGCATTAGTGTCATGTATGCACATGAGTGTGGGTGTCTTTGAAAATGGTTTACAAATAATATATAGATCCCAACATCTTATTTTTAGTGATACACCATAAAGGATGTCTAATTACTATATTATCATGTAAATTTTCCATGATCTCAGTGGCTTTAGCTTTGGAAACACAACTTAGATAAACCCCCTCATAATTTTTTCTATAAAGGACTCCTATTTTGATCATGATGTGGTATTATCTCAACCTAAGGACCATTTTCTATTCCTTTTTAGGGTGTGTGGGACACACTCCATGCATCAAATAGTGAACAATGTCATTATACCAATGATCATTAGTTAATTATTCTGTTTTGACCTATAAAATGTCAATATGTGGATCAATGTTTGTAATGAGTTGGATCAGACCTTGACCCCTAACTAATTTAGAAGGTTTTATATCTAAATAATATTATTAAAGTATAGTCATCCACTTCCCTCTTATTTCTCCAATTTAATTCTATCCTAGAATCAATTTAACCACTAGATCAGACACTATGGCATATGTTTTGTTCTTCAGGATGTAGTGTTTAAATTTCTTGACAGCTTTTACAAGTTTATAAACTTGGTTATCCATAATAGGATAGTTAAACTCCAGATTTTTAAAATTAGTTATCATAAATGATATGGTGTGAACTTTGTCATCTTACTTATATATTAGGACAATGATAATAGTATGATTAGAAGCAAAAGAGTATAGATAGAAATATCTACTAAAGTTAGGACTTATTAGGATAAGAGCTTAAACAATAACATCCTTGATGTTTTGAAATTCATTATTCACTTAAATAGTCAATATTTATACATTATTGAGTGATTAAATGTCCTACAAGTTTACCTTCAGTCACACAAAAGATATTTTTCTTTGGGTTTAAGGAAATGTCATACCTTTTACACTTCTCCAACACTTGTTCCAATTGCATCATGTAATCTCCTCTATTTTTAGATAATACTATTATATCATCCATGTATATAATGATACACTTAAAAATTAATCCATGGAATTCATGGTCCATTTATCACTATAAATTTTCTCATGCATTGATTAGTTTGAGTGGCACTTATTTGTAGGTAAATGTTCCCCACTTGGTAGTGATGGCAGTTTTCATTCTATCACTCTTATCAACTAGGATTTGGTTGTATGTTTAAAAACCATCAAGGAATGACATCATTCCATACCCACTAACCAACTAAATTAATTCATCTAAGGATGGCAAGTGATAATTATCCTTCTTTGAGGATCTATTTAAGTTTTAGAAATCAACACATAGTCTTATTTCTTAATTCTTATTTTAGTTAGGCAGAAGGTTGTTAACCCATGTTAAGTGCCTTGTGGGGAATATTATCCTTTCATATATAGGAATCATTAGGATAGTTTATAGAGCCTCAGAAACTATCCTAATGTTTAGTCTTATAATTTCCCTAATTAAGATGAAAATGATCCTAAAGACAATATTGAGGAAGTGCATGCTTTCCAATAATATTAGAGGAACAACTATGCTCTGAGAAGAAACGGCCAAAACCCACCTCTGAAAACTTCTACCCCACCTAATAAAATGGATACAACTCTTTATAGTAGGATAAACAATGATCCCCATCCCCTAAAGGTAAGGATAATAAACCAATGATATAAGATCCTTGCATAATGTCTAAATGAGGATACAACATAGTGTAGGACATGAAGAATATCAATGTAAATATAGCATTGCATGATCTTACTCAAATAATTAAATAGTGTGATTTGTTCTTGGAATCATTGAATGAAAAATCTAGATCCAAAAAAGTTAAATCAGCTCATGCAAGTGTAGTAATGTATAGGAGAAAACATGAGGCTCCACCATTCCCTTTGACTATAAGAATTTTTGGTAAAAATATCCATAATTGCGTACTTGATTTTGGTGCTTAAGATAACATTATGTCTTTAGGAATTTTTGATAAATTAGGTCTAAACCCAATCAAGTTAGGGAAGGTTTTAGTACATCTAGACAAGTAAAGAGTGAAAGTGATGGTTGAATTATTGAATATCCACATACAACTCACCTAGGAACCTCACACATAATAGTTCATAGACATCTAAGTCATTGACATACTTGAGGCTTGTGGATTTTTGTTGAGATATGATTAGACTAAATCCTTAAATGGATATATTTCCACTGACTATTCTCACATGTGTAAACCATGGTGTAGGATTCCTAATAATATTAGAATTGATCAAGAACCTAAGATGAAGTACATGATTACTAAATATATGCCAATAATGAGAATTTAAATTACCAATCCTCTAATTTAGGTGTGTATACTCTAGAAACCACTAACATTGTTGTAGGTGATGAAGTGAATGAAGAAAGAAAAGGACCTTAGACATTATATTTTAATGGTGCATGAATAAAGAAAGGTTTTTGTGTTGGGTTTATTCTGACAAATCCCAAAGGAAAACAAAACCTAGATTTTTATATACTAAAGTTTAATTTTACTAATAATTTGGTATAATATGAAGCTCTCATTTTATGTCTTTAATTTATAATCAAGCATAAGGTAAAATAATTGTTAGTCTATAGTGATTTAGAGTTAGTTGTTAACCATGTCCAAAGTAAGTATTAGTGTAAGCTTTATTATATAAGAAATTTTAAATTCAAAGCTTGGGATTTAATTGAGTATTTTTATGCATTCAATATTATTTCCTTGCCTAGGAAGCAAAATCAACTAGCAAAAGCTCTATCTCTAGTAGCCATGAACTTATCCCCTCTAAAGCATTTGAGCCTATGATAATTCACTATCAAGATAATTTCATGCCCTTTATGTAAAATAACATCTATCACTTCCATGTTTTTGTTTATGATAAGAAGATAATTGAGTTCTTATGTAGTTTTAACATATTTGAGATGCACATCATTGATGAACAAGATGAGAGTTCAGTGGAAAGCTCAAGGGACAATGAGAATGGAGTGATTTGAATCAAAGAGAAACAAATCCATAAAGGTATTATCTCCTTATATAGGATGTTTAACCCAAATAAGAAAAGGACCGAAGAAAAACAACCCAAGGTGAGTGGGAAAGGTTAAAAACAAGTTAACTTGGGAAGTCCTAAAAGTGAGAAAAATGTTAACATTGGTTTAGTTTTCACCAATGAAGAGATGAAATAAGTAATTTCCCTTATAGATAAATTCAAAAATGTAATTTCCTTGTCATATGATGACCTTAGGATATTTGACACTAGTGTGATTACCCACACTATTCCATTGAATGAAGCTTTTAAACCTTTCAGGTAAAGATAGAGACCAGTAAATCTAGTACTAAAACCTTTGATTTATAAAAAGTTAAGAAATTAATAAATGAAAGGATAATATTCCCCATAAGGCACTCAACATGGGTTATCAACATTGTGCCTAGCTAAAAGAAGAATGGATAAATTAGACTATGTGTTGATTTCTAAAACTTAAAGGTGAAAGTAAAAAGGCAACATGTCATGTCCTCATAGATCACATTGAGCAGACTCAAAAATGCCTTAATTTACTTCACATGTTATTTAATGGTCACTTTCCTAGTGAAGATAAAGAGAGGAATATATTTTTCCAAATTACTAAGTAAATCATGCACACGCTCGGGGATATTGATGGATGAGTCATCTAACCATGCCATGATTAGCATGAAGGGTTAGAAATTTTGGTCAAATGGAAAATTTGGCTAGGTCCTAGACTTATTACATCTATCTTTGTCTACTCTCTCCTTCCTATGGGTTTCTAAAGATGTTAAGTGGGTCTTGGGATCATATCAGGATCTTGTTCTAATCCTAGGTAACTCTAGGATGCAAAATAGGTACTAAGAGAAAAGGATCTTCAAATATGACTTAACAATTGATAAATATTACAAATATTAGTTAGTATTTCATATAAAATCCTCAAATCAAGTATCTCTACGTTGATATTTGAATATCTAAACCTTGAAACCTTAGATTTCCCAATACCCACACAAATATTATTAGCCCTACACATTAACCAATAAAGATCACTATTATACTAAATTCTAAAGCATTTATGAATTAAATCCAATAATTTTAAGCATTTCAAAACATCCTTTACCACTAATATACATAAAGTCTTACTGAACTATAAATGAATTATATCAATTATGATCTTAAATGCTTAGATCTAACATAAATGAGGTCTCAGAGATTGACCTTTGCATAAATTATTACAAACACCAAGATTATTAAGCAAATTTATGTGAAAATTTGTAAAGATGATCAAAATAACCTTGAATATGCTTAAAGGATGTGTTATTTCACCTATATTTGCACAAATTTAGACACATATCTAGGTTATTTATCAGATTTCCATGAATGAACATTATTTTTGTTGAAATATTTTAAATAATGTAAAGATTCCTAAAAAGGATGTGTTGAGGTCAACATACCCCCATTCTAAAAATTGGGGACCCTTGTGTCAAATTTGTAAAAAATTTTCCTTGAAATTGGAAATTAACTTGATATGAGTGTCAATATCATTATTACACATTATTTTTATTTGAATATCATCCACACCATGGTCTAGCTGACTTACTTGTTCATGGTTCTAAATTAATCTTATGAAAGTGTCGACATTGGATATTTTTGTTTCAGGTTGTATATATAATGGAGCCCATCGTAGAATGAACATGCTTAGGTTTTTTGTGCTTCAATATTTAATTGATCTTATACTAACCTTGGTCTATAATTGACTAATATTTTGAAACCCTAGCCTAATGTTTTGCCTGGAACTTTTAGTTCAAATTTAAAACTGGTGGGAGATCTTATTTTAATTTTAAGTGGGAAAAATTTAAATGCCATGGAATTTGTTTAATTATTTAGCCTAAGGCTTGGTCATATTTTTCAACACAACCAAACCTTAGTATAACATACATCCTTAGTCCCCTTTATGTCCTAAGCCCCTTTTTTTGGTCCTTCTATTATTCACAAAGTCATTTTGTTATGCTTCCACCCTTCAAGATTTATGTTTTGGATACTTTGTCTAAGTGATTTCAAACTTTTTATCTCAAGAATTTTTATTGAAGCTTATCCTTAAATATTTTTGTTAAGGGTACATACCCTTCAGGTTTTCTAAAATGACCCCTCAATCCCTCAAAACACATCCTTCAAAACTTTTGTTTAGGCTAGTTTTCCTTTAGACTTTTTGTTTAAACTAATTATCCTTTAAGCCTTTTATCCAGGATTTATTTAGAAAATTTAATCAAACATATCTCCCCTTTTATTAATTTTGTTTTGAATGTTCCATTTCTTTTAGACATTCTCTCTGATAAAATTTAGTCTTCAGGGAAGTGTATCAAACATTTTATGCAAGCCATTTTCCCTAAAAGAATTACCATATGGCCTTTTTCAAATTTTATTTTTACCTTAACAGACTTATCATTCAATTTTTTATTCAGGCCAATTTTCCTTTGGGATTTATGAAAATTACCCTTTGATATTTTTTAAGGGGCACTTTATCTTCCATACATACCCTTCAAAAGTTTCAAAAGAGACATCTGCCCTACGAGATTACCCTTCAAGTTCTTTGAAATGGTCCTTGCTCTTCCTTAACTATCCTTTATAATTTTGAAACTAACCTTTCCCTATGATAATTTCCATTTATGACTTCTGTCCTAGGAAAATGTACTACCAAGTGAAAATGTAGGGTCACTTATATTACCTAGCCTAAGGCCTTATCCCAAAGTTCCATCATATTTATCTATACAATGTAACTTTAGGTTAAGACCTTATGATAAGTAATATTCTACAAGGTCCTTTTCATGTTTTTCTTATCTTAAAAATCTTAGGTTAAAATCCTTACATTTGGTCCCCTTTTAAATTTTTGGGGTCCCTTTTGTTCTATGTTTAAAACTATGGTCCAAAGTCTTTGTGTTGAGTCCCTTTTTAATTCATGGGGTCCCCTTTAATATATTGAGAACATAGCTAAATAATTTCTATCCTACGTACTTTATACATTCTCTCAATCCTAACTTAGTCTTTTATAAAATGTAAGTACCAATCATGTTCAACTACTCAGATCCCAATCTATGGCACACATTTAAGTAAAGGACCCAGATTGAATGGAGCATGATCAATGACTGAAAAGTCAAGTAGTGGACCCCTTTTTAAATATTGAGCACCTTTTACAAATCAATATATAGCATTGATTCATACCATATTGATCAAATTTAGTGAGACCATGTTTAATAGCCAAAGGTTCTGTAGGACTACCAAGTGGCATAATCATGGATCTTAGTATGAAGACCCCATAAGACTGAGCAATTGACACATGGCATGCATAAAATGTAGAATGAACCAAAAGATGAAAAGTGGTAAGATTGGTAGACAATACCCATTAATATGTTAAAATTTATGGTTACATGACCATCAAATATGTTCTTGCAAATGTCAAATGAGAATCATGAGGACATCAATTTTAACATAGTATTGAGACTTGATCACATGGTTAAAATTGATGGTCATGCGACCATCAAAGACATTCCTATAAATGTCAAATAATAGTCATGAGGATGTCAATTTTAAAATATTAAGGAGCCTATTTCATGTGTTTAAAATTTATGGTCATGGGACTGTCAAAGATGTTCTTACAAATGTCAAATGATGGTCCTGAGGATGTCAATTTTAACATAGTAAATTGGGATAGCAATGGTCAATTTTGGATAGTGATGAATATAATGACTTGGGACACCATAAAAATACCATGTCAAGGCTATACAAGTGCAATAGGCCAAATCATAGACCATGTGAACCTAGTAATTAAAGGGTTGATATCTAAGCTCATAGTTTTTAAACTAACTATGCCATTAGAGCATTGTTTATCCCTGAGTAATATCCAAGAATAACGAAAAGCCTATAATAATGATGGAGCACATCATAATATAATAGGTCTTAATTCAAGGGACATAGGAATATTAATTTTATAATCAACATTGTATAATATTCTAAAATAGGATATTCTTTTTAGACATGTGCATTTGTAAAAGCACATTATCTATAGGTTAGTCGATTAAAAAGAAAAAATCATTTGTTCTAGAATGTAATAGAAAGGACACCTATATCTACATTTATATAAATGTAATTGGATTAGGATTGATAGACATGATTCCTTGCATCTTATAAAATTACCATTTTCATTTGTAAAAATAAAAGAGGGAGTTCTTAGAATCAAAACTTTGTGAACTTTGAACAATTAATATAAGCAAGGAATTATACAAAGTCTATCAATAATTGCTTATAGGAAGTGATATATGGTTTTTCCCTTAAATTTATTGTTTCACATTTAGATTTGAATGGTTATTATGAATTCTTATGTGTGCATTTAATTTCAAAGTTGTTAACTTGTGATAATGCTAGGTTAATTGAAGTTTCGTTAGTTTGCTTTGTTTTATTTTCTCTACATTTATAGATGTGCATTAGCTATATTCTTATAGGAGTAAATATTTAAAGTAAGATTGGTTATAATTTTCATTATTTTTCACATTCCTTAGAATTCTACCTGATGCATGATGTGATTTGGGCTTAAGATGTTTCATGCTACACACTAGTTAAGTACATATCTAGATGAAATCTGAACTTTGTCATAATGTCTAAAATAAGACAAACAACATCTTTCTTTTTTCCCTACCATTCATTTTGCTTATGTTTTAAATAAATAACCTTATTTTAATGGTCATTATGAATATACATATTATATTAGTTATTGATCATAAGTAATCATCCTTAGCTTAGCATACTACATATTTTATGTAGAACTATTATTTGGCCATGGTGGCTCCCAACCACCACTTAATATAAAGATTGTGAAATAGTCACTTATTATAACCATATTCCACAAATATATAACTAAATTATTGAAACTCACAATTCATGCAATTAATTTCTATAATTTTAAAATTATAAGTGTTTCTAAACACTTTGGGAACATGTGGTACACATTTAGGCATCAACGGGATGCAAAGATTCATGTAAATATTTTAGATATTTATTGTTCCTTAATAATATTTAAATATTTTGAAATAGATATGTATAATTTTAATGAAATATGCTATAGTTTTAAAAATATATATGAAATTAATTGCATAAATTCACTCCTTCTAGAACCATATTTTTCCTTTTTATTGATGCACGTATTTTGCTCCCTATGTCACTAGGGAACAAGGAGAAAGTAAGAAACTCAATTTTGAGTCTTGAAAGACTTAGGGATTGAGTTTTTAACATAATTAATACTATAAATAACACAAATATTAGAGATATGGTCATCACTTTATAAATATACAAGTAGATCCTATTGTAGGGACAATAGAGGTTATGTAGTGATACTACTTCTTACTAATCTTTATGGAATTGTTTCAATATTTTCCTTTCATTTCCTAAAATAGAAAAAAACAATGGATATTTATAGACTTAAGTAAGCTAAATTGAGTCATGGGTGGATCTAAGAGTAAGTAGGGTAAGGCAGAAAAGAGAATTTGCTTAAGATGATCAAAGGCACTGATTCTGTTAGTTTTTATGAATTATGTTTAAAGATCACTTTACTCTTTGAAAATTTGTGTTTCTTTTAGAATAATCCTATAAATTTTAGTGATCTTTGTGGTTTTAGACCAGTATTTGTGCTTTAGATAAATATTGACATTTTCCTAAATAAACATATGTTTAAATATGGTAAAGATAGCTTTAAAATTATGAACCCAATAGGTTTGAGGTTATTAATAGCCATTTTGATCAAATATTCTTAGATATTTTTCTCAATTGAGTTCATATGAGATTAAAGCATGTAAAAGTCAAGTTAATTACGTATTTGGATAAATTTTTGAGCTAACTTGATTAAATATTGTCATCCTTTGTTATTCTTTATATAAATCTTTGTAAAATTTGCTTAAAGTGCATATCTAATCATTATTATCTATAAAAATAGGATTGATGCATCATATTTCAAATATGATTTTATATTTTCAAGATGGAATTAATAATAATTAGAAAAAGGTCGTGTTCAAATACTAGGGAACCTCTGCTTGAATTATAAGTCCATAGAAGATCTAGGTAGGACAAAGGTAAGCACAAGATTTCAAAGTCTTTGCCAACTTCACCAAATCAGGGTGTTCATGTATTCAATACCAATCAAGGTATGTCTTATTTAGGTGGCTCTTCTATTAATATACTATGTGTAGTACATGACCTTCCCCACAACCTAAAAAAAAATTGCCAACATTTACTCCTAATAGTATTTTAACTATAGAAGAACATATTAAATCATTCAAAGCTACTTTGAGATTGTTAAATGTCACTTATATAGATGTAACATGTAGACTATTTAATTTCACTTTTAAATATGTTTCATATGAATGGTTTTTAAATTTACCTAAGAATTACATTACTAATTGGGATAACTTTAATAATGTTTTCATTTACCAATTTGGCAAAACTGTCAATTCTTGTGTCCTATACCAATAATTCACCATGATCAAAAGGGATGCAAATGAACCAATAAGATCATCTAATGCTAGGTTCTAAAATATTTATAGCTAAACCATAGATAATTATGAGACTAATGATGCTTTGGCCTTGAAAATCTATAAGTATTCCTTTGACGTATGTATTTTTATAGAGAGCTATAGGACCCATGAACACATTAGCCTTGGCTTATGTTGAGGTTGTGATTATTGATGACTAGATACAAATCTAAGGTTGAATGGCTTAATATATTCCCAAATTCAACCCATATTTTCCTACCCTAAATGTATTCCCTAAAAACAATCAAAATACACCCACCTTGAATCAAATCCCAACATTGAACCAATTACCTTTAAGTCATGTTCATCCTACTCAAAACATAGAATTCTTGAACACTTCTACCAATGGATTTAACCCTAGTGATCAAAATTACTTGGTACCAAACATTGGTATTAAAAAAATTAGGTTCATCATTCTAAGGCACCCAAAAATTAAAATGACTTTATCTAAAATATGGTCCAAAAGTTAAGCACTGATTTTCTTCAGTTGCAGAAACAAGTTGGTAATACTAGAAAGAGGTAGGGTAGGAAATTTTATTTTCAAATGTTCAATAGGCCCATTAACAAGTTCCATAATTATAGTTACAAAAAATATAAGATAAATGGATCATTTTTTGATAATAAAACAATGGATATAAATCTTAATGATATTTTTTTACTTGATTATTATAGAGTGCATTGTACTTCTAGACATGGTGAGATAGATTACATTGAATTTTGTAAAGTTTTTTGGTCTTTTCAAGAAGAGTTGGATACATTTGAAGTAATTACAAATAAATATAATGGTCTAGGTACATTAGGATCTAAATTTGTTGACCAAGCCTTCATGGTGGAGATATTTGACTTCCCTTTCCAAGAAGACAATGAACTTGATGATAATCTTGAAGAAGTCCATGCTTTTTAGCATTTCCTAAATAAGACCTTCCCTTAAAGGAACACAGATAAAAATTAGCCCCTGAAAACTTCAACACCTCCAAACAAACTTATCACTCCTATGGATACTACATCAGATAATAACCCAGAGCCTCTAAAGGGAAGAAATTCTAAACATTATACTGATGTATCTAATTCTTCCAATAAGACTAGTTATAATATTGTGGAAGACATGAAGAAAATTAAGGCTAATATTACATTTCATTATTTGATGTAGATCATTGAGTAAAGAGACCTATTTTTGGAGTCCTTATCTAAAAAACCTAGTAGGCCACCCAAAACTAATAATTCCAATGTTACTATGTATAAAGCTAAGATAGAGTCCCCACCTTTCTACTTACTATCAATATGTTTAGTAAAAATTTACGTAATTGTTTATTACATTCTAGCTCATCCACAAACATCATGATAATAGGTATTTATAAACAACTAGGATTGATTACTAGTAAATCTGGTAGATTTGTCACTCAATTAGATAAGTATAGAGTCAAATTAATTAGGGAATTATTAAATGTTCATATGTATATTGCCTCTAAGCCTAGAGTATAACAATTTATTGACATCTAGGTGTAAGACATACCTGATGCTTATGGGATACTATTTTAGAGAGTGGATAAAGGCCCTAAATGTATATATGTGCATTGATTGTTCATATTTATGGATGCCATAGAAAGGAGTCCCAAATCAAATTAGAATGGAAAAAGAGCCTCAAATTAATCACATGATCATATATTATAATGTTATGAATGAAAGGGTTAACATGTTGGAATCTGACAAGATCAAGATGATGGTTTCTGAACTAGGAGTGTATACTCTCGATACTTCTAAGGTATGTAGTTTTAAGACTTCTCATACTTTACTTGGAGTTTGGAAGTTACATTTTGATGATGTTAGGTGTAAGTTTGGATCAAGAGTAGGAATTGTTCTAACCAATATTGTTGAGAAAAAACTAAAATCTACTTATATACTTCAATTCCCTTGCACAAATAATCTTGTAGAGTATGAAGCTTTGATTATAGGATTGAAAATTTCCATTAGGCATAAGTTTAAAGAGATCTTGGTTCATGGTGACTCAAATCTTGTATTCAATCAGGTGAAGATAAAATATCATTGTAAATTATCATATCTTAAGAGATATAAGTTTAGAGTCTAGGATTTATTAGAATCTTTGGATGCATTCAATAATGTTTCTATCCCTATGGAGGAGAACAAGGCTAATGATGAGCTTGCCTTAGTTGTAACCAATCTTATGCCAAACCATGACTCTCAAAACTTTAACATTGAGATAGTTCCATGCCCTTCAGTCTTGGATAACATAAAACATCTATAGGTTTTTAATGATGACCAATAGATCCTAGATTTCATGACCAACTCAGGAGTATTTGAGGCCCATGTCATAGATGAGGCCAATGAGAATACTCTTGAATAAGATGGTATATTTGATAATAAATTCATTTGATTGAGTAACAATAAAATCCCAAAAGGCATGATTACCTTGAAAAGGTTATTTTATTAGGATAAACTAGTTGAAAACACTATAATACCCAAGGCAAGTGGGAAGGATTACAAGATAGTTGATCTTAAACCACAAGATCAACATTAGCTAGTTAATATCGGGACAACATGTATGATCATGGGAAATGAAAAGGCCAAAGGGTTGGTGACAAACTATAAAGATATAATAGCATGTTCCTATGATGAATTGAATATTTTTGATCCAAACGTCATCACTTATACTATACCCTTAAAGAAAGACTTTAAACCTTTCAGACAAAAGTAGATGCCTATCAACCCTATTTTAGAACCTATGATTTTTAAGAAGTCAAAAAGTTCTTAGATTCCAGTATTTTATTTCTCATTAGGTACACTATGTGGCTTACAATTTGGTTCCATTCAAGAAAAATAATGGTGAAATAAGACTGTGCATTAATTTTAGGAATCTAAATAAATCATTTGAAAAAGGATAACTATCATTTTCATTAACTTGACCAAGTTATACAAAGCATTTATGGTTCTTCTATGATGTCTTTTCTTGATGGTTTTTTAGGGTATAACCAAGTACTAGTAAATCAAGAAGACATGATGAAGACTACTTTTATTACCAAGTGGGGCATGTTTACATACAAGAGGATGTCATTCTGACTGATCAATACAGGGGAAATATTCCAAAGGGACATGGATCATGCTTTCCAAGGTGTAGTAGGTAAATGTATTATTATATACATGGATGATCTGAATGTTTTTTCTAAAATTACAGATGACTACATCATGCATTTTCAATAGGTATTTGAAAGGTGCAGAAGGTATGGGATTTCCCTCAACCCACAGAAACATATTTTTTGTGTTACTAAGGGAAAGTTGTTAGGACATGTTATCACTAAGGAGGGAATCTCTATAGATCTAGATAGAGTAGATGCCATATCAAAAATAGAGACTCTTAATAGTAGAAAAAAATTGAAATTGTGTTTGGAAAAATTAATCTTGTAAGAAAGTTTATTTATATCTTTGTATAAATTATCAAGTCATTGAATTATATGCTAAACAAATATGCTAAATAACTTGGAATGAGAAAACCAAGAAGGATTTTAAGGACATCAAGGAGGAAATTTGACAAGTACCAGTCCTGATAAGTCTATATTTCTCCAAGGATTTTTACCTTTATTACTTTTATTTTGATCACACTATTACTATAGTTTTAACTCAAAAATTAAAGGATGTGACCATCCAATTACTTTCATGAGCACAAAATTTAAAACATTGAGTTAAATTATTCTTTAATTGATAAACAAGTATGTACAATAGTTAAGGTAGTGAAAAAATTTAGGCACTACATTCTTAGGAATAAGGTGCATGTTATCTTACCAAACCTTACCACCAATCTCATGTTGAGTCAAAATGAGCTAGGACAAAGGAGAGGTAAGTGGATGTCTATGCTATAAGAATATGACATCAAAATGAAGATTGAAAAATTGGTAAGATGCCAAGGTCTAATATAATTTATTACCAATTCTAACCCCAAGCTAAGTATCATGTAGGTTGAATAACAAAATTTTTAATCTAATGATTGGTATGATCCTAGTATCCATATACTAATCAATGGAACTTGTCTTGTAAGGTTAACTAGGGAACAAAGAAGATCCCTAAGACTTAAGTCAGCCCACTACCTAATTAAATATGGATTGATATATCAAAAAAACTTTGAAGGCATTTACTTGAGGTGTGTATCTAAAGAAGAAGAAACTAAAATCATGAGCACTTTTCATGAGAAGATAATAAGTGGAAATTTTTATGGAAGGACAATAACTCACAAAATCCTTATAACTAGTTACTACTAGCCCATGATCTTCAGGGATGCACATAATCATGTAAGGCAGTGCCATTTATGTCAAATATTCGTCATAAAAGAGACTAAGGTAGTCATGCCAATACAACCATTTATTGTAGATAAACCTTTTGTTCAGTGGGGATAATCAACCCCAATTCATCAAAAGGTCACTAATATATTCTAACTTCTATTGACTACTATAACATATGGATTGAGGTAGTGTCCACTAAACATTGTAGGACTGACAACATGATCACTTTTTTAGAAGAAAACATATGCACCAAGTTTGGGACACCTATATCTATGGTATATGACAATGGATCTACTTTATCATCCATAAAGATGATAGAATGGGCATATGATAATGTCATCAGTCTCAAATTTTCATCCAACCATTATCCTCAAGGTAATGGGGTATATAGATATACTAATAAGAACTTGATGAAGGCAATAGAGAAGTCTATATCAGACAAGCCTAGGACATGACACAAGATTCTAAAATATGCCCTATGAGTAGATAGAATAAGGCTCAAGAAAGATCTTGAAGCATCACCATTCCTACTAGTATATGGCTAAGAACCCATATTTCCCATTATACTCAAGCTACCAACATACCAGTTCATGTAAGATTACATGGAGGATGATCAAGAATTGCCAAATTTAAGGCTACTAGATATTGTTCAAATGGAAGATGCTAGAGAAGAGACTTTATCCAAATTTTGTAGACACCAAACCATGGTGTATAGGTGGTTTGATAAGCAATCAAAGATAAAGGTGTTTAGGTAAGGATATTTGGTTCTCCTTTGGGAAAAGGCATCTAAACCCAAGGGAAAACATGACAAATTCACATCTTTGTGGATAGGCCCTATTATATTTCCAAAATACTTAGAAACAACATCTTTAAGCTAAAATACATACAAGGAACTAAATTCACATTTCCCACCAATGAGTAGTACCTTAAGCATTACTTTTTTATTGTTCCCCCTAGGGTATTTATGGAGTAAATTATAAGAATGTTTAGAGTTAGAGTAAGTAGGATAGATTAGTTTTTTTTATTCCTTCCTTCTTGTCCCTTGGTTGTACATATGTTTGTATATATATTTTTTATTTTCATTTTTTTTCTACTTTCCTTGTTTTCCATTCTATATGTTTATTTTCCCTAAATTATTCCTTGCTTCTAATAAGTTATTTTGGACTACTTTTAGCTCAAAGTTCAAAAACTCAAGAACTCTAGAGTTTAGGAATGCAGGGATAACTCCTCAACATTTATTGATCATAGATCTAACATATAAAGCTTAATGATATAGTTAGATAAACTGGTAAGAACTAATGGATATGTTAGTTATTTCATAGGGTTTTAAACCCTGTTTTGATCTAAGCTTGGTTTCAAGAAGAATTATACATATGGGATGAAAGCTTGAATTATTAATACACAATCATGATTCCACTTAACAAAGATCCTTTCCTAAGACAAAGTTTGTAACCATAGGTGATTATCTAAGGATCAAAAATTTGACCAAATCCCTAAACCTAGCTGACCTAGTCCCCAACCTTTGCTAAAACTCCTAAAATGATCTTAAAAATACAAAAATAAGATCTTATTTCAAAATAAAAATCTTTCCAAGCAAAGGTGATTCTGGGAATCTCCACTGAGGCTATGGATGCCTGGCTAGAAGTGGAGCAAGGCCTTGAGTGGAGCCAAAGGTATCTATGTTAGGGCTATGGACATATAGCTAGTAGCAGAGCAATGCCCAAGCCTTCTCTACGATAAATCATGGTTCTTAATGAATATCCAAACATGTTATAAGTTAATGTTAATGATTAAAGGCATGAATTATGGAAGTTATTCCCTGAATCCCATGGAATAAAGTAAGTGGAATCAAAGCACACACATAGCATGATTAGGTTTTGATGTTTGATCCTAATTCTATTTGTGCAATACTTGGTTTTAACTATGAACTGATTTTGATAATGGTACTAATCAAGTGGAATAGGTAATCTATTTATCTTTTTGAACTAGAGTCTTTGAATTCCAACATATTGCTATGTTTCACCTACAAGTCGCCATTTTTTGATGTCAACATACCCCCATTTCTAAAAATTAGGGACCCTTATGTCATATTTATGAAATTTTTGCCTTGAAAATGAAAATTCACTTGATTAGAGTGTTATTAACATGATCACACATTATTATTATTTGAATATCATCCACACCATGGTCTAGCTGACTTATTTGTTTATGGTTTTGGCTTAATTTTATCAAAAGTACTGGCATTGGATATTTGTTTTTCAGGTTGTAGGTTTAATGGAGCCCATCTGGGAATGAACATGTTTAGGGTTTTTGTAATTCAATGTTTAATTGATATTTTAATAGCCTTGGTCTATAATTTTTTAATATTTTGAAACCTTAGCCTAATGTTTTTCTTGGACGTTTTAGTTAAAATTTAAAATTTATGAGAGTTTTTATTTTAATTTTAAGCAAGAACAACTTAAATTTAATGGAATTTGTTTAATTATTTGTCCAAAGGTTTGGTCATGTTTTTCAACACAACCAAACCTTAGTATAACATCCAATTTTAGTCCTTTTTATGTCTTGAACCCCGTTTTTGGTCCTTTTATTATTCACAAAGTCCTTTTGTTATGTTTTTACCCTTTAGGATTTATGTTCTAGATACTTTATCCAAGTGATTTTGGAATTTTTATTTTGAGTATTTTAACTGAAGCATATCCTTTAGGATTTTTGTGAAGTGCACATACCCTTAAGGATTTATAGAATTCCCCATTGAGCCCTCAAAATGTATCCTTTAGACCTTTTGTTTAGAACCAATTTTCCTTCAGACTTTTTGTTTAAGCTAATTATCCTTCGGGCCTTTTATCTAGAATTTATTTTGGACATTTTGTCTGGTAGATCTCCCTCTTTCAAGACTTTTTTTCAATGTTCCATTTTCTTCAAACATTTTGTCTGAAAAAATTTAGTCTTCAAGGAAATGTATCAAACATTTTGTCTTAGCCATTTTCACTAAAAGAATTGCCCTACGACCTTTTTTGAATTTGCCCTTTGTCTTAATAGACTTATCATTTTGATTTTTGTTTAGGAAAATTTACCTTTGAGCTTTGTGAGAAGTACCTTTTGGGTTTTTTTTATGTGGAACTTTATCTTCTTGACATACCCTTCAAAAGTTTCAAAAGAGACACTTACCCTATGATATTACCTTTTAGGTTCTTTGAAATGGTCCTTTACCTTCCTCAATTATCCTTTAGAATTTTGAGTGTGCCCTTTCCCCCATGATAATTTTACTTCGTTAATTTTGTCCTAAGCAAATTCCCTACTAAGTGAAAATGTAGGGTCACTTTTATTACTTAGCCTAAGGCCTTATCCTAAAGTTCTATCATATTTATCTATACAATGAAACCTTAGGTTAAGACCTTATCCTAAGTCATATTCTCCAAGGTCCTTTTTATGTTTAGTCTACCTTAAAAATATTAGGTTACAATCCTTATGCTTGGTCCCATTTTAAATTCATGTGGTCCCTTTTGTTTTATGTTTAAAACCATGGTCCAAAGTCTTTGTGCTAAGTCCCTTTTAAATTTGTGGGGTCCCATTTGATATATTAGGAACTTAGCTTAATAATTTTTATCTTAAGCCTTTTATACATGCCCTTGAGCCTAACTTAATATTTTATAAAATTCAAGGACTAATCACATTCAACTACTCAAATCCCAATCTATGGCATGCATTTAAGTGGAGGACCCAAATCAAATGAAGCATGATCAATGACTGAAAAGTCAAGTAGTGAACCCATTTTAAAGACTAATAAACGTTTGCAAATCAACATATAATGTTGATTCATACCATCTTAATCAAATGGATCAAGACCATATTGAATAGTTAAAGGTTTTGTAGGATTACCAAGTGGAATAACTATAGAGCCTAGTAAGAAGAGCCTAAGAGACTGAGCAGTTGACACATGGAATACATAGAATGTAGAATGAACTAGAGAATGATAAGTGGTATGATTGGAAGATAATACCTATAACTATGTTAAAATTTATGGTCATGTGACCATCAAAGACATTCACACAATAATCAAATGATAGTCACAAGGATGTCAATTTTAATATAACATTGAGCTTTGATCATGTGGTTAAAATTTATGGTCACACGACTATTAAATATGTTCTCACAGACGTCAAATTTAACATAGTAAGGACCCTATTTTATGTGTTTAAAATTGATAGTCACATGACCATAAAATGATGGTCATGAGGATGCCAATTTTAACATAGTAAACTAGGATCAAAATTTGAAAGGGCAATGGTAATTTTTGGACAATGATGAATAGAATGATTTAGGACACAATGGAAATAACATGTCAAGGATATAAAAGTGTAATAGGCCAAATCAAAGACCCTATGGACATGGTAATATAAAGGGTTGAGATCTAAGCTCACATTATCTAAACTAAATATGCTATTGGAGCATTATTTATCCTCCACTAGTATCCAAGAATAATGAATACCCTACAACAATTATGGAACACATCATCAACCAATTGGTCCTAAGTCAGGTGACATAGAAATATTCCTTATTTAACTAGAATTGTATAATATTCTAAAATAGGATATTCTTTATATACATTTTCATCTGTATAAACACATTGTCAATAGGTTAGGTGATTAAAAAGAAAAAAATCATTTGTTCTAGAAAGTAATATAAAGGACACATGTTTCTACACGTATACAAATGTAATTGGATTAGGATTGATCAAAATGATTCCTTGTATCTTATAAAAGGAGAATTATAATTTTTTAAAAGAAAAAAGGGATTTATTAGAACCAAATTACTTTGTAAAGTTTGAGAAATTAATATAAGCAAGGAATTATACAGAGTCTATCCATATTTGCTTGTAGGAAGTGATAACTGGTTTCTTTCTTAGTTGTCTGAATTCAATTTTATATTTGAGTGGTTCTTATGAATTCTTGGTGTGTGTATTTGACTGAAAATTTGGTAAATTTTTCTAATGCTAGGTTAATTAAATGTTCCTTAGTTTTATTCATTTTATCTGCTCTGCATTTGTAGATGTGCATTAGTTATCTGCTTATAGGAGTAAATCTTTAAAGAAAGCTTGGTTTCAATTTGTGTTATTTATCATAGTCCTTAAAAGTCTACATGATGCATGATGTGATTTGGGCTTAATCCTTTTCATGTTACAAATTGGTTAAGCACATATCTATATGAAACCTAAACTTTGTCATAATGTTTAAAACAAGACCAATAACATATTGCTTCCTACCCTACCCTTACTTTTTCTTCTTTTTTAACTAGATCAACTTAGTTTAATGGTCATTATGAATATCCATCTTATATTAGTTCTTATATTACTTCTTGATCATGATTCATCATCCTTATCTTATCATAATGCATATTTTACATAGATATGCTATTTGGCCATGGTGGCTCCCAACCACCACTTAATATAAATATTGTGAAATAGTCACTTGTTATGACTCTATTCCACCAACAATTAATAGGATTATCACAACCCATAACTCATGAAATGAATTTATAGAATTATAAAATGAGAAGTGTTTCTAACCACTTTTGGCACCTATGGTACACATTTAGGCATCAATAGGATGTAAAGATTCATGTAAATAATGTAGATATTTAGTGTCCCTTAACAATATTTGTGTATTTTGAAACAAATATGTATAATTTTAATGTAATATATTATATTTATACAAATATTTATGAAATTAATTACATAAATTCCTTACCTATAGCACCATATTTTCATTTCTTATTGATGCATGTATTATGCTCCCTGTGTCACTATGGAACAAGGGGAAAGTAAGAAACTTAATTTTGAGTCCTAGAAGACTTGGGGCTTGAGTTGTTAGCATAATTACTACTGGAAATAACAAAAATAGTAGATATATGGTCACCACTTTAGAATTTTATAAGTAGACCCTATTGTATGGACAACAGATGTTATGTAGTGACACTACTTGCTAATATTTGTGGAATTGTTTCAATCTTTGAAAATCATTGCCTAAAATATAAACAAATAATGGATATTTATAACATTAACTAAGCTAAAATGAGTCATGGGTGGATCTAAGAGTAATTAGGGTAATGCATAAAAGATAATTTGCTTAAGATGATTAAAGGCACTGATTTTATCAATTTCAAGACAAAAACACATAAAAATAGCATATACCAACTCTAGAATAATTCTCAAAGCTAAATAAATGTAGTTGGAGCTTTATATGAAAATAAATGCATATATATATATATATAATCATATATTTCATAATATTTCTCACTCATAGTAAAATTCATAGCACATTCAGTTGTAAATGAGAAAGAAATAGAGTTAATATACTAAAAAATTAGTTAGCCTAGTTTAAATCTTAAAATAACAAATGCATATATGAAATGAAATTTCCAAATTAACTTATAGAAAGGAAACTATCAATCATCTAAAATGTGAGGAACAATAGCTATAGAAATAAATAGTTAAGCACTTTAGACAAACTTGCAAATTATTTGGCTCTTTTGTATTAATTCTTGAAATAATTATTTCTAATTAAAAATGAAGGGGGATCCTCTCTTTTTAGGAATTAAAATTTCCTAAGATGATTTCAAGTGTGCCCATCAAAAGGCTCCTAAATTTTCAAGTGGCTAAAATGTTACATATAGAGGAATATTCTACATTTGAATTTATAACATGAAATAGAATATTCTCTAAGGCCCTGAGGTGGATACTTCAATGCTTATTGTTGTTGCCTTTTTTTCATCTATGCTTGCTCCTTATCCATACTTCTACACATGATAGGTAGTATTAATTGATTTGAGCAAAGTCTAGGATCATGGGCTGAAACAAGTTAATCTCCTTGATGATCTTGTCATGTTCTATGAGTATTGGCCTTAATGTTTCTTTAATTGCATCTACTTTCTCTAGACTTTTAATGCAAAATGATACAATGTTCATCACCTTTATATCAGTCTTTATATTGGATACATCTTGCTAGAGTTTGGCCACAAACACCTTCATTTGGGCTCTAAACTCTTGATCTTCCATGAAAGAGCCATTAGGTTTGGTTACCCTTGTAACCATGTCATCCTTTAGTAACAAGTAAATTCTAAATTGATTTTATCTAGGGATGTAGTTGCATCCTTAACTTGATCAAGCCACATCTTCATAATCCTCCACTTATTCATGATGATGGTCTATGTAGGAATAATGTCCTCAAGTGGAAACACCTTATGGTTAGGGAATTTATTACTTCTTGAAACCCTATCCAATTTTACCAAGTTGGCATCACAAAGTGCAAGATTTTGGTCATGTTTAATTACCACTTTGGATTGTAATACCCCATCTTCATACCTTTTCTTTATGACCTTATACATCTTGAAGACATTAATAACAATATTTATTATTGAAATTAAAGTGCCCTCTGGTATAGTGGGTAATGTTTACTCCTTCAAAATTTTTGATCCTTATTATATCCCCTTTATCAAGGTAATTTTAGATTCAAGTTGAGCCTAAATTGTGGACATAGGATCCTTTGAATATTATTGCACCTCTTTAGGGCCAACCTTCCTCATCCTAGTTAAAGTGAAGAGTGACTCTTCACTCTCATGGACCATAGTTTAGCTTGATTTAAGTTTCTCAACTTTACTTACAACCACCCTTTTTATGGTTCTTATGTCAGCATCAAACCTCATACCAATTTGGGAGGTAGAGTGGGCTATATAGGGATTTTCCTACCTTACTTATTAAATGATGTATCTAACCCAATTTAGGGCAGTAGTAGGTGTTGTTTGTGTTGGAGGTGGCTGCAATGGAGGTGCTTAGGTTTATGAATAATCCAAGGATATGGTAGGAATGAAAAATTATTTTGGGTCTAGTTTCCCAAGTGGATAAAATAATGACTTGGCAGGGCCCATGTCAAGAAAGAATGAAGGTAACTTTGAAGGTATAGTCACCTTAATAGTTATGGTGAGATTAAGTGGTTTTTAGAAGGTAAATTGATATGAAATGGGTTTCAATGGATTTATAGGTATGGGGGAACCAATAGAAAGTGAGGTACTTATTGTGGTCACCTAGTAATAAGCCATATGTGCAGTAGTATGAGCAATGAAATAAGGTACTAACTTGGCTCATACTAGTACCTACTAAGGACTAGGTTGAAGTAGCCATAGTGGATGAAGATAATGGAGAAATAATGATAGGGGAAACAAATTTGGAAGTGGAAATAGAAGCTGAAGCAATTGAAAAAGAAGGTAGTGGTGTAGTACTTATATTTGGAATTTTGGGGAGAAGATGGAGGAAACACTACCCCTCTCATGGTAGTCCTTGGAGACATATTTTTTTATACCTTATCTATATTCCTCCTAGCTAATGCCTGTAACTCCTTCATTGAGAGATCAATGCCCTATTTTAGTTATTCAAGGTCAATGACCTTAGGATTAAGATGACTCAGGCTCTCTATGGTAGCTCCCATGGTAGATGTTGAGATGAAGGTAGGCCCTTGTTGGCTTCTAGTTCCTTCTTATTTGTAGCTTATATGCATACCTTAGATACTTGATGTGGCCTTTAGTGGAGCTCTACATGGTCTATTCCTAGTGAGAAGAATGTTGTCCTCTTCTTCCTCTTCTTCTTGTCTCTCCTCATAGTCTGCATCAATCATGCTTCCATGAGTTGGTGGAGGTTGAGGCCTTATGATGTCTTCCTTCTTCTTCTCCCTATTTATCCTTATTTCAAGATCTATGTTTTTTATTATAGCATTTATGAGGACCACTTTATTTTTCATAGCATATTTATAGACCCATTCATGGAATTCTTCTTGATGCGTATATTCTAATGCCACATCCTTCTTAAACTTGAAGATATGATTTGTAATGACATTGTTTGGGTCTCATTTTTAAAAATCATCTTTGGGAAATAAGTATGAGTCCTTATTCCTTACAAATACAATGATATCTTGCCACTTTATAATCTTAGTCCTCCCCATCTTGTAAGGATTTTTGTGGGGGACTATACTATTTTTATTCTTTAAGATTCCATTAACTCCATGAAAAATTGGATAGGCCATTTATTATTTTTCCAATTTCATTATCACATATGTTGGTAGCCTAAGGAGAACTACCATTACTCCTTCCATCTAGATGATAGTGCAATCTAGGTAGAGCTAGTAGCTTCCCATTTATTTTAGTGTCTATCTAGCTTCTAGGAGAACTCTTGGAATTTCACATTTGGTGATGGATTTGTAACGAACCAAGTAAAATTATTTTTTAATTACCTTGATGTTACACTTGAAATGGTGGATGTGCATTGAAGAGAATAATTGAGGCACAACTTCATCTCGCATAAGAGGTCATGAGTTTAGGCCTAGATAAGATGTTATATAGATGGTGTCTAATAGGTATATTAACATGTAGAGAGGGGCACTATTTTTTAGGTATCATTAATTACATACAATATATTATTGTTGATGATGTCTCTAAGTGAGGGGATCTATTGATTTTCCAAGATTATCTATAGTAGTGGGATAGTTATTATATCCACATAGCTAATGTGTGCATTTATATATATCATATTGAGAAGGGTGAATCCAATCCTAACTACTTTGATAAACTTATGGATAGGTATATTCCTTGGTTCTTCCATGAAAATAAACCTAGTTGGGTTAGTAACTCATGATGTCAATACTATCTCTAATTTTTGCACCTCGTATTAGTTATCAATGATGCTCTAGTTATAATATAGTTGTGGAAAAGGTAGGTCATAATATTATTTAAATCTAAGAACTATGATGAAATCAATTATGAGCCCTTGGTTCATTTATTTTATCAACCCATCCTTTCATCTCATCCTCCTGAAGATGTCATATACCAGGTCAAGGTATGGCATGGCCTCTAGCTTAATTATGGCCTTGTGGAGACCAATAACTTGGATTAAAAGGATGTTTAGAGACAATTGGATTATGTGAGGCATTGTCTTGTCCTCATCAAGATACCTAACTCCTTCAACATTGTAATAGATACTACTATAGTGCATGTCCCCTGAGTTTATGGCTTCAAGGATGAATTTTATGTCCTTAAAATCTATTAAATTTCCACATTGGAATAATAAATCATCATTTCCAAAGGAGGTGATCTTACCAAGAATGGAGGGACTTACCTGATCCATTTTTTAAATCTTATAGGTATCAACCAATGTCCTTTTATATCCCTCTACAAATTTTGAGCTTTGATAATGGTGGCTTGAGTGCAATCTATGAATAACTTAAACTTTTTCATACCAAGTATGTAGATAATAGGGAGAAAAAATCCTTAGATATTCAAATGCAAATGTAGCTATAAATATTCATGTTGAATAGCCTTTTGAAATATTTCATTGATTAATGTAACATAGATGATGATTTTGGTTTATTCTGTATTAATGGTAAACTCATCAAATTTGTATTTAAAGCACTTCAAACTATTAATTTTGGCATTTAATTACTTTTAGAATTCAAATTTAACACTAATTTGCCTTTGATTTTCCATAAATTTTAGATTTAAAGCTAAATATTACCACATTTTAATGCATCGTATGCCACCTCAAATCTAGTTGGGTACTCGTAGGGCTTGTATGTGACTAGGATGCTTAGTTAGCTTAAATATAGACATGTGGAACCTTTTGACTGATCACGGGCTCTTGGAATGTTGCTTAATGTGATGAATTATTTACACCCATTCACATGGCATCTTTTGATCCATGGTGAGATATCAAATATATTTTTAATTTTTCTTAGTTATGGAGGTGTTACATATCACTTTTGTAAGCAATTGGGGTTCTTCTTTTCTAGGTGGATCTCTTGTAGGCCATCATAAATTTCCTTTTTTATGTGTCTTCTTTGTAGGGCTCCCAAAAAACTATTAGTAACTTACCACTAATTATGTATATATATATGTATATATATATATATATATATATATGTATATATATGTATATATATATACATATATATGCATATATATATATGTGTGTGTGTGTGTGTGTGTATATATATGTATACATATATATATATAGATATACATATATATATATATATATACATATACATATATATATAAATATATATATATATATATACATACATATATACATATATATATATATATATACATATATATGTATATTTATAGACACACACAGATATACATACATACATACATACATACATACATACATACATACATACATACATATATATATATATATATATATATATATATATATATATATATATATATATATATATATATACGATGATTGATATACTAAATAATGAATTTTGTATGAGAAGAAATCCTTTCCAAATCTAAGGAAAATATGTATAGAACCACTATATAAAGTATGAAACCAATCTAAATCATTTTTAGACTAGCTTCTAGGAATTGTTTTAAGTAATAATATATCATTAAGATCATATCTCTTAAGATAAACATAAAAATTATTAACATGTACATAAGGATATCCACAAAATTAAAATAAATAAAATTTATCCATCAAAAAACCATGTAATAAATGATAATTAAGAACTTTGTGAACTACCCACTGACTATATATAACATCAAAATCATCCATATCATTAGATTAAATAGACTAAAGAGATAAAGTATGGACTTTGGAATATAAGTCACTTATCTCATGGATCATAGTAATTATCTCAATAGTTGGCATAATTGAATAATGAATGAGATCATTAAACGGCCAAATTTTATTTTCAATTTCAAACATAAGAGTGTTAGGAGGTGTAAACATATAAGAATAAAATCACTTCAAATCATATGTTATGTACCTATGGTTGTGATATTATGATGTATATTGGTTAAATTATATGTTTACATGTGTCACACATCCCCCTTAATTATAATGGTAAATAATGAAATTAGTCATATGAGGCAATGATTCATCCTACATTGGTGTTAGGGGTTTATTCATCCATTATGGGCTATATATATCTATATAAAGAAAATAAATATCATTTTTAATGATGTCAAAAAGTGGAGAGTATTATATTTGGTAGAATCATATTGAATTTCATGCCCTTCAAAGTGGCATTCCCTTATTAAGAGACCTTCCTTAAGTAATATTATATGGTGTTTCCATACCTTAAGGGTATATATTTAATTTCTAAGCGTATTTCATATTAGGTAATCTTATCCCACATGCATATCTTTCATTGTGTGATCATTATTATATTTTTCATATTTTGGTTATTATTAAGCATATTTATATTATTATATGCGTGGATATTACTAAGTGGTATTAAGTATGTGATTTAAGAAAATTTCAAAATTATTTAAGGGTAGATTATGTAATTTTGTATATTTTGTGTTCAAGAATAAATCATCTATATTAAATAGATTCTTTCTCCTCATATAAATGTTTTAATGAGTTTATTTATGTGTATGGACAGATATTTTTTTAGAACTTTCTAAAAAGTAGTCAAATTAATAATTCTAAGCAACATCAAGAGAGATATGGTCATGTAAATTTGAAACTATGAATCTAATTTATGATGAATTTGTATTTGGCTCAAAATTAAGGGAAAACAATTTTCAAATTCATAATTCTTATTTCTAATTTTGATGGAATCTATTCCATTAAAAAAATATTTTGGAGAGATTTTTTAAAAGTGACCACACTAAGGATCCTAACCAATATTGAGGGAGATATAGTGTTGTCAATTTGATCTTTGAGTCTAATAAATATGTGAAAAATGAGGATGGTTTATAAGAAATGGAATTAAATAATGATGAGAATATGGAGGTTTAAAATGAATATTATTTAGAATAAGAGGAAGGACGTATTAATGATTATGTTAATTATTCTAATGATAATAAGGAGGATTAGGTTACAATTAATGAAGAAGAAAAAGAGAAAGAAACTAATTAATTATTATGGTGATAATAATGAGAAGATAAGGTGGAGGATAATTATTCAAATCAATTAAATCTAAAGAATTAATATTTAATGTTTTAGTTTCATATATGCATTGAAAATAAGGTCATTGTATCCATAAACCTTAGTAGTAGGTATAGCTTCATAAACAAGGAATTACTCCAACATCTACATGTTTGAGCACATAATATCAATGAAGCCCAAATAGATGATAATAATATTCAATAATTTAAAGATTTGAAGCTCACTATGGACAAATAAGTTTTGAGTTAAAAAATATATGCTTTAAATATGAATGATGTATATATTTTCCTTGGATATTTTTGTTTATAGATTGTGAGTATAGTCAATATTAATATGAAAAATAAGTTTTTAAAGCTTTGGTATAGAATAAATAAGGTAACTTCATAGAATATTATACATATAAAGGACCAAAGAAAGGTCATATTAGAACATGAGGGTGAATATTAAAATTGTGAATAAGAGTATATGATAGATTTATAAAAATAACAAGATGTTTGTATAGGAAAGGAACATGTTAAAAATAACACATTATCTTTTCAATAGATACAAACATCAAAATAAAAGTTTAAGGTCTATATATGATCAAATAAAAGGTTGAAAATGACAAAGTAGCACAAAAATAATATTAAGGTTATATCATATAAACACCCACATCATCATGAGATGAAACAATCATGGAGCCATGTCATGGAGTGTTAAAGAATCAATCACTATGGCTATATAGTTAATTAGAGGAATAATAAAAATGGTTATAGATGGATTTAGTATAGAAAGTATTGTGTAAATACATGGATAAATTGTGATGGATATGAATGGAAGATAAATTAGGAATAAATATGGTCATAAATGAAATATATTTAGTGTATCAAGATCAAGAACCACATTTGAAGAGTTGTCACCTACTAATATCACATATAGGTTGTTAGATGATTGATCATGGTGATAGGTATGTAGTGATTTTATGAATACTCGTTACTTGGTTTATTTGCATCTTTATGGGATAAAACATGTCAAATAGGGATGATATGTTATGTGCCTAGGTATGTGATATTATAATGTATATGGGTTGATGGGGATGTTAACATGTGGCATATATCCTCTTTAGTTAATTATATTTCATCAAATGGGTAATTTATGGGATTGTTAGAGGTATAATCACTGAGAGGGGAGGTGAATAAATGATACCAAATAATCCAACTTAAATTATTATCTTTTAAAACACTTAATAAATTACCACAATCATTCATGAAACATACACAACATTCACATCAATGAGTAAGAGAGACAATGCAAGATCAATCACATAACACATAACATACATGAGAAAACCTCTTAGGTAAAATACCTAGTAGAACCTATAATTATACTATTATCCTATAATCACAAGATATAATTTATAACATCTACAAATGATCAAGGAAATGCAATCACACAAGGTGTTGCCATACTTATCTAGCTGAGCTGCAACAACATCTAGACCTTTTAGAAAGTTATACCATACAATGAGGCTACAACCACATTATATGACGATCTGACACAACAAAAAATAAAAAAAATCCAAATATGAACTAATGTCTACAACACTTGATGATGGACCTCTTCTTATCACACTTCACCTCCTCTCATACTCAAATAATAAGCAAACTATTTTGCCAATAGAATTATAACCAGTAGGTTATACAAATAGTCCTCAATCTATTATACTCTTTAAATCATCCTTAGGGAACTCTACCCCTCCTTTTATCCATATAAAACACACACAAAAATATCTCTAATCACTCCTTATTATCTCATACAAAGTCTAGAACCCATCATCTTTGGTTCCACTATTTATAGAGAAATCATGATAATCAAAATCTTGGACACCCATTAGGCATGTTTTATCCCTTAAGGCATCTCTCACATAAGTACATAACTGAATACAATCTTCATAGGTTGGCCATATCATATATGGGTCACCCGTAAACATCTACACCTTTTAATAAGGCCCTTGTATCTTTTATAGGTCTCATAACATAAACATAAGACCTATTGACCAACTCAGCACACCCTTGAGGAAAACAAGAACATAAGACCACTTTTAAATACATAGGTAAACTCCTTATGTCCTCTTCAACATCCTTAAATGATCACATTCATTTTATATCACCTCTACATATGGTCAAACAACTCAAACATATACTTTACACATAGGAACACCATTACTGAACATACAATCAAGTTTTTAATCATTGTCCATACTCAAGATGATTGATCACACCTCCAAAATCCATACACACCATCCTCATGGAGTCTAAAACACTCCCCAATGGCTAATACATCATGATACATTGAAAAATCATCAATGAAATCTTGAATATCCTTCTCAAGTCACTTGCAGAACAAGTATGAATACATAATCAACTTTTAGGCTCAATATCTTTGACTGTACTCACTTTTAGATATTAAAATTAGGTTTATTATATGTGCCATGGAGTCATATTCATATTTTATTTTTATTACCATAGAAAATTTGAATTCTATCAAAATATATGGACAAAATACATAGCTTTAGTTTTTTCATGTTAAATTCAAATATTTGAATTCAAACGGTTACAATTAACCATTGAACATAATGCTTGAATCTCATGTCCTCTAAATTCAAATTAAATATGCACCATCTATCTTGTCTAATATTTAACACATATTCCACCAATGTTAAATGTTAAACCTCAAATAATTTGATCTTATCTCATGTAATCTTGAAATGTTGACTTGACGCACTTTGTCAATCTCTGTGGATTAACTAAGTCTATAATGATCAACACTTACCATTTGATCAATCTATGTGAATGCATATTCACCATTAGATCATTATCTTGTACCTTTTCTTAGTAATTAAACATTATACACCTATTCTCATCTCACTACTTCTTTAATTATTGGAGTAATATGCACCATTGATCATGCTTGAGCTTTAACTCTTGCAGAAATGATTAAGTATGGGGACCCTTTCAATATGCCTAGAAGGCCAAATTTGTACCTCAATAACTTCTACACTTACTCTCATGATCTTAAATTTGGATTAGATGATATAATCACATAAGAGAACCCAACAATGTGAAAAATATATCCTTTAACCCTCGTGCATACAAAATATAATGCCATTAAAATGGCTTCTCAAAATCTTCTATCATAGAGCCAATTATGTCACAAACTACTTGGGAGGACAACTTTGAATAAACATAGATTTTGCCATGCTTTAATGCATGATCTCAAATTTACCATAAATCATATATGCTTAAAAATAAATAAACCCATATGATCATTTTCTCTTGACACCTTTGCATGTGCAAGATATAAAACCATAAAAATTCTCACTCGACTCTTCTTTCCACATTGCAAAATTGTCTAAGTATGGGAAAACATAGTCTAATTACCTGGAAGCCTAACTTTGTATATGAATATATTTTGATGTGATACATCACATGATCTAAATAATTATAAAAAATAAACTATCTAAAAAAATAAAAAAACCCATATGATATTTTTTTCTTGACGCCTCCATGTGTGTGAATTCTGACCTCATCAACATGCTCACTTAGCTCTTTCTAGCCACATTGCAAATTTGGCTAAATATGGGAAAAAAATGAATTCTAAATGAGAAGCCAAATTTACAACCTCACATATTTAACCATGATTTTATGAATGACTTGAGATATATTACATAACAACCAGAGACTAATGTGATCACAACCATATGACCAACTCCTCTTGACTCATTCCCATGTGACAATCATGGAATCACCAAATTACCTGCTCAAAATCTGTACCACTGGACCCAAAGTGTCTAGATGAGAATAATGATGAACTCAATCAATTTCACTCATGCACACAATCACTTAGATAATTATTTACTTATGGTAGGACCCCTTGCACATGCTCAAATCACCATTCTCAACCCTGATCCTTTCTAGTCATGTCAATACTGAAGATCAACCAACCATATATAAAGAACACTAGAACAAGCACATTTCACACTTTTTCATTATGACTTCATCTATCAAATCACTTCATCTACTCATAAGGACACTTCCATGATATTACCATGAATTCACTTAAAACTCTCCAATAATCTCCCCCTTTCTCATTGATGTCAATAAACATCATATATAGAAATATACATATCACCTTCCCTCTCTTCAATCACTCCCATAACAATAAATTTCTCCCCATTTGACACAATGAAAAAGTGGGAAAAAAATTATCCTAATGACCTTAAAATACTATCAAATAGGAAAGGACAATCTTATAAAGATGATACAAACTCCCCTTTACCCTAAGCCTACTTTAGCTTACCTTGACAAACTTCCTCTTGCTTCATGTTAACACTCCCTTCAACAAGGCACTATAACCAATGAATAAAGAACACATAAAACCATATAAATATGATGTAACACACCAAAAAATATCTAAGAGGTACTCCCCATAATAAATCTAAGCAATTTCACCTTCTAAACATCTTCAAATCTCCATACTTCATAAAGAATCATCACAGAAGCTAACTAACCTCCTATCTAAAGCTACCATAAGGACCACCAACAGAAGTTCATGCCACTGGAAAAATAGGAAAAATTTACTATACCAACTTTATAACTCACCTTGAAACACACATACCTTGATCTTTTGGGAAAACTGAGCAAAAAGTACTCTTCTTCAAGATAGACCTGTCTAGCCTCCTTATAGCCCTACCTAGAACTTACAAATCCCACATCTTTTATTAGACACATATTCAAGACCTAAAAATTCATATCTTGAGCACTCTCATATGCCCCCTCAATTACACCAATTTCCATCACCAATCTCATTCTTTACAACATACTTCCTTTATAAACCTACTAGCTAATTAACCCTCCATATTGACAAAAACTTGAATAACTATAGAACCACAAACCTTTAAATCTCTATTAATCTTCATTTTACCAACCATATGACCCATTTAACATATTAAGAAGCCTCAGACCTCATTTCAAAAAGAAAACCAATTTTCTATCAAAGCCCTAAACCCTATAAACTCAAAGCAAATAGGGTCAACAAACCTCCTTCTAGTCAATGCAAATCTATAAAGCTTATTTCACACTTGGGGACACCCATCACACACTTATGGACCAAAATTTAAGCTTCCATACCTTTGGGAACCCATACATCCTATAACCCATTTTAGTTTTGCTTGCCTTTAAACCAAAAATAGAGAAAACCAAGAGCACTAAACAATCCTCAATTGGCATATACATACCTTTAGACCTCAAAAAGACTTGGATCACACCAAAAATAAATTAATATACCTTTATAATCACCAGAAATTTATTTAAATTTTCATTAATTTCATTAACCCACCTAGAACCACCTAATCTGACTTTGTACTAAAACTCCTTCACAAACCTTTGGAACAGGCTCATGAACTTGTTGCTACCCCTTAACCAAAGACCTTATATGATTAGCACTATCATCTTGAGCACACAAAAATAATTATCCAATCAAAGGAGTCTCTTAATAATCATATATAGAGACACCCTTTACACCTCAATACTCTAGAATAAAAACAACTCCTAATATTCCTTCTCCTCCTTGGTCATTTGATACTTGTATTTATTTTTCTTCTTCTTTGGTTTAGGAGAAAAAACTTACTCAACCAATATATAATTATCCCTTTCTTATAAAATTATATTGATAATACATGGAGACAACACAAATTCATTACATACCTTTACATCTATAGAATCTTCTTTGTAGCTAGAAACCTCATCACTAGGTACAAATAACTGATGTTCTTTGCATATATCTTACTCAACAACATCAGGTTGTTCAATTAGATCTATAATTAAGGACTAGCCTCAACCAATATCATGGTATTCTCCATGAGATATAACTCTTCATTCTCAACATGAGTAGACAATGAGACCTCTTGGTACTCTTCAACTTATGAAGCATTCTCCACCATAGGAAACAAATTACTTGGACATGTAGTCTCATCATGACTCACACTTATCACCTTTGGCTTTCATGTGTTAACTTTCCTTCTTTCTTGAACTCTAGGAGCCTGATTAAATCTATTCTATTTTCTTGGCCTTTTCTTGTAGAACCTAGCAATATGACATCTCTATTCATAATTGTATCACATCATACTTTTTGCAAGAAATGTATCTTATCTTACCTTATTTGGATATAAATTTGCAATGTGTCATATGTCATGACAAATAAAATAACATCCCCTTTTTGAAGAGGAATCACCTTGTCCAATCTTATGTTGACAATGGTTTTCAAATTCTCCCATATCAAAACAGTTAAATCACTTGATTATGTTCACACCTTTTGACTGATGACCCCCATCATAGTCCCATGCAAATTCATTTTTAACAGGTCTCTTGCACTCTCTATCCCTATAACCAAATTTATTACATGTATAATTATAACCATTAAATCTTTTATACCTCATGGAATTTCGGTTTTTGATCTAATTTGTCTTCACTCTACCAACACCTTCATTCCTTATCTAATGATTTATATTTAAAGTATGATTATCTTGGTTCACATTAGTATTCATCTAGTATTTAGTTATATTATTTAGTTCTTATTAATATACAAGACTAAATCTATCACTATCATGATTTTGACCAATAAAAATATTTTCTAGATCACATGAGCTCTTTTCAAATCTCATAAATGTCTTCACCTTACTAGCTATCTTTTCTATCTTGAATTTCAAAGACTCATTTTAGAAACATACCTTAAACATTCATCTTCTTTAGTCTTTAGGCTTATAGACATAATTTCCAATTGAAAACTAATATGCTTGGTCATATCTTCATGCTCCTTGGTGTTTTCATTCAATCTTGCCTCAAATATACTAAATTTCTTCTCATAGTTCTTGATCTTAGATTTCATCTTTTTATTGATCTTCTTCTCAATCTTCAATTCTTCAAGAGCATTCATAAAAATAGTCTCACAATCTACCTCATCTTCATCATTATTTAAATCACTACAAGTAGACACATTTTTATGTGAGAAAATTCCTTCCTTAGCCATGATTAGAGATTCATCATTAGTAGGACCATCATATTCATGATCATATACTAAGTCACTATCATCACTCTCATCTGATGAGTTACAATCTTCTTGGTATAGAGACTCTTCTTATTTTTGAAGCACTTTTTGTTGTTAAACTTTATAAAACCTTTATTCTTGTATGTCTTCTTGTATTCATCTTGGCCTTCACCATGCTCTTCATCATCATTATTATCATTCTTATGAGGGCACTTTTGAGCAAAATGCCCTATCTCTCCATAGTTGTAACACTTGAAGCGTAGTTCACCCTTATACTTCCCTAAACCAGTGTTTAATTTCCTATTAATGAAAACAATTAGTTCATCCTCATCAATGTCAAATATGTCATCCTATTTGGATTTATTACCTTGGAACTTCTTCTTAGGATTCAACTTTTTCTTGAGTGAAAATTCCTTATTTGTTGGTATATCATCATTTATTCTCATCTCATATGTAGTAAGGGTGCCATGAAATTAATCCATCTTTAACTTTGTAAGATCATGACTCTCCTCTATAGTAGATAAATTTGGATCAAAATTGAGAGAAATAGACCTTAATACATTTTGGACTATAGTATCCTCTTTAATATTCTCTCCAAGACCTCTAATGATGTTCACAATCTCATCAAATCTGAATAGAAATGATGCCAAAGAATCTTCTCCTTCTTCTTGAGAATTTCAAATTGCCTTATGTGAGTCTATACATTAGAAATCTTGACCTTTGAATCTCCTTAAAAAATGATGTTCATTTTATCCCATATCTCTTTAGCATATGTGTAATGGATTAACTTGGTTTATTCAGTCTCTAAAAAACCACAAGTGATAACATTCATCTCCTTAGAATTGTTCTCAAATAACTTCTTGTTTATAGCATTAGATGGAGGAGTAATAAGAGCAACATAACCATCTAGATTAGATTTCCATACATCAAACCCTAGGGATAGAATATATGTCCTCATCATTTCACTCTAAAAATATTAATTGGATCCATTAAACATTAGTGTTTTCCTAGTAGAGAAACTTCCTTGATTACTACCCATATTATACCTTAGATCACCTTCAAGCTATTAATCCTTTACCAAAGGACCTAATCTAATACCAATTATTAGAGGTACAACAATTTAGAGTGGGTGAATCAATGATCCTAAATAATTCAACTTAAATTATGTTCTTTACAAACACTTAATCAATTACCATAATCATTCATGAAACATACACAACATTCACATCAATGAGCAAGAGAGACAATGCAAGATCAATCATATAACACTTGACATACATGGGAAACCCTATTGGGGGATAAAACCCAATATAACTTAAAATTTGACTACTATCCCATAATAACAAGATATAATTTAGATCATCTACAAATGATCAAGGAATTACAATCCCTATTTAGTGAGACTACAATCCCACAAGGTGGTACCACGCCTGTCTAGTTGAGCTGCAACAATAACTAGACCTTTTATCAAGTTATACCTTGCAAGGAGGATATAATCACTGTATATTTTGAGATAAAAAATAACACTTAGAACACATCCAACTCTAAATTGATGTCTATAACACCTAATGATGGCCTCTACTTATCACACTTCACCTTCACTCAAACTCAAATAACAAATGCACTATTTTTCCAATACAATTATGACCAATAGGTCATAAAAATGGTCCTCAATCTATTTTGATCTTCAAATCCATCTCAAGGAAGTATACCCCTCCTTCACTCCACAAAACACACACACAAACATATTTCCAATCACTCCTTAGTCTCTCATACAAATTATAGAACCCATTATCTTTGGTTACACTATTTATAGAGTAATCATGATAATCAAAACCTTAGTCATCCATTAGGCATGCCTTAGCCCTTAAGTCATCTCTCACATAAAGACATGGCTCAATACAATATTTATAGGTTAGTCATAGGATTTATGGGTCACCCTTAAGTAGCTACACATTTTAATAAGGCCCTTGTAGATCTTATAGGTCTCATAGAGACCTATTCACCCATTTAGCACACCCACAAGCAAAACGAGAACCCATGACCACTTTTAAATACATAGGTACACTTCTTATGTCCTTTTTGACACCCTTAAATGATCATAGTCATTTTATCTCACCTATGTGTATGATAAAATAAATTAAACATAGATATTACACACAATATTACCATTACCAAACATACAAAACTTTTTAATCATTGTTCATACTCAAGATAGATTGATTAGACCTCCAAAATCCACATAGAACATCTTTATGGAGTCTAAAACACTCCCCAATATCTAAGACATCATGAGACATCAAAATATAATCAATACAATATTGAATATCCTTCTTAGGTCACTTGCAAAACAAGTATGAACACACAATCAACTTCTAGGCTCAATATCTTTGACTGTACTCACTTTCAAATCTTCAAATTAGGTTCATTAGATGCACCATGGATTCCTCTTCATATTTTATTTCTAATATAATAAAAAATTCATATTCTATTGAAATATAACCATAAAATATATATCTATAGTAATCCCTATGTTAAATTTAAATATTTGAATTCAAACAGTCATAATTAACCTTCAAACATGATGCTTGAATCTCATGTCTTCTTATCTTAGATCAAATATTCACCATTGATCTTATCTAATATTTAACACATAGTCTACCAGTGTGAGACATTAAACCTTAGTCAATGTGACCTTATATTATGCAATCTTGAAATTTTGTTTAAATGTGCTTCATCGATCTATGTGGATCAAATAGGTCATTAATAATCAACACTCACCATTCAATCAATCTCTACAAATTCCCACTCACTATTAGATCCTTATCTTATACCTTTGCTCAGTCATTAAGCATTATGCACATATCCTCATCTCACTAATTCCTAACTTCTTAGATTAATGTGAATCATTGATCTTTATCGATATTTAACTCTTGCATATATGACTTAAGTATGGGGACCCTTTCAATATGTCTAGAAGGCCAACTTGCACCTCAATAACTTTTTTTGAACTTACTTTCATGATATCAAATTAGATTAGATGATCTCCTCGCATAGGATAATCCAACCATGTGACAAATAGCTCTTGAAAACCTCACACATGTGAGATATAATTCCATTAAAATTTATTTTTAAAATCTTCTATCATAGAGCTAACTGTTTCAAAAACTACTTCAGAGGCCAACTTTGAATAAACATAACTTTTGTCATGCTTCAGTGCATGATCTTAAATTTAACACAAATCATCTATGATAAAAACTAAATAAACACATATTATCATTTTCTTTTGACACCTTCACATGTGTAATATATAACATCATCAAAATTCTCACTCAGCTCTTCTTGCCACATTGCAAAATTGGCTAAGTATGGGAAAACATAGTTAAACTTCTTGGGAGCCTAACTTTGCATATGTATATCTTTTAACGTGCTACATTGGATGATCTAAAAATCAGCACAAATAAACTAGGCACATAAATTACTAAAACCATATGATCATTTTACCCTGACACCTCCATGCATGTGAATGTTGACCTCATCAACATGCTTACTCAACTCTTTCTAGCCACATTACAAATTTGGCTAAGTATGGGAAAATAATGAATTCTAATTGAGAAGCCAACTTTGCACCCTAATATATTTAATATTACTTTGATGCATAACTTGATATTTGACACATAAAAACTAGGGACTAATGTGATCACAAAAATATGACCAAATCCTCTTGACTCATTCCCATGTGACAATGGTGACATCATCAAATTGCCTACTCAAAATTTTTGTCACCGAACCCAAAGTGTTTAGATGAGAACAATGATGAATCAAGTGAATTTAACTCATATACACAAGCACTCAAAGCATTCTTGACTTATGCTACGACCCATTACACATGCTCAAATCACCATTCTCAACCCTAATCCTTTCTAGCCATGTTAATACTAAAGATCAACCAATCATACATAAAGCACACTAGAACAAGAACATTGCACACTTTGTCATTACTACTTAAGATATCAAAACACTTCATCCACTCACAAGGACACTTCTATTTGATCACTAAAAAATATCCAAAAATATCCACTTTTGTCATGATGTCAACAAACATCATATATAGAAATATATATCTCACCTTCTCTCTCTTCAATCATTCCCACAATAGGAAATTTCTCCCCCTTTGAAACAGTGATAAAGTGGGCACAACCTAATTATGAAGACCTAAAAATACTATAAAATAGGAAATGACCATCTTATAAAGATGATACAAACTCACCCTTACCTTGAAACTACTTCAACTTGCCTTAAAAAAATTCCTCTTAAATAATGCCAACAATCCCTTCAACTAATCACTACAACTAATGAATAAAGAATTCACAAAAACATAAAAATATGATGGAAAACATCAAAAAACATCTAAGAGGGACACCCCCTAAGAAATATGAGTAATTTTACCTTCTAATCATCTTTAGATATCCACATTTCATGAAGAACCATCACACAAGCTAACTAGCCTCCTCTCTCAAGCTACCATACAAACCACCAAAAAAAATTCATGACACTCACAAAATATGAAAAATTCACTAAAAAAAACTTGATAACTCACTTTGAAACACATATACCTTGATATTTTTAAGAAACTAAGCAAAAAGTACTCTTCTTCAAGCTTAACCTGTCTAGTCTCCTTGTAACCCTACTTAGAACATGCAGAGCCCACATATTTTAGTCGATACATCTTAAAGACCTAAAAATTATTAACTTGAGTACTCTCATATGCCCCCTCAATCACACCAATTTTTATCACCAATATCATCTTATGAAACATACTACCTTCACAAACCTACTAGCTAATTATCTTTCTATATTGAATTTTTTTTGAATAATTAGAGAAAAAACCTTTAAATATCTATGAATATTTATTTAAACACCCATTTATCCCATTAAACATATCAATGAGCCTCAAACCTAAATTCATAAATACAACCACCTTTCTAATAAAGCCTAAATCCTTAAAAACTTAAAGCAAATAGGGTCAACAAACCTCCTTCTATTCAATACCCATATCTGACACTTATTGTAAACCTAGAGATACCAATCACACAATTATGGACCAAAATTTGATCTTAAATACCTTTGGGAACACATACATCCTATAACCCATTTTAGGCCTATTTGCCCTTAAACCAAAAATAGAGAAAATTGAGAGTACTCAAAAATCCTCAATGGCACATATATACCTTCAGACCTCAAAATACCTGGATAACAACACAAATAAGTTCATAGATCTTTCTAAGAAACCAAACACTTCCTAAAATTTTTCATCAATCTTATTAAGCCACCTAGAACCACCCAATCTAACTATATACTACAGCTCCTTCACAAACCTTTGAATCAATCTCATGAACTTTTTGTTCCCCCTTAACCAAATACCTCTAATTGTAATTATCATATTGAACACACAAACATTATTCTCCACTAAAAGGACTCTCTTAAAAAGTATAGATAGAGACACCCTTTATACCTCAATTATCTAGAATAAAAACAAATCCTCATATTCATTCTCCTCCTTGGTCATCTGATACCTATAGTTCTTCTTCTCCTTTGGCTTAGGAGAAACATCTTGCTTAACCACTAAAACATTCTCATTTTCTTCTAGAATTAGATCGATAATATATGGAGATAATATAGATTCATTACATACCTTTTCATTTGTAGAATCTTCCTTACAGCTAGGAACTATGATCAATCATGCATGCACCCTTGTGAAGGTAATTTCAGGCCTTCAAAATCTACTAAAACATGGAAACAATCCTAGGTTGTGGGTGGCCTAATTGGTGGATTGAATATCTAGATTATAAGGTCTATCTCCCTTTGGTATATCAATTAGGATCTCTACTCTACACTACAAACTACTAAGAAAAGGGAGGAAAGAAAACTAAAGGAAAAGATCCTATCTAGTGATGGTGATACACCTAAATTTTGGTTCATCCACTCAATTTGAGCTCCTAAAACACTGATTAGACAAGAAAAATACTAAAATTTCAATTCTAATTGACTCCTATGCATCAATATTTCATGAAAAGGTTCTATTTGGTGATAAAAGCTTGAGGTAAATGATGGAATAGGCCTAATTCAAGGCACTAAAAACCACTTACATCTACTATAACTTCATCTAAAATACATCAAACATAGAACATGACATGCATAATCTAATCAATTAGTAACTAAGAATAAGGACTTGACAAGGAAGAAAATTCTATCACATATGCAAATCACTGACATAAATACTCTATACCACCATTCTAGAATCTGAAAATAGTCCTTCTATTTATCTGAAAAAGGTTACAAAACTCAATCTTTGGTAGAGTCTAATCTTTCCAAAAGAGGGATTCTAAAAATGGATAGAAAAGCCAACTTATATATAAAAACATACAAGATCCATGAGATTGGTACTAAAAATAGAAGAGGAGATCAACTCCCACATCTCACAAGTCCTAGTTTAGCTATCAAAAGATAACTAAGACTTCAAATAATATCTTTATGTCTTTTATCTTGCATGAAAAGCTCTTTGGTGTTTAAAATCATGGAGAGCCCATCTCATAATCATTATTTAGAATAAACATTAAATTTTTCAAAATTTATCAAATGTGCATGGATCTTTGTTAATTCAACTCTCTTCATAAATGATGCTATACCAATCTTGAAAGTGAAAACTCTACTTGAAGCTGAGTTGGAAGTGTTTGAAAAGGATTTGATTAAAAAGATAAATAAGAGTGCATGCATGAAATTATATATTAATCTCTCCTTGAATATCTATCTAATGTTAAAATATTTGAGCCCTTCATGTATTCAAGTCTCCCTTTTGGAACTAAGAGAGCCATGCTTAAAGGCAACTACATGTCTATGAATAATTCGATTATTGCATTTAGTATTTGGTGTGCTCTTTATTGTAGTCCAATATTTCTTGGCCCACTCTACATGCTCTGAATGTGACTATAAAATGCATTGATTTAATTCAAAATGGGAAGTCATCATTGTCTTCTACTAATTGGATGATGAAATCCTACCAGAATCCTTCTAAAAAACTTGAATTTTCCTTGTTTATTGATCTCTTTGCTATGGAATGTGATTATGATACTTATCATTGATTAATTATCCCTTTATATTTGCTAACCATTTGACTTAATTTTATTCTATTGATCTATTTTGAGCTAATTCCTTTGGGCTATTTTCTTTTATCTATTCCTATGGACTTTCTTCTTCATTCATTTCCTTCAATCCTATTGCCTATGGCTTACTTCTTTCAAACCATTCCTTTCAAAATTTATTTTGATAAAAAGTCCAAAGGAATTCTATATTCAAACTTATTGTAATGGACAATTCCTTTAGAAAAAATGTTTGAAGGAATTCATGTCCTTAGAACCTTTGTAAATTGCTCTTTGAGTTTTGTGACAAGCCCTTGGAGCTTTTGAAATGATTTGTTGACCAAGGATAAACCCTTTAGACTTTTATAAAATGTCCCTTAGGAAGAATTTGAATAGTCGACTTGCTCTTCAAAAAATTTGTAAAGGACTTTTTTGAAGGAAAATAATCCTCTTAGACTTCTTGAAAAGTGACTTTCTCAAAAGGAAACTACCCTTTAGGATTGTTGCAAATGTCTTTTTCTAAAAGGAATAATCCTTTGGATTCTATGTAAAGTCCTTCTTCAATTTATATTATATATAAAAACCCAAAGTATTAATTCCTAAAAAATCTTGAAGTCTTCTTCTTTCAAAACTTGAAGTCTTTTTTGAAACTTGCTCCCTTCAACTTCTCAGATCAACATCAAAAAAATTCTACAAAGAACAAGACAAGTGAAAGAAAAGACCTTAAATCACCTAAACATCCCTAAGACATGTTAACCATGTATTTTTCAAGGACTTTTCAAGACCAATTACTAACTAATAAGACAAAAAGGCATGATTATGCAAGTTTCAAATCATAAGGGTTGCAATTTGACCTATAGGGTCAAAATTGTCAACATTTTAGAGACTCAACTGGGAAGCATGCCTGTTATGCTTGAGAACTCAGACCATATGCATGATATTTGGACTCATAAGACAATGGTAAATCTGGTCCATGACTGAAAATTATTTTTTGACCTAGAAAAGACAACCTTCATCCACCAAAATAAAAAAGGAAACACACAAAATAGGAAATTTAACTAAACAAAGCAAATGTTCAAAAAAGCACTTATTTGGGACAAAATATAACTAAACTAATGTACTTGAATATCACTTGGAATAAAACAAACTAACTAAATATGTACAAGGAGCCAAGATCTTTAGTAGCAATGTTTCAAATGTATCCCATTGATTGGGATTGAAATATCCTTATCATCCATCTTTACAAGCTGGAAAGAATTATGGCATTTGTAGTTGGAGATTGTGTATGGGACACTCCAAAGGGAATCAAACATTGTGTGCCTTCCTATTTTATCTCAATCCTCATCCTACTTGAGGACCAAATCTCCTTCTTTGAAACTTTATAAAGAAGTTCTTTTGTTAAAAGCTCTCTTCACTTGTGCTTGATGAATTTACATGGCTATCATGGAATGATTTCTTACCTCTTCCAACTCCATAAACTTATCATACCTAATTTTCATAGGCTTATTCTCTAATAATTCAAGCTAATTCATTAGTTCTAAAGCAAAATTTTTAAGAGAAATGGGTAACCTTGCTTCCTTACCATATACCAGCTTGTATGGAGAGTTGGCTATTGATATTTTATAGGTGATCCTATCAACCCACAGAGCTAACTTCAACTTGAGATGCCAAGAACTATAATTCTCTTTAATAATCCTTTTTATGATCTTTAATAAATTCTTATTTATAGACTCATCAAGGCCATTGACGTGTGGATAATAGTTTGATGAAGTGATAAGATAAATTCCATGTTGGATAGCCCATTGACTGATCTTAGTTCCCATAAAAGACATTGCATTATTATAAATAATAGTTGAAGGAACTCCAAATCTAGTAAGAAAACCTTCATAGAAATATATTACATTAGTTTCATTTTATTCTTTTAATGCCACTGCTTCTATCCAATGTGTGAAGTAATCTATAACAATTAGAATCCATTTATGTCCTAAACTTGAAAGAGGATTTATGAGACCAATCAAGTCCAATACCCATTGGATAAAGGGCTGATCCATTGTAATTGGTTGGAGATGTACAGTTGCAAATTTCACTTTTCCTACAAACATAACACATTTTTTGCACTTTCTAACCCATGCATGGCAATCACCAAATATACTAGGCCAATAGTACCCACCTCTCATGATATTAAGGGATGTAGTTCTTATAGAAACATGTTAAGCAATCTCTAAGTTTGGATTGACTCTATACACTTTATCAACATGCAATTGATATATTTTTTAAATAAAACATCATCAATAAGTAAAAATGGGATTGATTGTAACCTAAAATATCTTATTTTTGAAGAAATTAGATGAGAGGGATAAATACCATCTTAGATATAGCTTACTAAGTCATGAAACTAGCTATAAGGTGAGGTATGACCAGATGCAACCTCTTCATCATTTGACACCAAAACAACCTCATTAGTCTCTTGAAAGTCTTGATTTAGATACTCGCAAAGATCTTTGCCTCTAATCAGCTTTGTGACCTTAATTTCCACATCATATTCCATTACCTTGTTATCCAATCATATCTCTTCTCATTTATATATTTTTTCAAAAGGAAGTCCTTGATGCTCAGATGAGAAACCATTACATGTACTTTATTGTTAGAAAACAATTATCTAAACTTTGTAAGAGACCTTATAACTAAAAGCACATGTTTTTCAACAAAAGAGTACCTTTGTTTCATACTCTTCCAAGTCTTCACTAAAGAAATCTATTAGCTGCTCCAAAGCCTCATGATTTTATTACATAAGAATGCATGAAATGGTATCCATGTTAGCATATATATACATAATGAAATATAGATTTATAAGTGTAGGAGCACTAGCTATAACCTTCTTAATATCTTCAAAACTTTTTAATCCTTCTTTGGACTAAATGAAGCTCTAATTCTTCTTTAGAATGGTTGTAAGTGGCTTACCTAAAATGTCAAAATCTAAAATATATCTCCTTATGAAGTTGATTTTACCAAAGAAGCTTTACATAACCTTTTTGTTCTTAGGCAAGGAAAGTGCAATAATGGAGTCTACCCTTTTAGAATATAAGCTTAAACCATATTTTGAAACCACATGGCCAAGAAGCTTACCTTCATGAACTAAGAAGAAACACTTTTTGGGATTTATATATTTGCCAAATTGCCTACACCTTTCAAACACTTTCTTGAGATGAACCATGTGATCATCTACACTCTTTGAAAATACTATTATATCATCTTAATAAATAAGTAAAAAATTGTTAAGAAGGCCTCAGAATGCCATATCCATGGCTCTCTAAGAGGTTACTCTAGAATTAGATAAACTAAATGGCATCTTTTTGTATGCAAATTTCCCCCACTTGGTTGTGAAGGCTATTTTAAATTGGTCATCTTCTTTGACCAAAATCTTATTGTAGCCACTATATCCATCCAATAAATAAAACCTTTTTCAACCTATAGTCAGTTGTAAATTTTTTTTCCATTGATGATAATGGATAGCGATCTTTAAGTGAATCCTTTTTCAAATCATAGAAGTTGACACACAATCTAATCTCACCATTCTTCTTCCATACCAAAACAAGATTTGGCACCTAAGTTGAGTGTTTGACTGGAAATATAATAGTTTACTCTATGAGTTTATAAAGCTCAACTCTCATTAAAGGATCAAGTTCAGGATTGATGGGCCTTTGTTTTTGTCTTACTGGTTTATTTTCAACCTCTAAATCAATGGTGTGATGAGCTAAAATTGGATAAAATCCCATGAGATCACTATATTGACATGAAAATACATCAGAAAAACTTGTGCATAACTTAATGAAAGCTTATTTTTGTGAAGGAGTGCATACCTTACCCAAATTAAAAATCTTACCAGCTGTAATCTCTAAATTGGCATAGTGGTCTTTTTTTGTTGACAAGGATGACCTTTCCTTCCTTAACTCATCATCACCACTAAAAATTTCTCAAGTGTGACCAATCCCTTGGGTAACTTATTTTTTTCTAGTTTCACAATTTGATCACCATAATGTTGTAGGTGATTTGATTAGTTTCTTAAATAAAACTCAGGCTCTTCTTGTAAGAATCTCATAAATTGATAATCATCTTCAAACACCTACTAGTTCTCATGATTATATAAAATGGAAGGAATTACAACCACCTTTATATGTGACTAATTTTTTTTATTTTTTATATCATCTAGGATACTAAATTGTGACCTAATGGAAACCAACCTATCTATGTGTTTATTCTTGCCTCTTGCTATTGCCTAAATGTTAACATCTTGAAAATATTCAAGTAAGTTACATATTATATGTTTTTAATATTTAATAATAAAAAAATTAAATACATTCAAACCTCTTACTTGGTGAACTATAAGTTCACTATCACCAAAAACCTGCAAGGTGTTAACTTTCATCTTCTTAGCCCACTAAAAACCATGAACTAGTGCTTCATACTCAACAACATTATTTGAAAAACAAAAATAAAATTTAATAAAAGAGAAATACCTTTGATATTTTGGAGAAACTAACATCATTACATATATTTTACCATGTTTATTCCTTGATCCATCAAAGTAAAATTGCCACAAACCTTCACTATATTCATCATCCTTAACCATGGCTAGAATTGGTACATCATTCTCATAAAGTAAATACACACCAAGTCCTTATTATTCAATTATATTATGAGGATCATGATCATGAAAATTATAATACCACTCATCAAGGAATAAATCTATAAATCCATCCAAAGGTAATCCATTTTCTACTTCACTAGTTTCTAGCACATCATCTGAGATGATACAGTTAGTGTTCACAACACTTGGCATATATGGATATATATGGAAATGTTCAATATGTTTAGAATAAATTATTACCTTAGTACCATACCTATTTTTTAACAACAAATAAGTCCAATTATCTAATAAATATCCCCCAATATTTTAACATTGGGACACGAATATAATTTAAATTTTAGATCTACGATGATGCCTACTATCTTTTTTTGTGGCAAATACAATTTCAATACCCCCTTAGTGTTTGGCTCACAAATAGGGTTGAGTTTGTCTATAATTTGTTTAGGCATGACTATACTACTAGCTCCACTATCCACCATACAATTATAAACCAAAGTATCACCTATTATAACATAAACATATAAAGGAATATTTTTATTTGTTTTTACCTTATTTATGTCCAAATTTTCCATCTTATATACTTTTTGTACTTTTTGCTTAGTTGGCTGATCCAAATTAATTAAGACAATGCCTTCTTTATCAATTAGTTTTGGAGAGAATTTGAGAGCTAAAATATCTTGGATGAGCATATATTTTTGTCCTATAATGGAAATGAAATTCCACATGATAATTTTAATATTATACTTCTTCATCTGATCCACTATATTAAATTGAGATCCACTAACCTTTGATTGTACTTTCTAAAGAACTGGTTGTTCACAAACTAGGGGTATTCGATGAACTTTACTAACCTCTATATTTTGATTTTTTTTGTGTTTTAGTATAAATTTATTCATTTGTAATCTTAGAAATAACTATTTCTATGCAAAATTGCTTTCTACATTCAAAGAAGAAATAAGAAACTAAAAGAAAATGGTCAAGGCTAGAAGTACCTGATAAAGTCGTGCGCACCAAAATCAGACGTTGAAAGATTCTCCTCTTTTGCTGTGGAGGAATGACACCTGCGAAGAAAAGGCTAAAACACAGAAAAACGTCAGTCAAAGATATGGTGGGCTGTCAGGCGAACACCCGATCCCAGAAGTACGAAGACTCCCTAGAAGGATATCAACCCACTTGATAAAAAAAAGATAAGAATATTGGATGAAAGTAGATGATAATGACAGAAATAAATGACAGAAAAATAAAGAGCGTACCTGATATGCGGCACTGTTCTGCACAGTCGCCGGCGTCGGTCTCTGTAGTGCCGGCGTCGGTTAGGGAAGGTGCCGACGTCGGTTAATGTGCCGTCGTCGGTCGGGGAAGTGACCGGCGTCGGTAGGGGCAGGTTCTGGGAAAAGGTTCGGGACAGGGTCTGAGAGAGTTGGGACAGGTTCAGGGAGAGTCTGGAGGGTTTGAACAGTCGGGACAGGGTCTGGGAGAGTCGGAACAGGGTCTGATAAGGTCAGGGTAGGGTTTTGGACAGAGTCGGGACAGGGTCTGGGCAAGGTCGGGACGAAGTCTGAACAGAGTCTGGGGGAGTCGGGACAGAGGCAGGGATAACAGAACTAATAAATAATAAACGAGAAAGAAATGAAATAAACAGAATAATACTTACCTGGCAGAAGACACGATGAAAGCCATGGTGTACAGATTAGTTGATGTCGTAGTTTTGATGATTGCTCAGAGTTCGCAGGTTGGTGGAGGAATTCGCAGGTTGGTTGCTCAGCGTTTTGGATAACGTTCGGGGATCTCGGTTCGAATGGCTGGTGGAGGTTGATGAAGGCGGGGGATGGGGACGGTTCCAGAGATGGTTCGTCAACCGTTTTGGGAAACCGAATGGTAACTGATAACGGACAAGGGGAAGGTGACCGACGTCGGCAGGATTGCCGACGTCGGCCGATAGGTGACCGACGTCAGCGACATCGGTCGGGTAAAGACCGTCGTCGGCAGATGCATAATGGGGATAGAGTCTACCTTTAGCTCTGTGCTCCTCTTTACATGCTGCCAGGGTCAAGGTTGGTGAAACAAGTGATCGGAAAGGGTTCAATAGGCGAAGAAGAATAAGACGAGGAAGGACCAGGGGAGTCGACACGATTTCGGTGTCTACAATAACATTAGGATTACTTGAAACATTTTTCACCTCCTATAGTTCATCAATGGCTCTTCTTTTAACTCTAGTTACAACTACAACTTAACCACTCGTACTATTAATTTCAACACCCTAAGTAAAAGTAACATGATCATTCACTTTAAAATTTACATTAAAATGAAACTTTTATCTTGATACTGACCTCATTTAAAATAAAAAAAATTCTGTGTCATTTGTGGCATAGTGATGTTTTGTGATACCAAGGCTTGGTTTGATCATCATTAAGATTTGAGGACTACCAACTTGAATCCTCCATCAAGTTATTTTGAGGTGGGGTGGGAATAATGGACTTTTAAGCAAAAGGAGCATTAGGATTAAGGGAAGCATATGGCTTAGCTGGAGTTATGGCTCCTTATGCTTGACAAGGTCATATATTCTCTCTAAAACCTTGATAAGGAGGCCTTTGATCTTTGAAAAGATGATAGGTGGTCTAATTTTTTTGTTGATAGGACTTATTAGCCTAATATTTTTGTCTCTTGAGTTGCATTATTTCATTACCAAAGGATTTTAAAAATCTTTTCAACTCTCCTATCTCACTAGATTGACTAGTAGGGCCTGAAATTTGAGTTTGATGTGATGGAATAAGAGATAAGGATGGGGTTTGAGGAATTTGAGGAGCTGATATGGAATTTATTTTTTTAAATATAGGCATTTGAGGTCTTGGAGAAATCTTACTAGCTTGTATCAAACTATTCTCTGCCCTAATTACAACCTCATAAGCATCTGGCAAAGTAGCACCACCCATTGACTATCCCATCACACTAAAGTTAGAGTTAAGGGATTTCAAATAGTATAGAAATGCATATTTATGGGATGGTCTAATCAACACAAGTATCCTAGTCCACATATTTGTTGTAAATATTATCATTGATGTCAAAGGTCCATCATTATTGGTGATAAAGGCCCCATTGCATTTAATGGTGTATTTAATATTCATATTTTGTCTAATGTATGTTAATATTTATTTAATATTAATGAATATATTTTTGGTTTCATATAATTCAAAAGAAGGCCCATGGAGAAGTCAAAGAGTCATGGGGGTAAAAGATAAAAGAGGAATGGGATGCATTTTATCATGAAGAGTAATCTTTAGGAATTCCAAGAGTCACCATGTGAATACAAAAGAGGGTATGGTGACATTTTTCCATGAAGGGACACTTTGAGGAATATGAGAAGTCACCAAGATAAAGATAAAAAGAAGAAAGGATGCATTTTGCTTATGAAGGGTCACCATATGACTTTTCAAATGCAAGGATATGAAGGGTCATGTAATTTTGGCACCATTTTACATAAGGATTGTAGGGTCATAAATGGTGAATGACAAAGTTCATTTGGAAAGCTATAAATAATTGCTTGAGAATCCATTTGTAATATGCAAGAAAATGCATGGTTTGTATTTGTTTTCAAAGAGAGAAAAGTAGGAGACATTGTAGAGTTATGTCATTTGTTGAGTAATTAACATTGAGAGATAGTTGTGTTTTATACACAAGAGGGTTTGGTGCTCCTATGGGTTGGTGCTCACAAATATTTGAAAGGGGTTAGTTATTCTATGGGTTGGTGCTCACAAATAATTGTTGTGTTGGTGCTTGGCAAAGGGGTTGGTGCTTGTGAACTTTATATTTTGAGTTGGTGATCATTCATATACTTGAGATTATTTTCCATGGTTTTTCCCACTTTGGGTTTCCATGTGATCTCTCTCTCTCTCTCTCTCTCTCTCTCTCTCTCTCTCTCTCTCTCTCTCTCTCTCTCTCTCTCTCTCTCTCCTCTCTCTCTCTCTCTCTCTCTCTATCTATCTCTCTCTCTCTCTCTCTCTCTCTCTCTCATGTGGTGCATATTATTGTTTTAGTTTTATTGCATATCTTGAATGTGTGATTAAGTCGTTAAAGAAAAGAAATCAGATTAAGTAAAAGATATATAATATATTGATTCACCTCTCTCTTAGTATATTTTATGCTTAACAATTGGTATCAGAGTAGGTTCCTTTGGAGAAAAAATTACATCTTGAAGGTAGATCAAAATTCATGATGGCTAGATCACATGAAGGTTTTTCTATAAATACGACATCTTTGTTTGATGGGATAAACTATGCTTTTTAGAGCATAAGGATGAAGACTTATTTTATGTCCATTGGATTCAAAATTTGGCAAGAAGTGGTAGAGGAATATGAAGAGCCATAGACACTTGTAACTACTCTGACAGAAAAGAAGGTAAGTGAAAATAATGATAAAGATTTAAATGTTATTATATGTGGTTTATGTGAATCAAAAATTGTTAAAGTTATTCAATGTAAATCTACTCATGAAACTTGGGTAAAACTTGAGAATATTTACAAAGGTGATGGAAAGGTTTATCAAGCTAAGATTTAGAATTTTAGAAGATAGTTTGAGAGTTTGAAGATGGAAGAAGAAGAAAATATATTAAGTTATCTTTTGTGAGTTGATCAAATAGTTAATCAGATTCAAGGTCTTAGAAAAAAGATAGAAAAATCAATTATGGTTTTAAAAGTTTTGAGATCTCTACCATTGAGATAGGATGAAAAAGTTTTTTAAATTGAAGAGATGAAAAATTTAACCAAGCTAAAGATGGATGAACTACATGGTATTCTTATGGCATATGAGTTGTGAACCGAACAAGAGAAACCCTCAAAAAGAGAAGCTAATTTCAAGACATCACAGAAAGAGAAGGCTAAGATTCAAGAATCAATTTATAGTTTTATAAATAATGAACATGACAATGGATCTCTATTCATTTGTAAGATGAAAAAGGGCATAGGTAAATATCAAGAAAAAATACCGTTTAAAATGTTTTAATTGTGGAAAGATTAGACATTTTATATCTAAGTTCGTAGATAAGGGTAACGGTGATAATAAAGAAGGAAAGTATACATACAAGAAAAATATCAAAGGAAAATTCAAGAAGATATTTGATAAGAAGAGTTTGTATTCTAAAGATCCTAGCTTAGTTGAAGATACTAGAGTTAATGACTCAAAAGAAGAAGAGATTCTATTCATGGCCATATATGAAGATGCCTCCATAAGTAAAAGTATAGATGATCAAGAAGAAGAAAAATATGAAGCCAAAGTGAATCTAGAAAGAGAACTCAATTATGCCTTATAAGAGTTAAAATCTTTTGAGAAGAAGAATTGAAGATTAAATCTCCAGATCGAGAAAAAATGAAAAGGATTCAAATGAAACAATTGAAGATCTACAAGCACACTTTGAAGAATCCAAAAATAATGAAGAAGATATAATGGCACAATAGTAAAAATTAAGTAAATAATGTGAAAGATATGTTATTGAAATTTCTTCTTTAAAAGTATATCTTGAAAAAATAAATAAAGCAATCAATGATAGAGCAACCAATGATTCACAATTTGAGAATAACATTAATATGTTGAATAAGATATTAGAAAGTCAAAGATCAATGTTAGATAAGATAGGTATCAGATTTGAAAAAGAGAAAGGGAAGAACACTACTTTCATAGACAAAAAAAATAAAAGAGCTATCTTGAAGCTCTTACAAAAGAGGAAATCAAAAGGGAAGAAGTTAAGAATACAGAGGATATCTCAAACAAAGAAGGCTAGAAAGAATAGAGATAAAAAAGGCAATTAGGTTAGAAATAAAAAAAATAGGTCCTATTTTTATGGTTACTATTTTTATTGTAATAGATATGGTCATAAGAAAATAGAATGTCAAAATAGGGATACCAATTTCAGAAATAAGGAGAAGGAAAGTCATGTAGAGTCAAGCAGAAGCCACAACTATTTTATTCCTCTATCAAGATTTAATGAAGAGGTCATAATATATTACAAGTGCAACAACTTTAGACACATATCTTGGTACTTCAGATGTGTGTTTGAGTCAGTTAAGAAGGACCATAGTTTTAAGGCTCCATTCATCAAGAAGAAAGTTCAGATAGGTTCATGGCAGAATAAACAACCTAAAAAATCTATGTTGATACAAATAGCTTTGCATGTAAGAAATGAATAAAATCCATGGTTTATTGATATTGGATGTGAGGCACATGATAGGAGACAAGAGAAATTTCATAACCTTAAAGAATATTAATGGTAGTACAGTCAAATTTGGAGACAATACTACTACTAGAATTGTCAAAAAAGGTACACTAAGTTTGGATAATGGTAGAACTAAAACTTAAAATGTGTTATATGTAGAAGGTCTTAAGCATAATATTTTAAGTGTAAGTCAAATATGTGATCAAGGGCACACACTAAAGTTTTATGTAGAAGATTTTGAAATTAGGAGAAAATATTTAGATGTGTTTGTTGCAGATGCTCAAAGAATAGGCAATAATTTGTATATATTATCAGACATCAAAGGTAAAAGATGTTGTTTGAGTCAGATTGAAGAAAATTGGCTATGGAACTAGAGAATGGGACACATAAATATTGATAATCATGTCAACATCATCAAAAATCAAGTAGTAATAAATAATCTAAAGATTGCAAAGCCATTCGACATGATTTGTGAACCTTGCCAACACGGAAAGTAGGCCAGAAGGTGGTTCAAAACAAGAGTACTCAACCACTCAGATGCTAGAGCTTGTTCACACTGATTTATGTGGACCTATGAGAACTCAAAGTACTCAAGGTGAGAAATATTTCATGTTTATTATTGATGATTTTTCATGCATGATTTGGGTAATATTCTTAATGAAAAAATTAGAAGCTTTCAAACATTTCAAACCATTCAAAACATTAGTTGAGAATGAAACTAGTTTGAAGATTAATTGTCTAAGATAAGATTAAGGAGGAGAACTCATGATAGATTAGTTTTTTGAAGACCATGGAATAAAGAGACATTATTCAATAGCTAGAACTCCATAGAAAAATGGAGTATTTGAGTGGAGAAATAGAATAGTTTAGGAGATGGTGAGGACAATGCTTAATGAATCCAAGACACTAGATAAATATTGGAGAGAGATAGTTGCTACAATAGTGCATATTCAAAATAGAGCAATATTGAGAGTCAATAGTGACAATAATCCTTATGAGCTATGGAAAGATAAATCAATAATAGTTGATTATTTCATAGTTTTTAGTAGTAGATGCTTCATAAAGAGAACCAATGAAAAAGTTGGTAAGTTTGAATCTAGAGTAGATGAAGGTATATTTCTAGGTTATTATTACAAAAGTAAAGCTTATAAATTTTATAACAAAAGAACCAAGAAAATTATTGAAAGTGTGAGTGTTAAGATAGAAGAAGATGGAACACAAAGAATCAATGATCTAGTAGACATTCCTAAAATCATTGAAGAGGAAGATTTTAAAGAATCAAATGAAGATGAGAAGGAGAAAAAGTACACCAAAACCCCATCCAAATATGTCTAGAGAAATAATAATGAAATTCAAATCATCGAAGACATAAATTAAGGAATTCACACTAGAAGAATGATGGTAAGTGAATCTAAGCAAGTTAATTTCTCTTTGTTATCCAAAATTCAGCCTATAAATTTTTCAAAAGCTAGCCAATTTAAGCATTAGGTTAAGGCAATGGATAAAGAATTAAATCAGATAGAAAATAATGATACTTGAGAATTAATGCTTAGACCAAAAGATCACAATGTGATAAGAACAAAATGGGTTTACAGAAATAAGTTGAATGAAAATGGAGAAGTGACTAGGAATAAAGCAATATTAGTATGTAAAGGATATGCTCAAATTAAGGGAATAGATTTTGAAGAAAATTTTGTACCAATGGCAAGGCTAGAGGCTATTATAATGGTTCTTTCATACACAATGTTTACAAATTTTAAAGTGTTTTAGATGGATATCAAATCTACCTTTCTAAATAAGAATCTAGAAAACGAGGTCTACATTGAGTAGCCCGAGGGATTTATTCTCTCAAATATTAGTAGATATATATGTAGATTGAAGAAAGCACTATATGGATTTAAATAAGCTCACAGAGCTTGATATGAAAGACTTGATAAGTACCTAAAGGATTAAGGTTTCAAGGGAGGATTTGTTGACAATAATATCTACATCAAAACAAAAGGTGAGAATCAATTGATTATTATGATATAGGTTGATGACATCATTTTTGGAGGAAATATTAAAAAGATGATTATTTTTTTTTGATAATGTGCAAAAAGAATTTGAGATGTCTATGCTTGGATAATTATAATTTTTATTAGGATTGCAAATATTTCAGTCAAATAAAGGAATTTTCATATCTCAAAGTAAATATACCAAGGAAATGTTGAAGAAATTTAGTTTTGAGGATTATGCACTAGTTGGCAAACTAATGTGTATAAGAAATAAGGTGAGAAAGGATGAAGATTCATCTGTTATAGATCAATATTTATATAGATCTATGATTGGTAGTCTTTTATATTTGATAGCATTGAGACCAGACATCATGTATATAGTAGTTATGGTTTCAAGATATCAGTTAACTCCAAAATATAATCATGTTTAGTTGGTGAAAAGAATATTCAAATATATCAAGGGGACATTGGATTATTGATTTTGGTATTCCACAAGCAGAGATTTCACTTTGGTTGCTTATACAAATTTAGATTGGGTAGGATTCTTGGATGAAAAAAAGAGTACAAGTGGAAGATATTTCTTCATTGGTGATATCTTAGTATCATGGCTAAGAAAAAAGCAAAATTTAGTATCACTTTATACAGCTGAAGCATAATATATTGCAGTGGTATTGTGTTGTACTCAAGTTCTCTAGATAAAGAAAACTTTGGAAGATATCAAAGTAAAATATGATGAACCTATTTCTATTTTTTGTGACAGCACAAGTGCTATTAATATTTTTAAGAATCTAGTGACATTCAAAAACAAACATATTCCCATTAGATATCACTTTTTAAGAGAGGAGGTTACAGATCAATAGGTTAAGATGGAGTATATAAGTACTATAGAGTAGATTGTAGATATTTTCACAAAGGCACTACCAAAAGACACATTTGAGTATATATGGGAGAAGTTGGGAGTAATTTATTTTACTTCCTACCATTGAGGTTTAGCATCAGTTAAGGGGGAGCTAAGTATTAGCTCCAGGTAGGCCATTTGCCATTGATGTCAAAGGGGGAGAAGAACAAAATTAGGTATAGGTATAAGTACAAATGTAGAAACATGTATAGGGAATAGATACATGTTGATATAGTAAGGGAGAATTATTGTATGTTTTTTAGATGGTAGTATGTGTAGGTTTCAAGATATGGCAGTTTCAGTTTGAGGTTTCCAACAATGACAAAGGGGGATATTGTTGGAAATATTTTCATTTATGTCAAAGGTATAGCACTATTGGTGATAAAATCCATATTGAATTTAATGGTGTATTTACTATTCATATCTTGGCTAATGTGTATTAATATTTATTTAATATTAATGAATATAATTTTGGTTGCATATAAGTCAAAAGAGGGCCCATGGAGAAGTCAAAGAGTCATGGGGTAAAAGACAAAAGAGGAATGGGACACATTTTCTCATGAAGAGTCATCTTAAGGAATTCTAAGAGTCACCATGTGAAGACAAAAGAGGGTATGGTGCATTTTTCCATGAAGGGACACTTTGAGGAATATGAAAAGTCACCAAGATAAAGATAAAAGAGGAAAGGATGCATTTGATTATGAAGGATCACCATATGACTTTTAAAATGCAAGGATATGAAGGGTCATGTAATTTTGGCACCATTTTCAATGAGGATTGAAGGTCACAAAGGGTGAATTCCAAAGGTCATTTTGAAAGCTATAAATAAAGGCTTGAGAAGCCATTTGTAATATGCAAGAGAGTGCATGGTTTGTATTTGTTTTTGAAGAGAGAAAAGTAGGAGATATTGTAGAGTTCTATGACTTTTTGAGTAAGCAACATTGAGAGATAGTTATGTTTTATACACAAGATAGGTTGGTGTTCCTGTGGGGTGGTGCTCACAAATAGTTGATGTGTCGATGCTAAAAAAGGGGTTGGTGCTCCTAAAAGTTGGTGCTTGTGAACTTTTTATTTTGATTTGGTGCTCATTCATATACTTGAGATTATTGTCCATGGTTTTTCCCACTTTGGGTTTCCACATAAAAATCTAGTGTCTCTTTCTCTCTTATGTGGTGCATATTATTGTTTTAGTTTTATTACATATCTTGAATGTGTGATTAAGTGGTTCAAAAAAAGAAATAAATTTAATTAAAAGATATATAATATATTGATTCACCCCCCCTCACTCTCAGTATATTTAATGCTTAATAGTCTTTTGGAATCTGAAGTTAAAATCATACATGAACTCATGAGGAGCTCTATTTATGGTAGTTAATTGCTCAACTAAAGATAGGTGATTAGATTTATCCTCAAATTAATTGACTAAGGCTAAAAACAATTCATCCCATGTATAAATGGATTTTAGTGGGAGGTTTATATACCACTGTAATGCTTTTCCTTTGAAGGAAGCACCAAACAATCTAATAGTAACATTATCCTCAACAACATTATGGACTAAACAGAGATTAAATACATCTTAGATATCTTAAATAGGGTTTTTTTGGTTTTCCCCTGAGAATAATGAGATTCTCTTGAGGGAAGATACAATAATATCATCAAACTAGGCTAGATTCAATGGGCTACCTCTATTAAATGGAACAAACACCTAGTTTCTGATGGCCATTTGGATAGTGGGGATTATAGTGCCTAGAATAATAGGATAACTAGGGGATAAATATTTATTTTAAGGATATGTATTTTCCCTCCTAAACCTTTATCTTTTATATGATATAAATTCAAAAGGAATACCTTTACTATCTAACCTTGTGGTAACCTTTGGCATGAAAGGATTACTTGAATGGTGCTATGAACCTTGCAACATAAAGAATATTTAGCTTGTGATCAAGATGAATATTTTTTTATCTTGAAAATACTTCTCCTCAACTTTAAAATTATTTAGATATGCAAATATGTTTGTTTAGGTCCCACTGATAACGCCAAAAAAAAATTCAATTAGACTCATACCCTTGTGAAGGTAGTTTTAAACCTTCACAGTCTGCTAAAATATGGAAACAATCCTAGGTTATGGGTGGCCTAATCATTGGATTGAATATCTGTATTATAAGGGATAGCTACCATTGGTGTATGAATTAGGATCTTTACTCTATACTATAAACTATCGGGAAAAGGGAAGAAAGAAAAATTATGGAAAAAATCCTATCTAATGATGGTGAGACACCTAAATTTTGGTTCATCCACTCAATTTGAGCTCTTAAAAACACTAATTAAATAACAAAAACATTGAAATTTCAATTCCAATTTACTCCTCTACATCAATATTTCATGAAATGGTTCTATCTAGTGATCAAAGCTTGAGGTAAATGATGGAATAGGCCTGATTCAAGGCACTAATAGCCACTTACATCTGCTATAACTTTAGCCAAAAGACATCAAATATAGAACATGACCTATATAATCTGATCAACTAGTAATTGGGTAATAATAAAAACTTTAAAAGGAAGAAAATTCTATCACATATGTAAATCACTAACATATATACACTATACCAATATTCTAGAATTTGAAAACAATCATATTTATTTGAAAAAAGTTTCAAAACTCAATCATTGGCAGAGTCTAATATTGCCAAAAGAGGGATTCTAAAAATGGTTGGAAAATCCAACTTATATAGAAAAACATATAGAAGCCAAGAGATTGGTGCTAAAAATAGAATAGGAGATCAACTCCCACATCTCACAAGTCCTACTTTAGCTAGCAAAAGATAACTAAGCCTTCAAATAATATATTTTTATCTTCTATCTTGCATGAAAAGATATTTGGCATTGAAAATTATGGAGAGCCCATCTCATAATCATTATTTATAATAAACATTAAATTATTCAAAATTTATCAAACATGCATGGATCTTTGGTAGTTCAACTCTCTTCATGCATGATGATATGACAATCTTCAAAGAGAAAACTCCACTTGAAGTTGAGTTGGAAGTGTTTAAGAAGGCTTTGATTAATAAGATAAATAAGAGTATATGCATGAAACTATATATTAAGCTCTCCTTTAACATCCATCCAATGTTAAACTGCTTGAGCCCTTCATGCATTCGAGTCTCCTTTTTGGAATTGAGAGAGTCATGATTGAAGCTAATTGCATGTTTGTGAATAATTTGATTATTGCATTTATAATTTTTCATGCTCTTTAATACATTCTAATCTTGCTTGGGCCACTCTGCATACTCTGAATGTGACTATAAAATGCATTGATCTGAGTCAAAAGTGGAAGTCATCATTTTCTTCTACTGATTGGTTGATGAAATCTTACCAGAATTCTTTTGAAAACCTAGCTTTTCCTTGCCCATTGATCTCCTTGATGTAAAATGTTCTTATGACACTTTTAATTGATTAATTATACCTTTGGATTTGCTAAATATTTTAATTAATCTTGTTTTGTTGATTATTTTGAGTTAATTCTTTCAATCTATTTTATTTTGTATATTCCCATGGACTTTTCTCTTTGTTCATTTCCTTTGGGCCTATTGTTCATGAATTACTTCCTTCAAACCATTACTTTTAGAATTTTTTCAGAGAAAAAGTCTAAAGGGATTCTATATTTAGACTTCTTGCAATGGAAAATTCCTTTGGACAAAAATTTTGATGGAATTCATGTCCTCATAACCTTTGCAAATTTCCCTTCAGGGTTTTTGAAACTACCATTCAGGCTTTTTGACAAGCCCTTGGAAAATTTGAAATGACATCTCAACTGAGGATAGACCCTTCAAACTTTTGGAAAAGATCCTTTTGGAAGAATTTTGATGGTCCACTTTCCCTTTAAAAACTTTTTATAGGACTTTTTTGAATGAAAAGAACCCTCTCAAACTTCTTGAAAAGTGACTTTCCTGAAAGGAAACTACCTTTCAAGATTGTTGAAAATGTCTTTTCCCAAAACTTGGCTTATTTATAAAAACCCAAAGTATTTATTTTTTAAAAAGCTTTAAGTCTTATTCTTTGAGAACCTGAAGTCTTTTTCAAAACTTTCTCCCTTCAACTACTCAGATCAACATCAAAACTTTTCTGCAAAGAACAAGACAAGTGAAAGAAAAGAACCGAAATAACCTAAAAAACCATAAAACCTATGAATGATGGATTTTTAAAGGAATTTTTAGAACCAATTACTAATTTACAAGACAAAAAGACATGATTATTCAAGTTTTGAATGATAAGGGTTGCAATTTGATCTGTAGGGTCAAAATTGTTAATAGGACCTCATCACTAGGTGAAAATAATTAATGTTGTTAACATGTAACTTTATCAATAATAGTAATATGTTCACTTGGATCCATACTTATCTTAGAACTAGCATCACCAATATCTTTGTCTTCTCCTTGAGATTGAACTCTTCATTCTCAACATGAGCAGACAATGAGATCTCTTGGTACTCTTCAACTTCTGAAGTATTCTCCACCATAGCAAACAAATTAATTGGATCTACAGTATCATCATGACTCACACTTGTCACCTTTGGCTTCCATGTGTTAACTTTCCTTCTTTCTTGAACTCTAGGAGCTTGATTATATCTATTCTATTTTTTTAGGCCTTTACCTATAGAAGCTAGCAATGTTACATCTACATTCATATTTGTAGCACACCATACCTTTTTCAGTAAATATATCTTGCCTTACCTTATTTGGACAAAAATTTGCAATGTGTCATATGTCATGACAAATAAAACAACCTCCCCTTTTTAAAGAAGAATCACATTGTCTAATCTTATGGTGACAATGGTTTTACAAGTGTCCCATATCAAGATAGTTAAATCACTTGATTTTTTTCACACCTTTTGACTGATCACCCCCATCATAGTCCCATGTAAATTCATTTATAATATTTCTCTTTCACTCTCTATCCCTATGACCAAATTGATTACATGTATAATAGTAACCATTGAATCTTGCATACCTCATGGCATTTGGTTGTCTGATCTAATTTGTCTTCACTCTATCATCACCTTCATTCATTGTTTGATGATTTGTATTCAAATTATGATTAACCTAGTTTACATTAGTCTTCATCTTGTCTTGAATTACATTCTTTATTTCTTCTTCATATCCAAAACTAGTTCTATCACTATCATGATTTTGACCACTAAGAATATTGTCTAGATCACATGAACTCTTTTCAAATCTCATAAATTTCTTCACCTTACTAGCTATATTTTATAGCTCAAATTTCAAAGACTAATATTAAGAAAGATACCTTGAACATTCATCTTATTTAGTATTTAGTCTTGTAGACAAAATTTCTAATTAAAAACTGAGATGCTTGATCATATCTCCATGCTCTTTGGAGTCTTCTTTCAATCTTACCTAAAATATATTAAAAATATTCCTCATATTCCTTGAGATTATATTTCATATTATTATTGATATTCTTCTCAATATTTAGTTATTAAAGATAATTCATCAAAATAGTTTCACACACCAACTCATCTTCATCATTATCTAAATCACTCCAAGTAGAAACCTTCTAATGTGAGAAACTTCCTTCCTCAACCATGAGCATAGCTTCATCTTCCATAGGACCATCATCTTCATGATCATATACTAAGTCACTATCTTCACTCTCATCTAATGAATTGTAATATTATTTGGGGTATAAACTCTTCTTGTTTTTGAAGAACTTATTATTGTTAAAATTTATGAAACCTTTCTTCATGTATGTCTTCTTGTCTTCATCTTGGCCTTCACCATGCTCTTGATCATCATTATTCTCATGATTATGAGGTAAATTATAAGTAAAATGTCCTATCTCTCCATAGTTGAAACACTTGAATGATAGTTTACCTTTATAATTCCCTGAGCTAGTGTTTAATTTCTTAGTAATTAAAGTAATTAGTTCATCCTCAATAATTTCAAATATGTCATCCTCTTTGGACTTATTACCTTGGAACTTATTCTTAGGCTTCATCTCTATCTTTAATGCAGCTTCTTTTTTTGGTGGTATATCATTTATTCTCATCTCATATGCAGTAAAGGTGCCATATAATTGATCCATCTTCAACTAATTAAGATCATGACTTTCTTTTATAGAAGATAATTTTGAATCAAAATTGAGAGAAAGAGACCTTAATACCTTTTGGACTATAATATCCTCTTCAATATTCTCTCCAATAATTTTGATGATGTTCACAATCTCATCAACTCTCTACTGAAAGGATGCCACAAAATCTTCTTCCTTCATCTTTAGACTTCCAAATTACCTTTTGTGAGTATACAACTTATCAAGATTGACCTTTTAATCTCCTTAAAAAATGATCTTAATATTGTCCCATATCTCTATATCATATTTACAATGGATTTCCTTAGTGTATTCAGTCTTTGAAAGACCACAAGTGATAACATTCATTACCTTGGAATTGTTCTCAAACAACTTATTATCTACAACACTATAGGGAGGAGTAATAGGAGTAAAATAACAATCTAGAATAGATTGCCATATATCAAACCCTAGGGACATAATACATGTCCTCATCCTTAGAATCCAAAAATCATAATTAGATCCATTGAACATTAGTGATTTCTTAGTATAAAAACCTCCTTGATGACTATCCATTATATACCTTGTATCACCTTTAAGATGTTAAGCCTTTACCAAAGGACCTAATCTAATTATAATTATTAGAGGTATGATCACTGAGAGGGGGGATGAATAAGTGAGCCCAAATAATCCAACTAAAATTTTGATCTTTTAAAACACTTAATTAGTTACCATAAGAATTCATAAAACATACACAATATTCACATCAATGAGTAAGAGAGACAATGCAAGATTAATCACATAACACATGATATATGTGGGAAACCCTCTTGGGGGGAGAAAAACCATTGGAACCTATAATTGGACTACTATCCTATAATAACAAGACCCAATTTAGACCATCTATAAATGATCAAGGAACTATAATCCCTATTTAGTGAGACTATAATCCCATAAGGTGTTGACACACCAATCTATCTGAGCTACAACAAAAACTAGACCTTTTAGCAAGTTATACCTTGTAAGGAGGCTACAACCACCTTAGATGCTAAGTTTACAAAAAAACACCTATAACACATGCACCTATAAATTTATGTCTATAACACCTGATGATGGACCTCTACTTATCACACTTCGCCTTCACTCACTCTTAAATAGAAAGTAGATTATTTATCCAATATAATTATGACCAATATGTCATATAAATAGTTGTCAATATATTTTTCTCTTTAAATCATCCTCAGGGCACTCTACCTCTTCCTCACTCCATAAAACACACACATAAGCATCTCTTCAATCATTCCTTAGTATCTCACACAAAGCCTAGAATCCATCATCTTTGGTTTCACTATTTATAGAGAAATCATGATAATCAAAACCTTGGTCAGTAATTAGGCATGTCTTATCCCTTAAGGAATCTCTCACATAAAGACACAGATCAAAATAATATTCTTAGGTTATCCATAGCATCTATGGGTCACCTTTAAGCAACTACACCTTTTAATAAGGTCTTTTTATCTCTTATAGGTCTCATGGAGACCTGTTCACCCATTTAAAACACTCTCAATCAAAACAAGAATACATGATGACTTTTAAATAAATAGGTCCACTCCTTATGTCCTATTCAACATCCTTAAATGATCAGTCATTTTAGATCACCTCTACTTATGCTCAAACAAATCAAACATAGACCTTACACACATGAACACCATTATCAAACATACATTCAACTTATTAAGCATTGTTCATACTCAAGATAGACTGATCACACCTCCAAAATCCACACAAAGCATCCTCATGGAGTCTACAAAACTCCCCAATAGATAAGACATCATGAGACATCAAAATAACATCAATAAAAGCTCAAATATTCTTCTCAGATCACTTACATAATAAGCATGAACACATAGTAAACTTATAGGCTCAATATATTTGATTTTACTCACTTCCATATCTTTAAATTAGGCTCATTAGATGCATCATGGATTCCTTTTCATATTTTCTTTGTAGTACAATAACAAATTTGACTTTTATCAAAAGATATGGATAAAATATAAAGCTTTAGTTTTTCCCTATGTTAAATTCAAATATTTGAATTCAAATTGTCATAGTTAACTTTTGAAAACAATTCTTAAATCTCATGTCCTCTTAGCTTAGATTGAATACACACCATCAATCTTATCCAATCTTTAACACATAGTCCACCAATGCTAGATGTTAAACCTCAGTCACTTTGACCTTATCTCATGTAATCTTGAAATGTTGACTCAATATGCATCATCAATATCTTAGAATCAACCAGGTATTTAATGATCAATGCTCACTATTTGATCAATCTATATGAACACCCACTTGTCATTGGATCCTTATCATGTACCTTTACTCATTCATTAAACATCATGCACCTATCCTCATCTTGTTGCTTCTTGATTTATTAGAGCAATGTGAACTATTGATCTTGCTCTAGCTTTAACTCTTGCATAAATGACTAAGTATGGGGACCCTTTCAATATGCTTAGAAGGCCAAATTTTCACCTCAATAACTTCTTCTATGCTTACTCACATAATCTCAAATTTGGACCAGATGATCTCCTCACATAGGAGTATATAACCATGTGACAAAAACTCCTAAGACCCTTGCACATGTAATATATAATGCCATTAAAATGCCTTCTCAAAATATTATATCACAGAGCCAACTATGTCAAAAACTACTTGGGAGGGCAACTTTGAACAAGCATAACATTTGTCATGCTTCAATGCATGATCTCAAATTTAGTTAAAATCATCTATACTCAAAATTGTATAAACCTATATGATTAATTTTTATTTACACCTTCACATGTGAAAGATAACACCATAAAAATTCTCACTTGACTCTTCTTGTCATATTACAAAATTAGCTAAGTATAGGAAAACACATTCAAGCTACATAGGAGCCTAACTTTACATATGCATATCTTTTGACATGTTATATTGTATTATTTAAAAATTAGTGAAAACAAACTAGGTAAAAAAATGAACAAACCCATATTATCATTTTATCTTGACACCTCTACACGTGAAAATGCTGACCTCATCAACATGCTTACTTAGCTCTTTTTGTCCACATTGAAAATTTGGCTAAGTATGGGAACACAGTGAATTTTGTCTAAGAAGCCAACTTTGCACCCTCATATATTTAACCTAACTTCAATTCATGACTTGAGATATGGCATATAACAACTAGGGACTATTTTGATCACAAAAATATGACCAACTCCTCTTAACTCATTCCCATGTGGTAATGGTGATGTCATCAAATTACCTACTCAAAATTTCTACCATTGGACCCAAAGTGTCTAGATGAGAACAATGATGAACCAAGTGAATTCCACTCATGCACATAATCACTCAAATAATAATAATAATAATAATAATAATAATAATAATAATAATAATATTATTATTATTATTATTATTATTATTATTATTATTAGTGTTGATACTAACAATAAATAAGCATCACCTAACATGTAAGAAGAATTTTACACTAACTTCTTATTTCATCATATTTATAACTTTAGAAAAATAATATGGAATTTTCATAACATATTTATTGATATTTTCAATAATTTCATCATAATGTTTTCATACAATGTAAACTAAAATAACAATAATTTAATGCATGCATATTCATATAAGATGTATTATTTAATTTACTTAAATCCATTTTATTAATATAAAACATGAATTGAGCTAAGAAAATCAACAACCTAAGAAATTATCAAGATTAAAAACTAAGGGGTAAATATTGAAAGGAATCCCAAAAAATTACAGATGAAATAGATAAAACTAAACCCTATGAGGTGTGGGAAAATGAAACCCCAAAGTTAGACGATCAAAAGGATCAGGTTCATTAAAATATTGAATCCCAAAGGCTGGGTGCAAGAGGGATTGGGTTCACCAAAAAAATTTATTATGGATGTCACAAAAGTGTTAAAAACACTAAACCAACCGTAATAAAATGGACACTAGGTAAATATAATTAAATATAATAAATAAGACTTACCTAGTATAAATGGGAAATGAAAGTAACTTTGAAATAGAAAATGATAAATTAAGTTGATAGATAAATACCTATGTAATAACTTAAATAACTTCTAATAGATATGGAAAGTGTTAAAAATGAGGTCCTATAATAGTGAAAAATAATGTCTAGAAAGTTGACACTCATTTGAGATAGTATCCAGAATTGAATTGTATGATAGTAATTGGGCCAAAACAAAAATGATTCAATAATGAAAGTCCTCTAAAAATATTTCAACCTTTTCCAAAATTATTTTTGAGGGTCTAACAGATCTAAAATTTTATAAAACCCTTCATCAATATATGACACCCAAAATATGTGAATAGATGTGTGCATATGTCAAAATATTTTCTCCTTTTCTTGACCTCAATTCCTTGATTTCAAGTGCTTTAAAAAATATGTGTTATTTTAAGTTATTTATGGGCCTACCTCAATCAACTCATTTTATACATTTATGGAGGTTTGAAATATTTTAAATTGGTACTCATACATGTATTGAATCAAACATTGTGTATGTCTAATTCCCACCATTTATCCCTATGATATTCGGGTTGGTAAAAAAGTATATGATCTTTCACTTAGGCCTTACTTTAGTAGAATTATGTATAAAATATATAATAAAATACCTTTTTTAATTGTAAAAATGATCAATTAATATTCACTTTATAGCTTAGGATCTCTTATTCATACTAATTTTTAATGGTGTCTTGTATATATAGTCTTTTTGAATTCAAATTGGGAAACTATTAGCATGAAAATTGACATAAGGAAAGAGGGAAAATATAAAATTAGGTAAAAATAAATGGTCAAATTGAAACAAGGGTGGAGGGATCTAAAAAATCAAATCAACCATTATTAGATCATTATTATGAGGGTACAACCCTTATGATAACATTTTGACAATGTAAAATTACTAAAAATGGAACAAATGAAACATCACATGAATATCAAAGCATAAAAATAAATGAGAGAGAATAAAAAAAGAGGATGGAAGACTACGGTCATACATAGAAGAAAATAAATAAGAAAACATGAGAAGTGCCAATAAAATCCTAATTTGAACCAATAATTCATATGCAATAATCATGTTAATAACATTTCAATTACAAATAAAAATAATGTGTATATAAATATATAATCAATGAATCTCAAAAATATTATTACCTAGTGTGGATATGATATAATAATCTAAAGCACAATAATAGTATGCCCAAATAGATGCATGGTAAGAACCATGGAAATGTACATGGTAAACACATAGGTAGTGAAGCATGGAAATAACATGTCCCTTTATAAATAGTGTAAGATAAATGTATTATGGGTCTATCATGCCCCCAATTATTAAAATATAATCCTTAAATCCTCACACTAATATCCCCCCATATTTTTATGATGATGTAAACATGTCCATGCAAGAAACTAAGAGAATGGATATGTGTAAAAATAGTATGAATACATGACTCATATAACAATTCCAAAATTTTAAATATTTTTTACCTATATTCATTTTTATTAATAAAAAATGTTAGTGACACTTAAAGTGAAGGAATTTGAATCTCTGAGGATAACATTCCTTCAACACCATATGCTATAGAATATAGAGTGGCCCAAATAGTTTTCCTTATACTATTTATATATTTTCATAATGGGTACATGATATGATTATGCCAATCTTCCCTATGTTTACTCACTATCTTGCATAAAATATTAAAATTATTATTATTGTTAGCATCGGCTTTTTCATTCCCTTGGGGATAGAAAGACTTGAAAATGTATGGAAAATCTTGCATTTAACAATAAACTTCTTTACCATCTTTTCTCGAAATATGATCCATTATTCATAATAATAAAATATGATAGATCAAATAGAGATATAATATAAGATATAAATAATTTGAAACTATCCTCAACTATGATGGACTATAAAAGGATAGATTCAACACATTTTTAAAAATATATTGTATATATGAAGATATATTTATGAAATTATGATGATGGAGGGTTAATTTTTCTAGTTAGATCAAATATCCAAATGGAATGGCTAAATATAGACAATAGTGGTAATTCTTAATATATTACATATCTTTAATAAAATATTTTCCTTTTTTGAAAACCCTAAACCACTTCAAGATACCTTGTAAGATAAAAAAAGGGAGTATTTATTAGGGACCTACCTCAATTATAAATTTTTTCTTAAATAATTGGTAATTAAAAATCATGTATTCCATGAAGCAATCTAGTGTAATATGAATATCTTACCACTTAATCTTATGTATGAGATGTAAAAAACTAGAATATTTTATATCTCTTTAATTATTTATTTGATTTTTATTTTGGAACAAGGGGTGTATAAAATTTAATATATTACAACTATAATAGAAATGATAGTGTATCCTAGGATAAAAAATCCAATCATATGTCTCATGTCCTTAAATTCATCAATGTGCTTATATACTTATTGAATTCAAAATTATTGATTATTGATAGAAATATATAACATAAAATGGTCATAGCAGTTTTAAAATAGGAATAAACACTAAAAACCCCTGAAATAAAGGGTGAAGATCCCAAAAAAAAAGAGAAAAGACTAAATTGAACTATCGATCTTGGACAAACCAAAAATAGCTGACTAGATATTGGTCAAATAAAGAGAGAAATTTGATATTATTAAGAGCACAAAAAATATAAAAACAAATGTTTAAACAAAGGATAAAAATATAAATACCTATAAAAAAACTTGATACAAATAAAAAAAATAAAAAAATGAAATCTTAAGAAAATAAAGAAGCAAAAGAATGTAAAATAAGGATAAATACAATAAAAATACTAATAAGAGCCTAATATGACCAATGGTCCGAAAACAAATAAATACATTAATTTAATAATGAGTAACTAATATTGTACCAAAATTATGTGTCTATAAAATACCCCACTTTGATGTGTGTGTTTATAAATCAAATTAAAATAAGCAAGTGCACCTATAAGTCTCGAAGATGAAGTTATAGTTGAAGAATGCATTTTTTTTATTTAGTTTAATAACATATATGATAATTATTTTAAATTAAAAATGATGATATAGGTTGCCTTATTATATAATCTAACTCTTTAAAATTAAAAAAATGTAAAATTCATGTCTCCTCATTAATCTACATGAATGTTTTGACAGCCACTAAGGATCAAAAAATGATTATCAATGATCATGTGTATGTCATGTGAGTTATATATTATACCTAAAAATAAATATATAAAACTTAAATTTTATATATATATATATATATATATATATATATATATATATATATATATATATATATATATATATATATATATATATGTCAATTTATATTAAATAAAAATCTATAAAGTTGGGTAAAAATAAAAGGTATGTAGACTATTTATCTATCTTTGTATAGTCTCCAAATGTGTAGAAAGTGTTTTATAATTATATGGTGTAGATAATGTACCTTATGAATATTTTATGTGTGCCTTCAACTATATAAATACAAATATATAAAGTGTATCTTTTTGTTTGCCTCTAGGGAAAATTAGAATAAAGTATGGTGTCCACTTCTAATTATGTAGGGAAATTTTTTATAACTCTTTGATGTGCATCATACTATATATAAATATATAATATTAAAAATTTTAAGGTGTGGTATGACATACATATTATTCATATCAAAATAAAATATTTCATGTATTATTTTTAAAATATATAAATTGGGTAGATAACTATTGAAATCACCTTTATAACACATTTGATATAATCATGAAAATATGGTATCTATCATTGAAGCGTACATATGACTCAAGAGATGATGACCACTAGGGATTATAAATTATGTAACAAATATATCATTTTTAAAGTGTATGTATGGATCTAGAGTGTATGATCCTTAGGGGTCTAACTTCTATAAGAAAAGGTAATAACTAGTTATCCAGACATGGGTAATGGATAACTAACAATGGTGTAAATAGTATAACCCAATTTTTAAAAGATATAATTGATTAATCATAACAATTATACACTCTATTTTGGACATGATACAAGTGCCAAAGCCATAATAATAGTCCTTTCTTAGAGAAAAGAGCAAAGACAATTTACATTGTTAACTAGAGAAAAGAGAAAATATAAACTACATTGTAAAGTGAGAGTCTTAAAAATATGCTAAAAGTATTTCTTGAATTTAAATATGATATATTTAACTTCCTAACAATAATTAGACTTTTTAGTTCCTTTTCCTATAAACCATTATTTTAATGCATATTATTATTATCAAAGTCTTTGACCATCATACAAATAAATTCATAACTCTAAAGCATAAGATCCAAGACTTGATAGATAAAAACCAAATACAATCATAAGGTCACAATAATACTCTAAATTAATTAGTTTCCAAACATTATCAACATCTAAATATATTTACCAACTCTCTACCAAATCATGACACTCGACATAAAATCTTAAATCATGTTCATATGATAGTTTTGGATCAACTCCACAATTTTATAATGGTTTCATCCTTAATGGATTTATAGGTGTGATCAATGACACGTGTAAGGAGCCTCCTCTAATTACATTTCATAACATAAAATTATAAACAATATTTACAACTCTTGTCCATTATTCATTTTGGATATTATAGATATAAATTCAAGGTTAACACATGGAATTATGGTAGATAATGGTTCAAATATTAATGTATAAAATGTTATTTATTACCAATATTATATGAAAATTTATTTAGGTTAACACTACACTAGTCATAAAAGATAGGTTACACAAGACAAATCTAATCTAAATATAGAAATATAACAACTAAAATATATTTGAAATATGAAAATAATTTTGAATTAAATATAAGTGGAATTAAAAATTGGAATAATAGAGATATACCTATTATTTTTGTTTGCATATGCACTATCATTTTTTGAATGTGAGTGAAAAAATAGTCTAGAATCCATCATTTTTTGTCTAGTAAAAGAGGTGCATATAAATATCTAAAAATAAAATACTCAATTTTGGTGATGACCAAAATCTATGGATTAATCTTGGTAAGTTAAGGTTCTATTTGGGCAACAGGATTTGATTTTTCTAGATGATGTCAAATTCTCCTAAAATTTATGAACACTTTCACTTGTGTTTGTTGATAAAAAAAACCTCTTTCATATTATCAAATTGAGTTTCAAATATCCAATAATTTCTTATCCTTTCTCCAAACCCTAATCCATTCTAATATACCTTACAATAACATAAAAATGGGAGGACTTGTGAGAAGTTTACCTTAGTAAAACCGATGCTCTTATATAATTTGAAAACTATCACTCATGTAATCCAAATAGTAATTTGGTGTAATATGAATACCGCAACACTAATACCTAATTGTGACATGCAATTAACTAGTAGATTATATATGTTATTTCATAATCCATTAATTCAAATTTTAGTATAAGGGATGCATAATATTAAATAGATGAAAAATAGTAATAAAAATTACAATACCTCAATGGAGATTCCCTTAGACATCCTCTTGTGTCCTAAATGAATTAGCATCATTTTTTACATATATTCTTCTTGAATTAAAAAATATACTTTTTATAATTCAAGATAATAATAAAAATGTGGGAAAGTTGATAAAAGGGGTATTGAAGACTAATAAATATGGGATTAGGGGTCATGAGACCCACAAGGCATAAGTAACCAAGATAAAATAGCTTGACCTAGGTCAATAAAAAAAAGTAATGACTTGAACTTGGAAACAACCAAGATCAAATGGTTTAACTTAGAAGATTGACCAAAATCTATAAAAATAGTGAGTTTAACCCTCTAGGAGCACTAAGGGTCATGTTAAGGAAATCATATAGTCAGTATGTATGTTTTAAAGTGTTATGTATTGAATGGTGATATTATCATAAACCCAAACTGAATAAAAAGTAAAATTATAAGGATAACATAAAAAAAGTAATGAAAATGAATCCCAATTCAAGGGAAAGAATACCATTAAGATCTTAATTTCAACCAATTATCTATATATATAGAAACACATTAATACCAAAAAAATTAATTAGTCTTGTAAAATTTCTAGGTGTCTAGATAATATCCCACTTTTATGTGTGTTCATGCATACATATCAAATTAAAAGAAATAAATGCACCTAGAAGGCTTGAAGAAGAATTTGTAACTAAAACCTGTAAATTTTTCCCAAAGTCATTATTATATATGATAATGAATTTAAACCTAAAATGGCAAGAGAGGATATATTCTCATATATTCCTACTCCTACCAGCTAAAACATATAAAACCCCCATAGAATATGCATGGATGTACTAAATACCACTTGGGGTAATGAGAATCAATTCTCTTATGTCTAATTTTTTAATATCTTTTATACCTTAAAAACACATATCATTTTAAAAGTAGATAAATTTATAATAAAGGAACTAATAAAATCATTGAGTAATGGAAAATAGTAGGAATAAATAGACCTAGTTGTATGTGAATTAATTTACCTAGTAGTATGTTAATATAATATAGTATATATGTGGAAATAAAAAGAAATAATATATCATTGATATAAAAAAAACATAATATCCATATCATCATGGCAATAAAATACAAAATATAGGAAAATACATTGTAAATACTACCATATAGGAGCATGCCATATATGAATCACACATAGTGATAAGGAACACTAATGAACAAAAGAATATAAATGATATAAAAATTGATGGGTAACTAGGGATTATGAAATACAACATGATATAACACACTCTAATTACAATAAAAGTTAAGGATAACCTTAATGAGAAGGCCTAAAAATGGAAGGGTTTATAGAAAATCTTGAAAGAGGTCAAATTTTAATATAACCTTAGAAGTAAATGAAATTGCAAATCAATGTAGTTTTACCAAAATGTTTCTATTTAAAGTGGTTTTAGGTTAATCAAAATATACTAATTATCAAAATTAGATTCCATTTCAAATTTGAATTAATACAAAAATATAACATCATAAATATATCTAAAATATAGGTAATTGAATTAAACTTTAATTTTAATAGCTTAAAAATAAAGTTTCATAGATAAATAAATGGATTTTGACTTACTCATGCACTATTAAAATATAAAACTATGTGAAAATAAATATAGAATCAATTCCAAATCAAACCTAAAAATTTGGTGGAAATTAGAGATATCCAAAAAAATAGTTAAAATAGAATGGTCTGATTTTGATTCTAGCCAAAATTGAAAATATTATTTTTTTATTATAACCAAAATCATATGATCAATCTCATAAAACTAGCATTTGATTTTTAGATCATGGATAAATTTTGGTTATATGATGTCATAATATACTAAAACTCTATTTAGCACCCTTGTCAATGTCTTTTGATCATAAACCTATATTATATTATGAAAATGGTCTATGGATCATCTGTAATTTCTTATCCTTTGTGGAAAACCCTAATCCACTCTAAAATACATTTCAAGATCATTAAAGTTTTTGTATTTATAATGTAATTACCTCAATCAGACCATTTTTATTAGATAATTTGGAATTCAACAATATTGTAGTCAAGAAAGTTGTACAATGCAATGTGAAGATCCTAACCTTTATCCTTATGTATGAGATGAAATCAACTAGATTCTAAATATTCTTTCACTATTTATTCAATCTAACTTTTTTTGCAAAGGGTGCATACACTTTAATAGATGGAAATAGTTATATAAATCATGTTATATCCTATTATAAAAATTCCTATCATATGTCTCTTTTTTTTCATTAATGTAGTTATGTACTTGATTTACTTATTTTAGATTAAATTGATTTAAATAAGAGAAAAATATGAATATTCAGATTTTGCAAAATAAGGAAATAATAATATAAATATAAATGTAAAAGGGTAGATTCATATTTCACTTAATATATTTGAAATGGACAAATAAATGGAGGATATGCACCTTTAAATTAATTCTGATTTTATAACTCTTTGTGCTCACCACTATCCCTAAAATAGTTATGTCTGATTTGTAATTAATCATATTAAGAAATAGTTTTTTTGACATTATGTGAACACTACCAACAAAACTCAAACCACTACAATGATTGGTATTATGCAAGATCTATCAGTAGGATCCCTATTAACTGTTGAGTTTTATAATAATGCATACACTTTTTCTACACCCAAATCTATATCATATGTGTGTGTTTGTGTGTTTGAATTCAATTATATGTTTTGGTATTTTTTTATTTCTCTTTCATTTTAACCCTTAATTAAACTTGAAACATAATATGACCCTTTAAAAATGGGATATAAAGATAGGTGGATAACGCAAACCACTCTTCACTAAGTAACTAAGTGTTTCCTACATTTCAATACTTTGAATATAGATCAAATCATGTGTAGTTCTCCCACCTAGGTGTTTTTGTTAACCATCATTATCATTCTATAATGAAATTCAAGGTTTGGATTTTAACACTTGGAGCCAGTCGACTTAAACCTACATTTATATTTAAATTAGCTTTAAGAATGATCTTTTGATAAATATTCAGATATATATATATATATACCTTTGTGATAATGTTTCAAAGAGTGTTAATGTATTTCTAAAGATTTTTAGGACTTTCTAAGATGGGTATAACCTTAGGATAGATTTCTATTCATAGATGGCTCTTTGATATTTCTTGTTATGACTAACCAATGAAACATGTTTAGGCTAACTTAATATATACATCTTTATTTTAAAAATGTCTAAAAATATTCCTAGACACTATTAAAAAAAAATGGCCCTATGGTAAATATTAACTTTTAAAAAATTTCCAGTATAGTCTTTAGAGTTAAAATCGATGATCTAAGATATGGTGACAATCTATTTATGATTCTATAATTTTATTGCATAGACTAATGTGATCATAAATATTTGTATCTATTAAATTAGGGTGGCCAAAATAATAGGTGGGCAGATAGATAGTGGAAAGTGTGCACAAGTTTAAAATGTGTAGTTAAATTCCATGTCAAAGTATGACAAAATTGAAGATTCCAAAGTGTCTAATAGAAAATTTAGGCATCTACATATTATCCTATTTTATTCTAGTGTTTAAAATGCTATATTAAAAGGATAAAAGAATAAATTTGGTATTTGTGATTAACCACAGTTGGTGTTGATAGGTGTGCCCAAAAAATGTCCCTCTTTTTCCATTAAAATCCTACAAGGAATCATAGATAGATCAATCTACACTGATGATATAAAATATGGAATAATATAGGTTATTGAATTTTTTTAAATTTAAAAGTTATGAAATGAATACGCCTAATGATACACAAACCAAGCAGCCAATTTTTGAACCCATTTATATAATCTCATAGGGTGATTATGACTTAAGGACATGTAACCACTAAAACCATGATTTGAGGAGTGTTAATTCCTCGACCATAATTTTAGAAGGAGAAGTGTTAGACATTAAATTCCAAAGAAACCTAAATTACACTATTGTTGATATTATCATAATTATTTTATGAAACACAAAAAATAAGCTCATATGCAATGATGGAACCTTGAAATATGTTTGTATGTAAATTAGAAACCCAAAATAGCTATTTAGGTCAAAATGTAACTCTAAATAAACTTTTTATCAATATTATATATCGAAAGTGTTTGTACAATACCATCATTTACCATTAATACACAATATAGATATAGAGAAGTTTTTTACATGATAGCATTCATGCCCCAAACATGATCCATATGTACCTCAAAATGATATATAATATCATAATATATCTATCATAATGTCATGAAAAATTTCTCAATCTAATAAATATAATAAATTTTTTATATCTAACCCATATATTCTACCTTAAAACATCATATAATACTTCAAATTTTCCTCATAATTATGTATAATTCCCCACGTATTCCTCTATCTAATCTTTTTTTCCCATCTAAATCACATAATTTGAATGTAAATATGAATCATTTGTCTACCAAGGCCTCGATACCCAAGACAAGCCCACTATATGCCCCTATTTTTATAAGAGGGATGAATCCTATGAATCACTCATCTCAATTTAAAGAGTTATGCACATAATGTGTTATATATAAATATTTAATCATGTAAATTATGTATAAAAACATGATAATTTATGTCATCATATAAAATATTGATCATTAAAGGACACATATAACATGTAATAAAAGGAAATAGGAATACAAGTTTCATGTCAAGTGGATATATAAATTAATAATGTATAAAAACTAATCAAAATATATGCATGATATAAATCATGGAATCACACACATTATAAGTTTGCATGATATAAATAATAGCACCGAGCTCATCAATAATCATATTGTCAACCACACATATGCACATAATATCATGATTATAAAGCACACAAACCCTCAAGACATAAATTTACTATAACCTAACATGAACACAAAATTTACATGACATGAAATAGAGGATATCTAAAATAAAATATGAAAAAACACAAGCAATTGAATCATAAAACATATAGTCTCATACAATCATGATTAAAAAGTGTAATAATCATCAACATTGATCATGCATAAAGAAAGCAATTCTTACCACATAATCAATAAATATCATCATTTGAAACATTAAGACATAATATACTTAATAAATATCACTCTAGGAAGTATAATAAATATCACGTAATGAATAATAGTCTCAATGATCAATGTAATTATATAGAAAGACATAACCTGATGAAGTGTGTATATATTCCCTAAATGTAGATGTGACCCTAATGTAGAAGGGTATTATATGGATGTAAATAACAACATGTATTTTTAAGTCCATGTATCATATGTAACATGCATTTCCTACATCCCACTCATGTACATCATGAAAACCATGTGTGTAGAAATTTAATCTTTAATTCACCATGTATATGATTAATAATATCATTCAATCATGTAAACTATAAAATCATGTCATGTTTAGGTCCTAGTTTTATATTTTTTAAATATATATATTTTTAATTTAAAAACCCACCACTACTAATCGATGACCCTATCAATGGGATGCTCACATGTACTAATTGGATTGATCGATGCACATGTAAAATGCCATAGGTGAGAAGTAACATATGTATCATTATTTAAATAAAATAAATGATGGGGATGGGGATTGGGATGTTATTCATAATTTAGACCTCTTAATTCCCTTTCCTTTCCTTTATTTTATTTTCTTCTATCTATATGATGATGGGGATGGGGATCCTACCAATTTGGATTTAAAAATATTGACCCAACTAGATATGTGGCTATATATTCAATCGATCCTATCAATCAATTGGGATATATATAGATTAATATGTTTTATTGGGATTAATATAGATAGACAAGATATTATCAATTTGGATTTACTGACTATGAGGATATATAGTCAACTATGAAACACTATAGTCAAGATGAGATGATAACATTCTAGAGTGGGATAAGATAGAGTGAAAATGACCCACTATGAGAATGAGACTATATGGAATACTTAAGTGAAGAATTGATGTCTTATTTATCTATATCCTTTTACCAGTAGTGATCTAATCCTTCATATATAATATCATATTCTATTTTATACATGATATTTTTATCTCTAATTTAATTGGAGTCTAATTTAATTATTTGGATCCCAATCCAATCGATATAGAGTATCTATTTATTCCATCCCAATAATGTCAATATATATGACTGTGCCTATATGTATGACCCTACCTACATCACTAGTCCCAATTAGGCCAACTTGAACTACATAAGTATGGAGGACTTTTTTATATCAACTATAATAGTTTATAGGGTATAGTTCTTGTATAATCTATATCTAGATTGTTGGGCCATTTATATAAACAAGAGGTGACTAGGGGTATTTGGTGATTATTTCTTCCTCCCCTAAGATATATCTAATTAAACTCAACTCTATGTGGCCCTCCTTCCTCAAAAAAAAGATGGGGGCATGCCAATCTGGTCAATATGGTAGGGTCTTCCTTCTCCCCCTCTCCCCATCAGACCTTTTAGGTAGGTAACTTTGTTATTAAATTTAATGTGCATGGTTTATTAACCCATAATTATTGTTGGTCTATGGTTGATATCACTCCTTTGGTCCTCTCCTAGGATCGAGAACTTATCTATCTATTAACCTTTTTCCCTTTTAGGTCTAATATTAATAAATATAATATGGGGTCTGGGGTTAAGACTTGAATTAGGGTATCAAGGAATACTTGGATATCTTCTCTATTGGTCTCCATTAATTTCACATATTGAACCCTATAGCACATATGATTGGTATATGGGGCACATAGTCTTAAAACATAAATTCCCTAATGGGGGAGGTAAATGATATTGACCAACTTTCCTTTTGTTATACCCATATATAGAGAGGGGGAACATGCAATATTATGACTTATATAATATAATATTCTCTATTGGGCCCTCTCCCTCCCATTTCCTTTATCTATATGTGGATGGGGATCCTACTATTATAGACATTGTAGATGAGACTATTTGATCATACCTAATCACTCCTTTATCTAAGTAGGTTATAATTAGCCCTCCTTTAAAGATATGGCTTGGGTATTAATTTAAGTATCAAGTAAGGAAATAAATTATGCAAGCTATGGATCAAGAATCAAGCTTCCCTTCATTGATAAGAATATATTATAGAAATTGAATGTAGGTATGACAAGAAAAAATATATATATATATATATATATATATATATATATATATATATAAAGAAGTAATATTCCCTTTCCTTATCTAGTAGGGCATATCTAGGTAGGTAGGGTGAAAATAAATATATCTATCAAAAAGTAAGCTTCCCTTGATAGCCATTCCTTAATTTAGAAGAAAATAAAAAATAGATACTAGGAAGGCAAACTTACATTGATAGTTTTGCCTTACTCCCTTACTATCCATCGAAAATGAAATATTTACTTGATATGTTATTAGGTAAAGTAAAGTTAGATATAAAAAATTCAAGCTTATTGTTATCAAACTAAATTTTAACCCTATGTATAAAATATGGAATAAAATAGATTTTTAATTGGAAAAAATGATCAATTAATATTCACTTTATAGATTAGGATATATTATTCACACTAATGAATTTTTTTATGGTGCCTTGTATATATAGGCTTATTTAATTCAAATTTGGAAACTATTAGCATGAAAACTAACATAAGAAAAGATGGAAAATCTAAAATGAGGTCCTAAGTAGTGGTAAAATTTAAAAAAGGGTGTAATGACCTAAAAAATAAAATCGACCATTATTATATCATTATTATAAGGTTAAAACCCTTATCATAACATTTTGACAATGAAAAACAATTAAAAATGAAACAAATATAACATAAAATGTATATCAAAGCATAAAAAGAAAAGTGAGAGAAAAAAGAGGAAGGAATAATATGATCACATAGAGTTGAAAAGAAAGAATAAAACATGAGAAAGTGCTAATAAGATACTAATTTGAACTAATAATTCATATTCACATAATAATTCTAATAACATTTCAATTAAAAGGAAAACTTATGTGTCTAAAAATATGTAATCAATGAAACAAAAAAATATCATTACCCAATGTGGATAGGATATAAGTATCTAAATAATAATAATAATAATAATAATAATAATAATAATAATAATAATAATAATATGCCCCAATAGATTCATGGTAAGAACCATGGAAATTTACATGGAAAACACATAGGTAGTGAAGCATGGGAATAACATGTTTCAATATAAGTAGTGTATGATAAATGTATTATGGGTATATCATGCCCTTGATGAGTAAAATATAATCCTTAAATCCTCACACTAATATCCCCCCATATATTTGTGATGCTGAAAACATGTCCATGCAAGAAAATAGGAGACGAATATGTGTAAAAATAGTAACTAAGAATGACCCTAAGAAACATGTTTATTCAAATGCCAATACATAATGTACAGTAAACTTGAGTAAAAATAGTAACTAAGAATGACCCATAGAATTATTAGACACTTTTTACACATTTAGAGACTAAAAAATGAACATAAAAGGTAGGAGCAAAAACACCTAATGATATGCAGACTATTTATCTATCTTTGTATAGTCTCAAATGTGTAGAAAGTGTCTTATACATCTATGATATATATAATGTACCTTATGAATATTTGATGTGTGTTTCTAAAATGTAGAATAAAATATTTGATGTGTGCCTTGAACTATATAAAGATAAATATCTAAAGTGTATCTTGTTGTCTGCCTCCAAGGGAAAATAGAATAAAGTATGGTGTTCACCTCTAATTATGTAGGGAAATATTTTTATAACGCTTAGGTGTCCATCATCCTATAAATGAAAATATAATAATAATATCATATTACCCCTTTTTATGTTTGGGATGACATACATATTACTGATATCAAAATAAAATATTTCATGTATTATGTGTAAAATATATAAATTGGGTAGATAACTATTGAAATCACCTTTATAACACATTTTATATAATCATGGAAATGTGGTATTTATCATTGAATAATACATATGACTCAAGAGAGTATGACCATTTTGGTTTTTATATTATGTAATAAAGAGATAATTTTGAAATTATGTGTATGGATTGAGAGTGTATGATCATTAGGGGTCTAACTTGCATAATCAAAGGTAATAACTAGTTTGCCCTACATGGGTAGGGGATAAGTAACAATGTTTTAAATAGTATACCCCAATATGGACAAGATATAAATTATTAATCACAAAAATTATATGATTTTATGTGGACATGATATAAGTAGAACAGGTTAATAATATTCTTTTCTTAGAGAAAATAACAAAGATAAATTACATTATTAACTAGAGAAAAGAGAAAATACAAATTACATTGTAAAGTGAGAGTCTTAAAAATATGCTCAAATGATTTCTTTAATTAAAATATTATATATTTACATACCTAAAGATAATTATACTCATCAATTCCTTTTCCTATAAGCCATGATGGTAATGCATGTTATTATTATTATTATTATTATCAAATTCATTAACCATCATATAAACAGATTCATAACTCTAAAGTGTAAGATCCAAGAATTGATAGAAAACAACCAAATAAAAGTATAAGGTCACAATAGTACTCTAAATTAATTAGTTTCCAAAAATAATCAACATCTAAATGTATTTACCAACTTTCTATCAAATAATGCCTCTCAACATAAAATCTTAAATGATGTTCATATGATAGTTTTGTATCAACTTTAGAGTTTTATAATGGTTACATCCTTAATGGATTTATAGATGTGATCATTGACACATGTAAGGAGTCTCCTTTAATTATGTTTCATGACTAAAAAATTATAAACAATATTTCCAGTGCTTGTCCATAATTCCATGTGTTAACCTTATATATATATATATATATATATATATATATATATATATATATATATATATATATATATATATATATATATATATATATATATATATATATATATATATATATATATATAAGGTTAACACATGGAATTATGGTAGATAATGATTAAATTATTAATGTGTACAATGTTATTTATTACCAATATTATATAAAAATTTATTTATGTTGATACTACACTAGTCATCAAAGATAATTTAAATAAGATAAATCTAATCTAATATTAATGTGTACAATGTTATTTATTACCAATATTATATAAAAATTTATTTAGGTTGATACTACACTAGTCATCAAAGATAATTTACATAAGATAAATCTAATCTAAATATAGAAATATAAAAACTAAAATATATCTAGAATATGAAAATATTTTAGAATTAAATATATGCAGAATAAAAAAATTAGAATTATAGAGATATAACTATAATTTTGGCTTGCATATGCATTATTGTTTGTTGAAAGTGAGTGAAAAATAATCTATAATCCATAATTTTTCACTAGTAAAAGAGGTGTAGATAAATATCTTAAATTGAAATACTTAATTTTGGTGATGACCAAGATATATAGAATAATCTTGCCAAGTTAAAGTTTGATTTTGGAAACATGATTCAATTTTTGTAGATGATGCTAAATTATCCTAAAGTTTTATGAAAAAATTCACTTGTGTTTGTTAATTAGAAAACCTCTCTCATGTTGTCAAATTGAGTTTTAAATATCCAATAATTTATTCTCCTTTTTCCAAACCATAATCCATTCAGTTATACCTTACAAGAGCATAAAAATGGGAGGAATTGTGAGATGTTTACCTTAGTAAAACCCATTCTCTTAGATAGTTTGAAACTATCACTCATGCAATCCAAAAAGTAATTTGGTGTAACATGAAAATCCCAACCCTTATCTCTAATTATGACATGCAATTAACTAGTATATTATATATGTTCTTTCATAATCCATTAATTCAACTTTTAGTATAAGGGATGCATAATCTTAAATAGATGAAAAATAGTAATAAATATTACAATACCTCAATGGATATTCCCTTAGACATCCTCTTCTATCCTAAATTAATTGACATCAATTTTTTAAAATATACTTCTTGAATTCAAATTAAGACTTGTTATCATTCAAAATAATATAAAAAATGTGGGAAATTTGATAAAAAGGGTACCAACGACCAACAAATTTTGGTTTAGGGGTGATGGGACCCATAAATCATAAGTAATCAAGATAAAATATATTGACCTAGGTAGATAAAAAAATATAATGACTTGATCTTGGAAATAACCAATATCAAACGGTTTATCTTGGAATATTGACCAAAAAATATAAAAATAGTGAGTTCAACCCTCTAGGAGAATTAGGGGTCATGCTAAGGAAAGCATGTACATATTATGTATGTTTTAAAGTGTTCTAGATTGAATGGTGATATTATAATATATCTAAATTGAATTAAAAGTAAAATTATAAATATAACTCAAAACAAAGGAAATAAAATGAATCCTAACATAAGGGAAAACATACCATTACGATCGTAATCTAAACCAATTATCTATATATGTAACAACACATTGATACCAAAACAAATAAATAGTCTTGTAAAAAATTTAGGTGTCTAGATAATGCCCTAATTTTATGTGTGCGTGCATAAATATCAAACTAAAATAAACAAGTGCACCTAGAAGCTTGAATAAGAATTTGCAACTAAAACTTGTAAATCTTCTCAAATTTAATATTGGATATGATAATGAATTTAAACCTAAAATGGATGGAGAGGATATATTCTCATATATTCATACTCCTACCACCTAAAAATATAAAACCTCCATATAATATGCATGAATGTACTAAATAACACTTAGGGTAATGAAAATTAATTCTCTTGTGTCTAGTTTCAGAATATCTAGTGTACCTTCAAATAAACATATCCTTTTACAAGTAGATCAATGTCTAGATAAATTGATAATAAAGGAACTACTAAAATCATTGACTAATGGTAAATAGTAGGAATAAATACACCTAATAATATGTGAATGAATACACCTAGTGGTATGTTAATATTATATAGTATATATGTCAAAATCGAAATAAAAAATCTATCATTAATATAAAAAAACCATAATAACTATGTCATCATGCCACTAACATACAAAATCTAGGAAAATACATTGTAAATACTACCATATAGGAGCATGTCATATATGAATCACACGTAATGATAAGGAATAATAATGGACACAAGAATATATATGATCTACAAAGGGAGGGGCAACTAGGGATTAGAAAATCCAACGTGATATAACATGCCCTAATGACAATGAAAATTAAGGATAACCCTAATGAAAAAGGCTAAAAAATTGAAGGGTTTATATCAAATCTTGAAAGAGATCAAATTTTAATCTAACCTTATAAGGAAAGGAAATATAAAATCAATGTAGTTTACCAAAATGTTTATATTAAAAGTGATTTTAGGTTAATCACACTACACTAATAATCAAAATGGGAATGCATTTCAAATATGAATTAATAAAAAAATATAATGTCATAAATATATATAAAATATAGCTCATTGAGTAAAAGTAAAATTTTAATATCTTAAAAAGAAGGTTTTTGATGCAGAGCCAAATTCATACTCTACCTATATTTCACGCTCTATACCTATAAATCCAACTCATGCATTCAATTTACATAGTTTATTTCCACTATCAACGTCAAATCTTGGTTTTATATCAATTTATCAATTATTTTTATGACCAAAATTACTAAATATTATTTCCCCACTTTTTGAAACTATTAAATACCTCATATCCATCCACCTTTCTCATTTTAATCACACTCTTGCCTTTAATTTTTATTTTATTCCACCAGCTTTCACTAAGCTATGGTTTCTCTAATTCATAACACATCTATTCTTCTTCCAAGCTTCCTGTAGAAACAAATATACTTGGATGACCTATAAATTGTCTTTTAAACTTATCTTCACCCACTTAAACCCCTATTTCATTATTAGCTAGCCTCATGACTATTCAACCTCACAATTCTCCTTGCTTCCTAGTAGCCTTTTCTTCTAACAATTTATTCTGTATGGTCATGTACCATAGAATATAGAAAATTTTATGATATTTATAGGTCCCATTTATTTTCTTTAATCTATCCTCAAATTTTCACCTACCAATTCACTCTCTAATCACTTATTCCACCACTAACTAGGCCTAATTAGAATTTTTAAGCCTTACTTCAAGACAGTCTTTTATATGCATATGAGGAGGCGACATACAAGTCTAAAAACAAAAAAAATAATTTTTACCATGTCAATATCTCTCAAACCACAAAGTTTCATCAATTTATATCAATGGAATCATAAGATAACACACTTTTTGACTTAAACCCTAATCTAGGGTTTATATAGGCCCGAGAGGCTTTAGTGAATATTTTAAGGTTTCCAAAACTAAAAATACTTGTGTAAGGTATATATACATACTATACACCTTTTAAAAACTTTAAATACCTTCCTTTAATACTTTACCACATTTAAACCATGATTTCCACACTTCATTGTTAACATAATGAATCTTATTGCTAACTATGAGGGTTCTTTCTTGGAATTGAATGAACAATTTATTGTTTTAAAAAAATTATATGACCTAAATAGGGTATGTATGTCTTACCTAAATTATTTATAAATGTTATATACTTCTAACCAATCTTCTAACATGTTATATCCTTCATTTCTCAATCCTTTAAACACACAATAAATTGATGTAAAGAAATACAATATTTTTGAATATAAATAAACATACTTGAGGGACTTGGTTAGTAAACCAAAGGTTATTAAGGAGAATTTAGTATCTCTCCATTATATTCTTTCCCAAAAAATCCATAAACACTTCACCACACCATCATTTATCAAGTTTATAGACTACCCATTTAACACATAATAGGGGATTTGATTTCAACACCTTCTTGTTAACTTTATGGACTCCTTCAAGGGTTATTTATTTTATTGGTGACTTTAAAACCCTTATTTTTCCCTTATAATAACTTTACCTTCTCATTATTCCAATCTTGATTCTGGACTCCTATTAAAAGCACTTCTAGAATCACTCTACTTTACATTGGGATTTCTCTTGACAGGGTTTTGTTCTTCCAAACATGTAGGATGTTAGTTATCATTACTTGAATTATATAACATAATTTTCAAAGACTTAAATCTTTAAACATATCAAATTGTGATTTCAAATAATAGAAAAATCACATCAATACTAAAATTTCATTGATTATATATATATTATGTCTATGAGACAGATTAGGTAATATATATATATATATATATATTCCCTAATCTGTCTCATAGACATAATATAGGGGGTTTACAATCTTTTTCCTTCATACTTGGATTTCCTCCATACCCCTATCTTGGTTATAAATTCTAAATTAACTTTATCCAGAAACTACTTTCTCTATTCTACAAGACTCTCCTATATCAATCCAAAATTTTGTAACAAATCAAGAAATTACTTTTATTTTCATAACTAATTCTTGGTAACAACTCCTAAAGTGTCTTTATCATTAAACATTATTGCAATTTTCACTTTAAGTATGGAAGGTACATTTATGACCCTCTTAGGCTCACTTAACACAAAATACTAACATTCACCAAACATAACTTTCTTGATCACACACTAAAATGCCCCTAAACATATTAACACTATTCAAATATTTAAATTATGTTTTTAGTGGGAAAAGTTACAAGCCAAAGAAAACTCACAACTAGAATTTCCTAATGACTCCAATTCCTTGTAAGGCATGTTATAAGACTCATGACACCTAGTTATGATGAATTTTTACATTCTCTCATGATTCCCCTACATCATACTCCTAGGGGAGATATAAATTGAGATCCAATGTATTGTTATGAATCTTCCATATCTTCCAATTCATCTCTCTTGGATCATCCACTATTGCTCCTATTTCTATATACTTTAGTTGTTCACTTCTTTCCTATTTGCCTTAGTCAAACACTATCTTGCTTGTCTCATGTCCTTGTTTTCTTTCATTAAAAATTGAACTCCATGTGCACTCTCTTCTTCAAATTTACCTCTATAATTTGGGCTAAGATTTCCCAATATACTAATACAACTCTTATAATTTCAACTTCTTCTTCTTCCATCTTCATACCTACAACCAATACAAAAATAATCTCTTACCTAATTGTCATCTTAGTGAAACTCTAGCCTCCATAAGGCTACACATCTTCCACTTATTGTATTGATTATATAATTTATTATATATGTTCTTTTCCATCATTAATGTGAGTTTCAAGTGATTCAACCTAATCTTCTTATTCATTCACCTTTACGTCACCTTGCAATGCTCTCTTTATGGCTACTAATTCTGCCTCTCATTACTCATTGTTGTCATATAAAAACTTGAAATCAATTTCCATACCTTTATCCATCAGATAAATTTAATTTTCCAAGCATTATATGAGGCTATCAAACTAATACACTTCATCTTGATCCTTCTTTTCATCTGGCTGGCTGTAACTATCACCTTGTTCTTCACTCAACTGCATCTCTTCCATCTCAAAGCACTATTTGTGTTCTTATACTTGATAACTCAACTTAATCATATCCTCATCAAGGTGTTTCTCTTCCTATTCTTACATCCTCATATTTTATCTCTTCATTTCATTCTTTATTTTCTTGCAAAATAACTTCTTTTGTTTTCTCTCCTCTCTCTTTGCTTTTACCTTTATTTTCTTCATCAATAGTTTGATTGGCCACTTGAGTGGCTTACTAATCATTACCCATAAAAAATTTTGGCTTCCATTTTTTATTATATATTATAACATGACTATAATCCTATCCATCTGCTACCTCATCTTAGCCATGTCTTTCTCCATCTCTATTCTCTCCTTGGTGTCATTTTGCATCATCTTCTTCTTATGGTAACTTCTCTCATCCATTATGGCCTATTTATTCTTACCTATATATTTCATCATCTCCTTGAGGATATATATCAATTCCTTGGACTCATCTCAACCTATACCTATTTTTTCCAATCCTCCACTCACTTATCACATCTTGACCATTCATTTGGTATATCTTTCTCTCTTGACCTTAATTGGGTCTCTCTTCTTGTCCACACCTAAGACTTCTCCTCTTGTCCTACATTTAAGAATATTTTTCTCTCTATGATAACCTATGAGATATTTTTGATATTTCTCAATATATCTCTCATTAATCAAGCCACACTTGGATACAAGGCTGCTACCAACTTCTCTCAACCTTCATGCACACTTCAACACATCTTATCCATGCATCAAAACATCAAATGACAAACAAAATGAAACTTTTAAATTCTATCTAATGGTTGTCATTTCTCTTAAAAAATAATATTTATGATTTGATACCAAATTATGTATATCCAAATTCAT
>JARHVA010003996.1:0-117500 GCA_037957365.1 Torreya grandis
ATGGTACATATTCAAATAAATAAACTTTAAAATGCATCCATTCGATCACCTTCTAACAAGATCATGATAAATATTAGATCTTTGTATGCTTCTAAACTTTAGCTTCATCATATTTAAAATACACCCATCAATATTCTTAATCTGAGCTTCCACATTCCATTAGATTTTCAATGATGTATGATCTTTAACTTGACTTGGTCATTAAGCTTTAACACTTTAACCTCATCTTGTTGCTTCCTATATATGTGGATCACTTTCACTTTGTCAATCTTCTTAAACTTGATTGATCTTTAACTTGCCATTATGTTGATAAAAATTAATCACTTTGTTCCATATGAATCTACTCACTCTATTGGATCTCTTTTGCACAAACACCCATGCACCATCAGATATTCTAACAAGCTTAGTATTTATGTTTGATAGGCTCACTCTCATTGGTATTTTATCTAAAAAACTCATGTGCTTGTAACACTTGGCTTTAATGTTTTCACTCAGAGGGACCTTTGACAATTTGACATCATCATGCTCCATTATATCTCTAATGTCTGATTAATCACTAACTACTAATATTTCAACAAGCTCAATCATTAAATCTAACAAGCTTACTCTCATTGGGTCTCTATCTAACAAGCTCCATGAATGTGACACTTATCACTTACACATTCATTTAGATCACCTTTTGACAATTTGAATATGCTTTACTTCATTGGATCATCTACATACAATGAATCATGGGTTGTTGATCAAGATGGGACATATATTAAGTCTTAGACTTAGAAAAATATAAAGTCCTTTGATAATTGGTTTGATCTAGTAATTGCTAGGTCGAGGGGATGGTTTATTAATAAAGATATGGACTTAAGTTGTAACTTAAGTTATCATTTCCTAGATATACCAACTCAACATTAAAATAGAACTTTGCTTACTGAGAAACTCTATTTAGTTTGAGATCAAAGATAAGTCAATTATAGGCTCATTCCATATCTTCTATTTGTTTGAATTTAAACATCCATAAATTGTCTCTTGTAAAAGCATGACAACTTTGCATAGTGAAACTATGAAACATGCTCTTCTCTCCATCAATCATGTCTAATCCTTTTGACATCAATGGCATCCATAGTTCCCAATTTTACATCAATTAAAATCATAATTCCAATAATCTCCCCCTTTGGCATTGGTGGCAAACTAAATGCTTTGATGTAAACTTAATGTTCTAATCTTTCTCTGGCATTGCTTGCATTGGCTTTAGGTGACTATGAACTGAAGTTATTCATAACAAAATTGCTCCCCCTTCTGAATGTTTATCCAAATATCTCTCCTCCTTTATTAGATAAAGGAGTTTGTCAAAGAATATAAAATGTTCAAATCATTAGTAATTTTCAAAAGTATACATACCTGAGTTGATTTTTCTCTCTTCTTCCAGGGATTAATAAAGCTTCCATGAGAGTCCCCCTAGACTCATGCACTATCACTAGTGATTTAGTGATGTGTTATAAGAGCCACCACTCCCAACTTTTATCTTAGATATTCAAATTATTTCTTGGGAAGAGGTTTGGTGAATATGTCTACAATTTGGTACTTAGTTGGCACATATTCCATTGTGACCTCTTGATCTACAACCCTTTCTCTTAAGAAGTGATATTTGATTGATATGTGTTTGGTTATATAATGCATCACTAGATTATTTGATATATTTATTGCACTTGAGTTATTATAAATAATATAAATAGGTGACTTGTACTCAACCTTGATGTTCTTATGTGTTTTCTTCATTCATAAGACTTGAGTGCAACATGACACTACTGCTACATATTCTACTTCTGCTATAAAAAGATTAATTGACTCTTGCTTTTTGCTCAACCATGAAACAAGTTTGTTTCTAAGGAAAATTTCACCACCACTAGTGCTTCTTACATAATCTAAACTTCCTACCTAATTAGCATTTTTATATGTTTTCAAAGTGAAATCCTCACTTATAGGGTACCATAAGCCATAGTCAATTGTGCTCTTAATGTATCTAAATATTTTTTTTACTGCATTGACATGTGAATCTTTAGGATAATACTGAAAACTAGCAACCATGTACACTACTTACATGATATCTCATCTTTATATAATTAGATATAACAAGCTACCTATCATTGATCTATACATACTCTAATTTGTATCAAGTGACTCATCATCTTTGATCAACTTGCATCCAGTTATCATGAGAGTACTAACTAGTTTTCTATCTTCCATTCTAATTTTTTTGAGCATCTCCTTTGTATACTTGGTTTGGGATATGAATATCCCTTCATCAAATTGTGTTATTTATAGACCAAGAAAGAAGGAAAGTTCTCCTAGCATAGACATATCAAATTCACTTTGAATTTGTGTAACAAATTATTTGCACATTTTTTTATTACTACCACCAAAGATGATGTCATCTACATACACAAAAACAATCAACATATTCTCACCTTCTAATTTGAAGTATAGATTATTATTTTCACATCCTTTATTAAAACCTTGTTGTTGCAGGTATTGGTCCTATTGGGTGAATATTTTGTCATCAACTAACTGATGGCAAAATGGGTATATCAACCACAACACAAGGAGATTTAATTGGCAAAATGTGTGGGTTTACCACAGCATAATGAGATAAATCTCTCCTCTCACTAAGGGGAGGTTACCTATAAGCTACTATATACTAATATAAACTAAAAATACACTCAGGGGTGAAATGACACCATCCATCTCTTTTTTTCAGAGATGATGCTCATAAAGTAAAAGAGAATTTTTGGGTAATTGCTAAAGGCATTTCTCTTCTTTCAAGAATGATGTTTAGAAAACCATAGGAAGACTTCCTAGGTAGTAACTATAACCATAAGCAACCCATGAAAGCAAAAAGTCTTTCATTACAACTCTCACTAATTCAGGATGAAGTAACATAGTAGAATGAAGTGTAGCACAAAGTCTCCACTTCAACTACAATAGAGTAAAAGATTACGAAGGATAAGGGGAGCTCAAAGTCTCTCTAATATCCTTTACACTAAAACACAAAACACAAAACACACAACAAACTAAAGACAATTATAGTAGCACAAAGTCTCCCACAGTCAGCTTCAGGACACCTTCTAGGTTATTTCCACTAGCTCTACTTATTTGATCAAATGGACAACACTATATTTAGGAAAAAGACATAAAATGAATTTCCTAGATAACACAATCTATTTCAACACAAAGTCTAAAAGGTCACTTGATTTCTCATTCAATTGATAAAATATGATTAACAGCCTAAGCTCAGAGTCTCAAGAATGTCTTTCAATTTGGGTAGAGTTTTTCTTCTTATAACAGAGAGATCTCCCAGATACAAACTGAGAGATTATAATATATAGCAACCAAAGGAAGACTTTGGCACTTGTTTTCATGAAATGGCCCATGTTGTATTGAATGCATTTGAAATTCTATGAAGGGGCCATGCTGGAACAAGGTATCAGCCTTAACTTTGGCATTTTGAATCATTCAAATGTCTCCTACAAAGCATGGGTTGCTTGGTTTTATTTAAGATACCCACATGATTATCCATTCACTTTTACTTTGATGAATAAAAATAGGCCACACCTTTGAATGCTTGCGCTCTCTGATGACCATCTGGTGGACTGTTCCACCTACTAGAATAACTCTCCTATAGATATTTTTAGATTTCCTATAACATTCCCTCTTTCATTGTTATATTTTATCTCTTCTTGGTGATCTGAGCTCTCAAGCTCTCTTTCTACTGGCTCCTTTAGCTTCTTCTTTGGCTAGTCACTGAGTTTATTCTCGAGCCTGCATCTTTGAACATTAATGATGATTTCATTACCCTAAATTTTAAATTTGTAGGGATGTCACTGATCACTGGTTACTTGAACCACTATGAACCTTGAACTCATTGAACCCTTTGAACTCTTTGGAGTGCACCAGTTTAATGGTTTAATGGCTTGACAGTTCATTATTTCTTGCAAAGAGCTGCATTCACTTAGTCTTATTTAGGAGTTTAATGTATCATTAAACTAATTATTTGAATCATTTTTATGGAATATTCTTCTTGAAACATCTTCTAGAATGTTTCACTTGAACTTCAAACTTTGAACTCATTGGACTTGTTAAAGTATTAAACTCTTTTGAACCTTTGAACTCATTAAACCTTTGAACTCATTAAACTTATTGAAGCAGGGTTCAATGGTTCATCAATTCGGTGATTCATTCTATATTATCAAACTCCATCGTTGAAGCTTTGAACCCTTTAAACTCTTTGCTAAGTGGAATTCAATGGTTCAATAGTTCAATGGTTTGACGGTCTATTCCAACTCTTCGAAGCCTGCCGTTGAAGCTTTGAATGAACCTCGGCATTGAGCCAACCTTGTAACTTTGAGGATATGCCTTAAGTGTTCTAAACTTTTCTTTAGGAAAGCTTGCCTAATGAACCTGTGATTTCTTTAGCTAAAAAGGCTTACACAACTGAAAAACTTGACTACTTAGAACATTTTTTAGAAATGAAAAGACCATTTTGGCTTACAAGACCAAAATGATCGACATGTTGTCCAAAAAAACAAGTGATGGATTTTGGGAACAATAGCTAGCTCCAATTGGGGAACTTTCATTGATTGTAAAAATGATTGAAGGGAGTAGAACCTAGAGTCTAAGGGCATTCATTTATGCATTGGGCTATGGAATCATGCCATCCAAAAAGAGAAGGATGCCAAAAAAAATGAAATGAACAACACAAAACAAATAAAAGACTATACAATTGTACAACTGATCTTATATGATGCTTCAAGAGTTGAAGTTCTTCAGATGTTGCCCACTGTGAAGTAGTGAAAATGGTGTGCCATCTTGATACTTTAGTAAAAAAACTATTCTCACCATTTACTAGGTGAATGGCAAATGGACCTCTCCACAGGGAATCCAATTGTCCATGCATCCCTTTTGGTTCTCTCATCTTGTCCCATAACAAGACTTAATCTCTAATCTGAAAATCATGAATCCGTACTTTCTAGTCAAAGAGCTTCTTTACTAGAATTTGATGTGCAACAATATGGTCCACCACCGTAGTTCACTACTCATTTAGTTCAATCAAGCACATGATCCTCTTGTCAATGGAATCTTCAAATGTTTGATCTTCAATAGCCTTTACCAACTTTAGTGTTGGTAGTTCCAGGGTGATTGGTATCTCTGCATTCAAACCATATAAAAGTTGAAATGGTGACATACATATTTCCCTCTTAGGTGTAATCCTGTCTGCCCATAGAGCATCAAACAATGCTTTATGCCAAGTTCTCTAATTGTCATCCACTAGCTTCTTGATAATGGTCAATAGGTTCTTGTTAATTGATTATGCTTGACCATTTCCTTGTAGATAATAGTCAGAAGAGTGGGAGAGGATAATCCCATAATAGTAGAAGAACTGGGCAATCTCATGAGAAGAGAAATAGGCTACATTGTCTATTACAATCTTGGTTGGGACTCCAAACCAAGAATTTTTTTTATTTCCTTGAAGAAATTACATACCACTTCTAAAGTAGCATGCTTGACTGGAATGGCTTCCACCCACTTGGTCAAATAGTCTATGGCTATGAGAACATAGTCATGTCTAGCACTTGAGGATGGCTTCATGACACCAATGAAATCAATACCCCATTTTTGAAATGGATCTTCAATTACCATCGACTTGAGAGGCAATGCGGCTAACTTCAGTCTCCCAATGAATTTTTGACATAGCTCACATCTACGCACCTAGGTGTATGCATCTTGAAACAAAGTAGGCCAATAGTACATGGATCATAGAATCTTATGAGTAGTCATAAGTGTAAAAAAATTTCCTCTACAAGACAAATTATGGAAAGACTCCAAAAGTTTATTCTATTGCACTTTATCTGCATAATGAAGAAATACCCCATCAAGGTTCCTCTTGTACAAACCATTGTCCCATTGGACATAGTTAGTAGCTTTCAATTTAATAGTTCTCTTTTCTTTACAGGATAGGTGGATAAGACACTGATGATAGGTAAGGAAATGAGTGATATTATAATACCACTCATCTGTAGTAGTGACAAAGAGAACTATAGGCATGTCTTTAGCCTTTGTTTATCCATGCCTTACTTTATTTGGTATGTTATCAATAATTAATTGGTAGAGGCTTCTTTCTCACACAAGATTTATAGGCTTGATAACAATATCAAACTCCTAAATTTTATCAATCCAATTGCCCCTTCTATTACCAAACTCTTGTTGAGTTAAAATGGAATTTACTATTGTATCAGGTACTATAGCAACAGTGTGTGAGTTCAAGATGTAGAAATAGAAATGTTTCACCACCTTAACCACAACATAAGCATATTTCTCCATATTTGAATATTTCAATTCATGAGATTTGAGAAGACAACTCATGAATGAGATAGGAGATTACACACCTTCTTTATTCTGTTGAACTAGAATGGCTAAAAGTGTGTGTTCAGAAGCATAGCTTTATACTATGAAGTCTTTAGTATAATTTGGACAAATTAGGATTGGGGCATGGGTGATATCTTCCTTGATATCTTGAAATGTTGAATTGCCTTCTTTAATCTAGTAGACAATAGATTTTCCCTTCATCATGTCGATAATGTGGTGAGTCTTCTCTATGAATTCAGGAATGAATCTTTGTAGAAAATTCACCATTCCAAAGAAAGAATGAATTGCAGTCTTACTAGTAGGAAGAGTAAGCTCTTGGATGGATTTGAATCTTTTTGAGTTGATCTTGATGCCTTCCCAGGATACATTATGACCAATAAATTTCCCTTGTGTTACCCCAAAAACTAATTTCCTGGGATTAAGGGAGATGCCATTCTGTTGACATCATTCTAGCACTTGTTGTAAATGATGCACATGATCAGGATGATGTTTGAAAAATATGGTCAAGTCATCAAGATATACCACAATGAACTTTCCCATTTTGTTTTTAAAGGCAAGATCCATCACTCTTTGGAAGGTGGCACCAGCATTGATCAAACCAAAAGGCATTATGTCATATGCAAAGGTGCCCCAAGGTGTAGTGAAAGTGGTCTTATGTTGGTCTGCTTCACTGACTTCTACTTGATTGTACCCAAAAAAACTATCTAACATTGATAACATCTCTGAGTCAGTCACTGTCTGTAGTACTTGATCCATGATGAGCAGGGGGTATTTGTCCTTTAGAGAGGATTGATTCAAGTTTCTAAAATCAACACAAAGGTGAATTTCCCCATTCTTTTTTCTCATAGGGACTATGTTTGTAATCCAGGTGGAATGATGGATTGGAAAAATTATCCTTGCATTTAACATTTTTTGGATCTCAAAAGGAATAGTACCTGATATCTTGGGGTTGTACTGCCTTTGCTTCTATATGTGAGGTAATGACCCATCCTTGAGAGGAATTTTGTGCCAAATATTTTTAGGCCTGAGAGATTTTAGATCTTTATAATAATATGCCAAAACATTAATGTAATGGCATAGCAGAGTAACAAATTTGAGTTTTCATCAAGAGTGCAACAATTCCCAATGTTGACCATTTTGGGATTATCTTTTGTACTTAAATTTATCTGATCAAAATCCTTGGAGGAATTTGAATCCATTTGTTACTTGACAGACCTATCATGCTTATAAAAAATCCTCTCAAGAGAAACCAACCCTTTTGGAATTTAATTCCCTTTGAGATAGAAGAACTCTTCACCAATTTTTAAATTTGTTTTAGGAGCTGATTCTTATGGTGGATCTTTACTGCCTTTAAAATAAAGCTCCTCAAAGCTATCTGTCTATTCTAGAAAAGTGATGATTTAGTTTTCACCATTAAATACCTACCAATGATTGGCATTATTAGGTACCCTTGGTTCAAAGACCAATTTGATAGTATACTTATTCCCTTTAAAATCTTGGTGAGGAACCATGAGAGTTACAAAGATGGCCAAGGAATCTACTCGATCGTTGAACTCTCTGAGAATTATAGAAATACTGAAAGTGTCAAAAATTTCAATGCAGTCCCATACAAAATCGTGGTAATAGCACAATGTTTCATTCTTGGTTTGATACAAGTTCGTTACTTGACAAACCACTAGTTCAGCATCTCTTTGGGTGTAAAGAAGATTAACGCCTTTATCATGAGTAGCTTTTAATCTGAGTAACAAAGATTCATACTTGGTAGTGTTGTTGGTATTGTTGAATTGCAACTTGTATAAATAAGAGAAAATATCTCCTTGAGGGGATATCAAGAAAATTCTAGCTCCAAAGCTGATAGAAGAATAGTTGCCATCAAATTGTAGAATCCAGACATCATTCAAATCTAATCTTTTTTTAGATTTCTCTTCATTAGGGAGGGAGGATTCTTTTGCACTTGAATTATGCTTTACCAATTATTTTGGTTTTATGTCTAAATTTTTTGAATTATCACCTACAAAACTTTCATTTGATGAGATAAAAACACCTTCTGTAGATATAAAATATTTACCCATTCTTGAAGATTCAAGTAGAATTTGAGCCTCAAGATCTGATGTCTGAGTAACAATGTATTTTTCCTCCTTATTAGGAAGCAACCTTTGCATAACACCCTTCATAGGGATCCTCACCTTAGATAGGTACATGCTTAATTCTCCACCAACATCCTTGTATAAATTTCCTCCAAGTAAAATGCCATAGGAATTTGGAACGTCGGCCACCAGGACTGCCATTTTAATCCTTTTTTTGGCAAGGCCACAAATACAAATTGGGCATCTTTGATTTGACCCAATAGAGGAAATTATTTGTTTTCCATGGAGAAACATCTCCCAAAATTTTTAGTTAGAGTGAGGCTGAGAGATTCTACTACCTTGGTAGGCATGAAATTATCAGAAGCTCTTGAGTCAATTATGGAGTTGTTCAATTTATGTTTATTTATCAACAAAGAAACATAGAAAGGTTTTATTTTCTTAGAGGCAATAGGAGGAGTAATAACAAGACTATTTTGGGTATATGTATTCTTTGGGGGATCATGAGTTACCTTGGAAACATCTTGTCCTATAGGGATGGTTTTGTTCTTTATACATTCAGTCAACCTATCCAACTGCTCAGGATTGGCTTGTAAATATTCAAATTCAGTCATTTAGATCTTGGTCTTCCTAATATGGTAAATTATATCAAATAACTAAAAAGAACTAGGAACAAAAGAAGGAAGTCCATCATTATAGTTTTTATTAGGAGTGGTACTGGTCTGAGAAATTAAAGTAGAAGGTATAGAGATATTTGAGGTACTTACTTTTTTAGTGATCACCAGGTCCTTTGATTGGAAAGGTATAGAAGTCCCCTATTTAGCAACTACAATTACTGGTTGAGATTCTTCCCCTATTTTTCTTTTATCAGCTTCTTGAGTTGACTGGTTCTGGGACCTAGTAAGAATAGCATATGATCCCTCAAACACTTCTCCCTTACTTTGAGCTTCATCTTGATAATTTAGAAAACCAATGTTGGAGTCACCAGCTAATTTTTCTTCTCCTTCTATGAAGAGATTAGCATCATCTTCTTGGTTTAACTCAGGGTGGAAAGAGGAATCATGTTTAGCTTCATGATAACCAACTACTGAGTTAGTTGGTGTTGCTTCAATGGTGAGCTTTCCCTGTGGGGGAGGAAGATGATTTGGCTTCCCTTGATTCTTGGTAGCATTGCCTTGATATGACTAGTTAGGGAATGTCCTCCTTGGTATATCCCAGTAAGAAGGAGGAGTAGACATCCCTTGTGCCATTTGATTTTTCAGAGCTAGAAACTCAGTTGCTAACTTTTGCACCATAGGATTAGTGGTGCCTGTAGAAGAATATTTAAAAGATGAAGAAGATTTATTTCTATTAGGATCTCTTCTTATCTTTCCTACCAAGATAAGATCATCTTTCTTAGTAGCCAATTCTTGAGCTACAACAAGGTCTATGTCACTAGCCCACCTCAATAAGAAACTCATTTCAAGAAGTTGAGAATTTATGAAGTATTTAAGATTTCTAGGTGTTGGATGAGCAATTATAGGAATCTTGTTCTTTAACTTGTCAAATTTTGCAATGAAGTCCTGCATAGGCTCATGAAGCTCCTTCTTCATTTGCATAAGCTAGGATAATAAGTCATGTGCATCTTCTATAGGTTTGAATCTAGCTTCAAAGTTGGCCTTGAGACTGTTCTAGTCAATTATACTCTAAGCTTGCAAATAATAGAACCAGTCTGCAACAGTGCCTTGCAACATTTATACAAATAGTCTTACTGCTATGTCTTCATATTCCACACCTATCATACCATAGGTTATGTAGAAGGCTACAATATGTTCATCAAGATGAACATTCCCATTACCATAGAATTTGGGAAAATTCTTCCTTGAACTATGGGGTAGTTCATGTAAGGGTGGAGTTAGATTTAGGGACTAAAAGTGTTACCTTAGGGGCCTTGGGCTACCATGATATGATAATGGAAAGGAGGGATAATAAATATTGGTGGGGTATGTATAGACAAAACTCTACTAGTAGAGGAAAGAGAAGCTCTACCTAGTATTGGTGACCTAATATTGGTAGGAGGAAAACTCTTTGTTCATTAAAAGTGAGTTTATGGAGGGGAAAGATCAAAATTATTTTACTACACAAACTCAAATACAGGGTCAACAATACCTTGAGCTCTCTGGATTTGTGTATACCATGGATCTACCAGAGTGTAAAATGGAAATAAAAAAAATTAGAAATTCTTCAATTAGAAGCTTGAGGCTTCAAACTACGTGTTCTTCTGTAGTGGAGTCACAAAAAACTATTGGGTGAATATTTTGTCATCAACTAACTGATGGCAAAATGGGTATATCAACCACAACATAAGGAAATTTAATCAACAAAATGTGTAGGTTTACCACAACATAATAAGATAAGTCTCTCCTCTCATCAATGGGAGGATCCCTATAAGCTACTATATACTAATATAAATTGAAAATACACTCAGGAGTGAAATCACACCATCCATCTCTCTTTTTTCAAAGATGATGCTCACAAAGTAAAGCATAATTCCTGGGTAATTGCTGAAGGCATTTATCTTATTTTAGAAATGATGTTTAAAAAACTAGAGGAAGACTTCCTAGGTAGTAACTATAACCATAAGAAACCCATGAAATCACAAAATGTTTCATTGCTCCTCTCACTAATTCAGGATGAAGTAACACATTAGAATGAAGTGTAGCACAAAGTTTCCACTTCAACTACAATAGAGTAAAACAATATGAAGGATAAGGGAATCTCAAAGTCTCTCCAATATCCTTTACACTAAAACATAGAACACACAAAAAACTAAAGACAATTATGGTAGCATAAAGTCTCCCATAGTCAGCTTTAGGACACCTTCCAAGTTATTTCCACTAGTTCGACTTATTTGATCAAATGGACAAGACTATATTTAAGAAAAATACATAAGAAAAATTTCTAAGATAACACAAGCTATTTCAACATACAGTCTAAAAGGTCACTTGCTTTCTCATTCAATTGATAAAATATGATTAACAGTTTGAGCTCAAAGTCTCAGGAATGTCTTTTAATTTGGGCAGATTTTTGCTTTTGATAACAGAGAGATCTCCCAAATACAAACTGAGAGATTACAATATATAGCAACCAAAGGAAGACTTTGGCACTTGTTTTCATAAAATGGCCATTTGTTATATTGAATGCATTTGAAATTATATGAAGGGACCATGCTGGAATAGGGTATCAGCCTTAACTTTGGCATTTTGAATCATCTCAAATGTCTCTTCCAAAGCATGGGTTGCCTGGTCTTCTTTAAGATACCTACATGGTTTTCCATTCACTCTTCGATGAATAAAAATAGGCCACACCTTTGAATGCTTGCACTCTCTGATGTCCACCTGGTGGACTGTTTTACCTACTGGAATAACTCTCTTATAGAAATTTATAGATTTCCTATAACATTCCCTCTTTCCTTGTTATATTTTGTCTCTTCCTAGTGATCTAAGCTTTCAAGCTCTCTTTCTGCTGGCTCATTTAGCTCCTTCTTTGTCTAGTCACTAAGATTATTCCTAGGCCTACATCTTTGAAAATCAACAATTATTTCATTATCCTGAATTTAACATCTGCAGGGTTATCACTGGTCACTGGTCACTTGAACCACTCTAAGCCTTGAACTCATTAAACCCTTTGAACTCTTTGGAGCACATTGGTTCAATGTTTCAATGGTTCAATGGTTCATTGCTTCATTATTTCTTGCAAAGATCTGCATTCACTTAGTCTTCTTTAGGAGTTCAATGTATCATTAAACCAATTATTTGAATCATTTTTCTAGAATATTCTGCTTGAAACATCTTCTAGAATCTTCCACTTGAACTTTAAACTTTGAACTCATTAGACTTGTTGAAGTGTTGAAATCTTTTGAACCTTTGAACTCGTTGAACCTTTAAACTCTTTGAAATTGTTGAAGTGGGGTTCAATGGTTCATCGGTTTGGCGATTTGTTTCATATTATCAAACTCTACCATTAAAGCTTTGAACCCTTTGAACTCTTTGCTAAGTAGAGTTCAATGGTTCAACGGTCTATTCCAACTCTTAGAATCCTGTCATTGAAGATGTGATTGAACCTCGGCATTGAACCAACCTTTTAACTTTGAGGAAATGCCTTAAGTGTTCTAAAATTTTCTTTGTGAAAAATTGCCTGATGAACCTATGATTTCCTTAGCTGAAAAGGCTTGCAAGATTGAAAAACTTGACTGCTTAGAACATTTTTTAGAAAGGAAAATACCATTTTGGACTACAAGACCAAAATGATCGACACATTGTCCACAAAAACAAGTGATGGATTTTGGGAACAATAGTCTAATCTAGAATATTATGCTCTTGGTGAATTTTTAGACTATATAATGCTTTCTTCAGTCTGTACACATAATCTTATTTATCTAACAACTAAAAACCTTCTATTTATTCAATATAGATTTCCCCTTCTAGGTTTTCATTCAAGAAAGTAGGCTTTACATCTATTTGATAGACTTTGAACTTCTTGTAAATAGAGAATTATAGAAACATTCTTATAGCTTCCAATCTAGTAAATGGAGAAAATGTTTCCTCAAATTCTATGCTTTCTAATTGTGCATATCTATTGCATACCAATCTGACTTTATTTCTTATAACAATCCATCCTCATTGAGCTTGTTTCTATAGATCCATTTTTTTATCACATTCTTGTTTTAGGGTCTTGGAACTAATTCACAAGTTTTTTTCTTTCAATTTGGATCAGTTCTACTTCAATGGATTTTATCCAATTCTCATCCCTTCTAGCTTCAACATATTTCTTAGGCTTAATTTTAGACATTAAAGACAAACTTACTTGTTCCTCATTGATTATAGCTCTTCTCTTTGTTTGAACTCCTTCATTATTATTACCAATTATCTACTCTTTAGGATGATCCTTTTAAATAAATATTGGAGGTGATTTTTTATTATTTTCCTTAGCCTCCTCACTATCTAATTTTTATTCAAGATCTGACTCTTCATTACTAGTTTCCTTATTAGGTTCAACTTTTTTTACGCCTTCTTCAACCTTGAAATTTATTCTCTCTACCATCTTGTGTAGTTTATTATTGTAATATACATAGGCCTTGATTTGAGTGAAATAACCATGAAATATTCCTTCATCAAATCTTGATTCAAATCTTCCTAGATTGTCCTCCTTTTTTTTGATGTAGCATTTGATTCCAAACACTTTAAATTGCTTAATATAGGTAGACTTTCATATGATATATCATAGGGAGTTTTGTCACTATTTACCCTTAGTTGAACTATGTACAAGATGTATACTATTGTTTGGATTACTTCTCTCCAACATCTATTAGGTAAGTTGGCCTCATTTAGCATTGTTTTGTCTATTTCCTTGATTGTTTTATTATTTATTTCAACAAATTCATTCTATTATGGAGTTCTTATTATAGAGTAATTTCTTTTGATCCCATTCTTCTCATAATACTCTATGAATTCATTTGAGGTGAATTCTCCACCTTTATAAGATCTTAAGAATTTGATTTTTATTTCAATCTCATTTTCAACCATGGCTCTAAATATCTTGAATATCTCAAAGGCTTATGACTTATCCTTCAAAAAGGTTATACATGTCATTCTTGAGTAATCATCTACAAAAAACATGAAGTATCTCTCTCCTTTTGATCATCTTGTATTTTTAGGACTACAAAGATCAGTATGAACTAATTGTAATGGCGTTGTAGTTGCATACTCCTTTATTTGAAATTTGACCCTTGTCTGCTTACCTAGTTAACATTCCTTATAGGTATTATTTATAGGTTTAGTTATCTTAGGCATATGTCTTACACACTTATTTAATCTCACTTTGACTAGATTATCAAAGTTAACATGACCCATTCTCCTATGCCATAACCAACTCTCATCAATTTTTCCCATGAGGCAATTATTTCCATTTACATCAAAAATAGTCTAGATTTTGCTTTCAGTCCTTTTCCTTTCTGTAACTATTCTTCTGGATCTCCATAATTTGCAACCTTCTGCATCAAATATGACCTTATATCCTTTGTCATATATTTATTTAAGACAACAAATTATGATTCAATCCTTCAACATAAAGGACATAAAATGTAGGTAGTTTACCATCTATGTTTAAGGTTCCTTTACCTTTGATATTTACTACTATGTTGTATCCCAAGTTGATAGATCCTTCTTTACATTTACCCAATTTGGTGAACTTCCTCTTCTCACTAGTCATATGCTTTGATCAACCACTATATATCACCCATAAATTCTACTCCTTGGCATGGAATGTAGTCTGAGCAATCATGGATTGATTTTTCACTCTCCATACATCCTTACGTTTCTTATTCAGAAACTTGTGAACCTTTGTTCACACTAAGAGGCATGTCTTTCTTTACATTGTGTACTTTTGATCTTATAAAGCTAATTCTACAATGTTTAGCTATGTGACCAAAGTTATTGCAATTATATCATATTACATTTGTTTCTAACAAAGGAAAAAATGAGTTTATACTTAAAAAAATTATTCTCCTTATAGATATAACTCTATAATCAATAGCCCTATGACCAAACTGATTATAGCTATAATAATAATCATAAAAATATGAGGAATACCTAGTCATAACATTTCTTGGCGTAGCATGAGGAGTTCTTCTAAGTTGTGGCTATTTCAAGTTTTTCACCTTGGTGTATCCATCAACATCAGCTACCTTTATCTTCTTTTCTTTAAGCTTCTCTTCAGGTTTAGCCTTCTTTATATTATCTATATTTGAATCTTTCTTTATGTCCTTTCTAGTTTTATCTTTATTTTCTCTTAATTCTCCTTCTACTTTAAAGTTTTCATAAAATTTAGCAAATGTACTAGTTGAGGAACCTTTTCCCTTCTTATAACCAAGACCTGATCTCTCTTTTGAGAGGTTTTGAGAGTTGATCAATTCATCAAGAATGTCTAATCCTCCTATCAACTTCAAACTTTTATCTAATTGACATTTGGATTTCTCAAGATATTTTCTTAAGGCCACTATCTCTACTTCAATCTTCACACATTTATCACAAAGAGGTGCTTTATTTGATGAAGATCCTTCTTGACTAGCTGTTGACATAGTGGATTGCACTTGTGGGTAGGAGGCCGAGCTCCTGCCTTCCACATGCAATAATGGAAACTCCCCTCGCCTGTGGGACTGGTGAAGCTAGAGGGGAGAGTCTCTAGATAAGGGCTAGCTCCCTTTGATGAATCATGTTCATTCCAGTATGTGATACCACATACATATATATAGATATATAATGGGGGCGGATGAAAAGGGAGAAAGATTATAGGAAAACAAACTATTCTAAAGAGGTGATGCACCAAAATAAAGTCAACCTTCTCACATTCACACTTAAATTAGACAAACACACACATACACTTCAGACTTGGCAGAAGGACCAAGATGTAAGAATCATGGCAAGGAGGCTCTAATGGAAAATATAGAAAATAGAGATCACCAAAGGTGCTATGAGACACACACTTATGTAGTAATTTCTTCTATTTCTACACTTCCAAATACATCTCTCCTTGTCAGCTACAGAAATGGCACCTTATAGACAATAGGTATATTGGTGTCGAACCTATGAAAGCATCAAGAAACAATGACTAAACACAAACTAACACTTGAGACATACTCAAAAATTTCTATCCAAGATAGAGGTAAAAAATGTGTTTTATTGATTCAAGTGAAATATTATCAGGGCTACGCCTTACAAATGTGGAAGATGATTTCTCAAATAACAAGTCCTCAATGTATAGGAGAAGAAAGGAGGCCTTTTGGCACCCCTTTTACAAGTGACCCATGTGCCTTACAAGCATTGGGAAGAGCAGGCTGCTTAAACATAAATGTTGTGTCGACCATTTGTCTATTTGTAAGGCCACTTCTTCAAGGTGATTACATGGTTTGTCTACTCATAAATGCAAAATGAAGAAAACCAATTGCACTGCTAGCTATTTGCACCTCCCAATGGTCAATTTGTAGGCACTGTATCATCTACCAAAATAACTTTCTTGAATTGATGCCTCCCTTCACCACTTGGACTATCTACCTGCTCCATGCTCTTGGCACTTTTGTCTTTTCCCTACCTTGTCCTCTTCTTACTCTTTCAGCCCTCAGGGGTGATCTTCTGGTGGGTCACTACATTTTTGGGCCTTTTCCATGGTTAGCACTCCTTTGGTTCGAAAGCAAATGGCTCTTTCACTATGTTAGAATTGACGTTCACGTGGTCATCATCACTTTGAAAACCAATGGCTAATACGCTTCCTTATAATTGATGGCTCTCAAGACATCATCATCCTCAGCAAATTCCTTCAAGCTTTTCTCCTTTGGCCCTTCATTAAATTGACCCATTGAACTGAAATTGGTTCAATAGTTTAATAGTTCAATGCTGTACACCGAGCTGATTGAACTGAACATTTAACCACTCACTTTGAACCAAGATGAAGAACTTGAAGATTGAACCAAACACATGTAGAGTCCGTAGAAACTCCTAGACTTGTGAAAAATCAAAAAAATGAATTGGCCTTAAATAGTAGGTGAAGAAGGGGACTGATTTTTTGCCCTATTGGGAAAAAAAGGTTAACAGATTGGTGCTTTCCAAGGGAAGCATGCCTACCATGCTTAGAAGCTAGCTACCTTAAAAATCCATTAGGCACAGAGTCAAATTGTAACTTTTAAAAATAGAAATAGCTCTAATAAGTACCAAAATCAATCGCATAGATTAACCTCAAAAGGGGAAAGAAAAACACACACAAGGCTAGGAAAACTACTTGTGCAAACAACACTTAGGGAAAGTAGGAAAATAAAATTGAAAGCAACCTACTATATATAGCTAACCAGGTATTTTTTATTCCCTCCTAGATCAAAGGGAAAACTTATAACATCCCCTTCCTGGAAAGAAGACTTATGGTGTCAGGCAAGTAGCTGAATAAAAATGAGAGCTAGTGATCTGCACCTCTTGCCTGTCACCTAATTTGGCTTGTACCTGAGTGGAGATTCAAACATGCTTCCAACATATACATACTCTATTTGTTCTTGGAAGCTTTCCTCCTATTGGTTCTTTAGGCTAGTGTATCTCATCAAGAAATCAATTATTTTTGGCTCATCACCATAAGCCCCCTAATACACATCATTGACTGGGTTGTTCTCTTCTGCCTCATGCTCAGGTTCCATGGTATGACCATCTTCCTTGATGAATTCAAAGAAGGTATCTTCAGATTCACTAACCTCTTTAAGGGGTAAATCTAAAAATCTACAGCCTCTTTACATGCTTGTTTGAACCCCAATGCTGCCCTCTTTGCTCTTATCTAGCTCATAGCTTCCTTGAAGAATAGTGTAGCCTGCCTTAATGACTTCAAATGAATCATTCAAAACATGAAAAAGAGATTGTCCATGCTCCTCCATGTCACCTAAGGTGATCTCCTCTTCATCTGCACTCATGAAGTCTCCTTGATCAGTCATGAACTGAGCATACTCCTCTTCACTTACTTCCTTCAAGACAGGTTCCTCCTCAAGAAGGGGTGAAGTGGAAGGCTGATGGATGAAATCATGTGGAAGAGGAGGCAGTCCTTATACTAGAATCAAATGATTCTCCTCTTTCCACTTGGTTAGCACTTCACCTATATTAGGCATGGCCTGATAGCTCTCTTGGGGATGTGTAGGTGGGGTGTGTTTAGACATGGAATGTGCTATTGGGTCTAAACCATCCATCACATGCTGGCTAAGGAATCTCTCTTTAGAATCCAACTCTGCAATCCACCTATCCATATCTTCTTAGAAAAGCCTTTCCCAGGAGTCACAATCATCATCGGGAGTAGGAGCAGCCCCATCTTCTTCAAGGTTTTGAGCAAAACCTTTCTTCTCTTCCTTTTTGGCCCAAGATTCCACTGTTTGCTTCCAGCTCATGATCTTAGGATTGGAATCTTTATTCTATAAATAGGTAGCAACTTTATCATTTTCTAGGTCCTGAGCTGGTTCATGATGTTCCTTCTTCTAGCTTGGAATTTGGAGATCATGTTGAAAGACTTGAGGAGGTTGGGGAAGATTTGGGAAGGTCTGCTCATGTATAGGAAATGTTGTCTAAAAAGAGGCATGCTAAAAAGCTAGGCACATGGGATTGAGGGTAGGATCGATTGATGCATCAGATGAGTCAGAATGAGCAAGTGCCATCTGATAGAAAGGATTTGGCACACAAGAAGGGGCTTTCTTCAGAACAAGAAAGGGCAGACCTTGGGCCAAATTTTCTTGGTTTTCATCCCTCCACTTTACCAACACTTCTTCAATATTGAAATTAGCTCATGGATTGGTGGAAGGGGCACTTTTTGGCATCAGCTCCTCTGCAGGGTCTAAAAGCTCCATCACTCTTTCTCTAAGTAGTCTTATCTTCTTTTATAATTCCTCAACCCGCTTGGCTAAATCATCCTCATTTTGTACCTTTGGGGGTGGTGGGGCCACAATGTGAGAGGGTAGCAAAGATTTAGATTCCACTTCCCTTGTTGCCAAAATGGCCTGCTACATCTGAAGGTTTGCCAATTTGATCTATCTATCAAGATTAGCCTTAAACACAAGGTTTGTTATTTCAAAACTCTCCTCAACATAATTGGGGAAAGGACTTTGATAGGCCCGACTTGGCTTATAAGTAGGGGTTGTATATGACTGATATGATGCTTGGGGCAGTGAGTAAGTAAGTTGATAGACTTGGTAAGGTTGCCTCTCATGAACACTCAACTTCTCCTCCAAAGATGTGATCAAACCACCCACATCTAGAATCTCACATGTAAGCCTGTGCTAATTGGCTCTTTCAATAGGAGCCCATTCCTTCTTATCTTGATCCAGTGCATTCCTCACTTAATGGATGATATGATTAGGAATTTCTTGGCCACATCCCCTTTTGGTGTCAAGATCTATTACATATTTTTTGTATCCCAACAGTGCTTGCTTGAAGGCAGAAATGGGTTGATTGGCAAAGAGACTGGGTTGAGTGGGAGAAGTGACATAATGAGAAGACTGGGCATAAGGTTGATATAACTCATGGTAGGGTTGAGACTAGCCATATTGAACTTGATAAGGATCAATGTAAGGTTGGTAAGGATCATAGCCATGTTGGCTAAGGAAAATAGGGTCCATGGTTCTAAATGATGGGGGTATACATACCAAAATATTGTTTCTTGATGGTACAATACCAGAACTATTTAACCAGTTAATTTAACTCAGATCTACCATTGGTGTTTGATTCAAAATCCTCTCAAGGTTAGTTGGTCTAAGAACACACCAAAAGTTCTTCAACTCTGTGGACACAACTTGTCCTAGTTGGTCCCATTGGGTGTGCCAAAAACTATTGATGCAGTGGATTGTACTCGTGGGTAGGAGGCTGAGCTCTTACCTTCCACATGCAATAATGAAAACTCCCCTCTCACCTATGGGACTGGTGAAGCTAGAGGGGAGAGTCTCTAGATAAGGGCTAGCTCCCTTTGATGCATCATATTCATTCTAGTAAGTGATAACACATACATATATATAGTTATATAATGGGGGGGATGAAAAGGGAGAAAGATTATAGGAAAACAAACAACTCTAAAGAGGTGATGCACCAAAATAAAGTCCACTTTCTGACATTCACACTTAAATTAGACAAACACACACATACACTTCAGACTTGGTAGAAGGACCAGGCTACAAGAAACATGGCAAGGAGGCTCTAATGGAAAATACAAAAAATAGAGATCACCAAAGTTGTGAGATGCACACTTATGTAGTAATTTCTTCTATTTTTGCACTTCCAAATATAGCTCTCCTTGTCAGCTATAGAAATGGCACCTTGTAGACAACAAGTATATTGGTGTTGAACCTGTGAAAGCAACAAGAAATAATGACTAAACACAAACTAACACTTGAGACATACTCAGAAATGTCTATCCAAGATAGAGGTAAAAAATGCATTTTACTAATTCAAGTGATATTTTGCTAGGGCTACGCCTTACAAATGTGGAAGATGATTTCTCAAATAAAAAGTCCTCATTATATAGGAGAAGAAAGGAGTCATTTTGTCACCCCTTTTACAAGTGACCCATGTGCCTTACGAGCATTGGGAAGAGCAGGCCGCTTAAACATAAATGCTATGTCAACCATTTGTCTATTTGTAAAGCCACTTCTTCAAGGTGATTACATGGTTTGTCTACTCATAAATGTGAAATGAAGAAAACTAGTTGCATTTCTAGTTGTTTGCGCCTCCCAATGGTCAATTCATAGGCACTGTATCATCTACCAAAATAACTTTCTTAAACTGATGCCTCCCTTCACCACTTAGACTATCTGTTTGCTCCATGCTCTTGGCACTTTTGTCTTTTCCCTACCTTGTCTTCTTCATGCTCTTTTAGCCCTCGAGGGTGATCTTCTGGTGGGTCACTACATTTATAGGCCTTTTCCATGGTTAGCACTCATTTGGTTTGAAAGCAAATGGATCTTTCACTATGCTAGAATTGATGTTCATGCAGCCATCATCGCTTTGAAAACCAATGGCTAATCTACTTCCTTATATTTGATGGCTCTTAGGACATCATCATCCTCAGCAAATTCCTCTGAGCTTTTCTCCTTCCACCCTTCATTGAACTAACCCATTGAACTGAAATTGGTTCAATGGTTCAATGTTGCGCACTGAGCTGATTGAATCAAACATTGAACCACTCACTTTGAACCAAGATGAAGAACTTGAATATTGAACCAAGTACCTGCAGAGTCTGTAGAAACTCTTGGACTTGTGCAAAATCAAAAAAATGAATTGGCCTTAAATAGCAGGGGAAGAAGGGGACCGATTTTTTGCCCTATTAGGCAAAAATGGTCAACACTAGCCATTATGTTCACTGTTATAATATCTACCTAAGTTGATTAAGCTTATTTCAAGGAACCCTAGACTCTAATACCAATTGTTACAACACAACTGTCTACTAAGAGTGGGGTTGAATCAATAGAACAACTAAAACTAGTCCTTTAATCATTTTAAAGCAAATTCAAAATCATATGCAGATTAAAAGATAAATGCTGAGATAACATACACATGACACTAGATTTATACATGGAAAACCCAAAGGTAAAAACCATGATGAGAATAGCTACTAGAATCTACTATTCTAATCTAGACTCATAGTCATGGCAAAACCTCACTAATTATAACTCTGACTAGAAAAACCTCATTGGTTACATTTAAGGACACCAATCTTAAGGAGATGTCAATTCCATAATTGAGTACCAACTTAGCTAATCTAATGGCACCAACCAATCAAATCTATGGATATACAACTCTAGATTACAACATTGATTCATAAATGAATCAAACTCTATTCTCTCTGTTATAAATCTAATCTATAACTGCCCATTCTCTATAAATTATCTCTATGTGCCTTTCTTCCTCTTTACCCCTCTTTCTCTATGTTTTTATATAATCTATTTGACACACTTCATCTCTCTCTATCACTTTATCTCTATCTCTAGGTCTATATATATATATATATATATATATATATATATATATATATATATTTGACACTCTTCAATAGTAACTCATCTTGTCCACACTTCTACCTTTGTGTCTATATATTATCATTTGGCACACTTACAATAACTAAAACCATATCTTAGATGTTGTATATATATGCATTTGATCAAGGGTTTGCTTCTTCTCTATGTTCACACTTAGATTGTAACACATCATGCTAATTCTAGACTCTATTCATTATGAATTAAATTTTAAGTTTCCCACATCTCAATTGCATACATCACATTGTAATTATAGGTATCTTTACTATCTATAGCATCTATTAGACTCAAGTTTTCATGCACATGATCTTTAATGTAGATTTGATCGATTGGATGGATCAATCTCATTATCTATATTGAGATATATAAGTTATATGTAAGTTATTGCATGTTATTATAACTAACCATATTTATGGATATGACTTTAAATGTCAATCATTGATCTTACCTTTGATTCCGTGATCTAATGGCCCATATTCAAATAGCTCAACTTTTAAACATTTCCAATTAATCACCTTCTAATAGGATCATGTTATCCACTAGATCTTTATACACTTTCAAACTTTAGATTTATCATCATTAAAATCTAGCCATCGATCTTCATGATCCAAGATTTTGCATGCCATTGGATATTTAAATATGCACAATCTTTACCTTGACTTGGTCACTAAACTTAGACACTCTACCCTCATCTTGATGTTTCTTATATCTTTGGATCAGTTTCACTCTATCAATATTATTAAACATGTTATATATTTAACTTGCCACTATGTTGATAAACATCGATCACTTTGTTCCATTTAAGTCCACTTCTTCCATTGGATCTCCTTTGCATGATCAACTACACACTGTCAAATCTTCTTACAAGCTTGATTTTTATCTTTAACAGGCTCACTCTCATTGGTCATGTATCTAACAAACTCATGTGCTTATGACACTTGGCATTAATACATTTATTTAGAGGGACCTTTGATAATTTGAATTCATCACACTCCATTGGATATCCAATGTTTGATTAAGCACTAAATGTTTATATTCCAAAAAATTTGATCACTAACTATGACAAGTGTATGCTCATTGGGTCTCTATCTAACAAAGTCTATGAATGTGATAGTTGTCATTTGTGCATTCACTTAGAGTGCTTTTTGAAAATTTGAATTTGCTTCACTTCATTAGATCATCTACATACAATGAAGCATGGACTATTGATCAAACTAGGACATATATTAAGTCTTAAACTTAAGGAAATATAAATTCCTTTGATCATTAGTCAGAGATGGTAATTATTAGGTTGAGGGGCTAGTTTCCTACTGATGATATGGAATTAAGTTGTAACTTAAGTTATCATTTCTTGGCTATACCAAGTCAACATTAAAATAGAAATTTTCTTCTTGATGCCATGGCTAAACCCTTGGGGTTTATGGAGAAACCCTATTAAGTCTGAGAGGAAAGATAATTCAATTATGAGCTCATTCCTTCTCATTTGAACCTACAAACCATATTTATAGAATGTACATGAAAAAATCATAATGGATCTTCTATTTATATTGACTTTAAACATCCATAAATAGTCTCTTGTAAAATCATGGCAACTTTGTATAGTGTAACTATGAAACATGTTCTTTTCTCCATCAATCTTACCTAATCATTTTGGCATTAATGACATCCATAGTGTCCCTTTTCACATCAATAACAATCATATTTCCAATAAGTTAACCAACTGTTAGCTAGTGTAAGATGGGCATTGATTCCTCTAGATGGTATCAAGATACCAAAATAGCAATCACACTAAGTGATTACCTTGCATTAATATCTCTTTTGTGTTGGTGTGATCCCATACCTAAAAAATTAAGGGCCCAAAATTACCACATAGAAAATTTCTAGTCTATCCTTGAACTATTTTTTCAAAGGTTTTGATGCATAGAATTTTGGCATGTTCTCCCTAAGCTTGGTGTTTAAGTCCTGAAATCCTTTGATAGAGATCTTGATTTATTTAGTGGTTCTATCCATTATATGGAGGTAGTGCTAAGCATGAGCACATCATTTTTATCTAATTCCTTTTTGAAGGCCTCCAAACTTGTCTTATATTTTGTCACTCCTCCATCCAAGATTACTCCTTATTCATAGGACTTAGTTTATAAGGCACAGAAGACTGCATCCAATTTTTATTCTTGGTCCTTGATCTAGGAGCTCAATGCATTAACCTTCCCCATTATCTACATGTACTCTAATTTTATTATAGAGTACACATGTGTCATTATCTCATCCTTTCCCCTTTTGCCTTCTTGAGGCATGTATCTATGATTGACACTTGGTTGGAAAAATTGTAAAAGAATATGTCATCTACATCTACACCCTCTTAGAGTTTTACAAAGAGGTCCTCCATCTTTTCAAGCTTAGAAAATAGCTTTTTTAGTATGGTGCATGCATCTTCTTCTTCTTCTTATGACAACTCTAGTTTCATCCATGGGAGCATCTACTCCCTTAGCACACATATCTTGTCAACCTTAGAGAGGTTAGATGTATTTATGCTGACCAAGAGGGATGGTTCAGCCATTTCTATGCACTCTAATAGCTACTATAGTTTGAATTTCCTGGCTTGTACTTCATCTTCAACATCATTAAAAAATTTATTCCATTTATTTGCTCTACCATCATTGATGATATTATTTTATACAACTTCAATGGCCATCCAAATAAGTACTTTCCTAGACCGAACTAGGTTCATAGCACAAGGGTTATTATGAGGGACTCATGCCCCACCTCTGGTTAATCCATGTTGAATATAGCCTTTCAAGGTTCCTCAAAGTGAGGCTCATCCATGTAGCTATCAAATGTAAATTCAAGTTATTTATGCATCCTATCTATGGTGGAATCAGGGAGCATGAATTCAAACATATAAAAATCCTCCTTCATCCACCCCTTTTGCACTTTTTTTCTAATTCTCAACTATATGCCTTCATTCTCACTGATGGAAAACTCTATTTTCTCTTCTTCCTCCTCACTGGTGCTATTACTTTCTTCATCACTTCCCTCCAAAGACTCATCTTCTTGTTTAGCTAGAGGTTCTTTCTCATAATTTTCCCCTTTATCTACTTCCTCTTCCTGGGGGTTCTCAATGCTTACCTCCAAGTTAATTTACTTGATGCTAGCATCATGTTCTTTCTATTCCTACTGGGATTCCTCAAGACTCTCTATTTTTTGTTTTTCCAAAGTACTAGTAATGCATTCCTTTTCTTTAGGTGACCATTCACTACTTGGGCAGCATGTTGTGCATCTTCATCTATTATCCAAGTGGGGGCACTACGTACCTTCTTGGTTTTCTTGATGGTTGGTCCCACTCTTGTGAGAACCTATTTTTTCTTCCTCTCTCTCTCTTAGAATTCTCTTATTTGCAATGTTCTTCCTTAGCCTCACCCTTATTAATATCCACCTTACACATGCCATCTTCTTTTCAAGCCCTCCTGCTCTTCTCCAATGCTAGCACCATCTTGATTTCTTCTTCATTATGGCCCATTTTCTTCCACAACTTTCTCTTTTTGTCTTCAATTTGTATAAGTTGTGTGCAGGGATCTTTAGATGAGATTCTCATTGGTTTGCCTACTTCTTCAAGCATGGTTCTAGTGCTACCTTAGAGGGCCTTCTAAAAATCCTCAGTGTTGAGATCTTCTCCCACTTATTCTTCATGCATGATGTAAGTTTTTGTTCCTTATTCTACCTCTTCTTCCATATCTTCCTCCATTTTGTATGTACAGGCCTCTTCTACCTCCATTTATGCTAGATTTATTATAGGGAGTAAAATTGGTCCCTTAGAATATTTCTTCTTCTTCTTCTTGATGGAGGAAATAATATCTATCATGAAGGTTACATGATTCTTCTTTGGGGCTGGAGGTGTTTCTTATTCACCAGAGGTGACCATCAATTTGATGCACTCTTGGATATCCTTAAGTGTCTACCTCTTTTTATTTTATGGAGAATTCTATTACATTCTTAATGTTGTATTCCCCTCATCACTGATTTTGAGGGGATGATCATCATATTTTTCAAGGTATTCATCCTTCTTTTGTGGCTTCATAACATAATAAAACATGAAGGTGGGCCCCTTTATAACTTCCCTCTAGAGTATATGGAGATACATGAATTTGGAGTCATCCTTCTCATCCTTTGTGGCTTTCTTTCATAGGCACACATACTAGCACCTCAACCTACTCCTTTTTAGATCCACAACCTTCATTTGGATATCTAGTTGTTGCACATTATGAATTATCCTTAGCACCTCCCTAAAATATTTTTCAAAAAATGCATAAATAAGTTTGATCTAATTAGAGAGGTTGTCATTTGTGAGCACCAAACACACTACATAGAAGTGTTTCATGACAACAAAGGTCACCATTCCAAACATATATTGACGAGCTCTTGTGGGATGTGCTTTTCAATCCTAAATGCCTCTATGTATTTAGTTTATCACCCTAATACTCTTATCTTATACATTTGGGAGAAGGAAGGTAGGCAAGTGAAGTCTTGGTACCTCAGTGTCGGGAGTCCTTGTGTACTCAAAAGTCCCAAATATTGTCTTCATCACCATTGAGCATGCCAATCTCCTCCATAAATATTAATATTAGCATAGACCCCTACCTAAAGGTCTCTTATACTTTGTATCACTCTAGTGTGTTCTTCACCATAGCCTCAACAATAAAATTTACAATGTTGAAATTGACCCCTTGTACCATGTGGTGGGTGAAGCACAAGTAGGTCTTATTGATGTCCATTCACCATTTTTCAGGGCATAGCTTAGAGATCATGAGGTGTGATATGACCATGATAGGGTCATTTATGTCCTTGATTTGGAATTCAACCGTCCTTTGTAATAACCAAGGAGTTTTTCAACCCTCTTCACTTCTACATCATTCTCCATCATCAAGTAGATGTCTGCACCTAAGATTGGGAGCCTGGTGATATTGTTGATGAGGTACACCAATATCAACATGAACCTCCATATAAATTATAACCAATATCTATAAATACATGAGAATATGAACTACATGAGTTCTTTTGACTTGCCAAAACTTAACAACTCATATAACTGGTTTGTGATGGTGGTCTCCATCCTATCTCGATTGGAGATGTTAAATAATGTTGTGACTACCTCCATACTTTCTCCCATGTCAACCACCTAATCCTAGTTGAGTTCATATGCATTTCTTTATATGTGATGGTTGTATTTTTTCAACATACAAGTGTGTGTGAAAGATACCCATATTTCCCCCATTATGACCTCAGGGGCAAACTACATTTCTCTATATGATAGCTTGATGATTGCCTTAGTGTCAATATTATCAATTTTAACTCCAACTGTGCCTTCTTCTTTGTAGTGGTTGTCTCTTCTACCATTTTTACCTTCTTGGCATCTTTATATACGTATGGCACACCAAAACTCAATCATTTTTTCCATTTCTAAATTGGATAGTGTTAAACTATGGTTTATTAATCTTATCAAAGCCTATAATGTTTCTTGGTGCTTCCTCATAATCATGGGTTCTATGATTATGAATTTAGTTATTGAGCTCTATTCACCATTAATAGTAGCCTTGATTTCACTCAAAATTTATTTTGTCTTATTCTCTAACAATTCTTTCCCCTCATTCCTCTATTCTAATCTCAAATGAAATGCAATCTCTCTCCTTATTCAATCATTATAATTTGGTAGTCATGGGTGTTCACATTTTCACTTGGTAGCATTTTATCACTTTGGATCTAGTTTAGCTCTCATTCTACTTTGAATTTGGGTCTAAATTCTCTTAAGTTTGTAACCTATTCTAGTACACCATCTACCTCTATATACCTTAATGACTAGTGAGTAATGGCATGATAGTCCATGGATTTCTTAAAATTCTCTAAAACCTATGAAATCTATGAAAATATACAACCACTTTTGCATTTATTGTGGATATTTGTACTTCCACCATCATAGTCATTAAATTATCTTAACAACTTATTTGGTGAAGTGATAGGTGATTAAAATGGTCACTTCTTACTTACCATTACGTGGATACTAGTTATCTTGATGATCTTCCTCCTACACTTCATTCACCTTGGCATGACCTTCACCCTTTTTATGGAAAATTAGGCATACTACTTCACATGCATGTGATTCAACTTCCTTAATTCTATCTCCTCTTTCACTTACCCTTCCTCTCAAGTGTGTTTCTATTCCTTGGTCAATTTTTCTATGCTTTCATCTCTTTCATTGGCCTACCCTACCCCATACAAATTCCTATGTTGGTCTTCTAGTGCTTCATTACATTTTATTGATCTCTTGTGCATGAGCATCTTGTGTGCCTCCTTTTTATCTCTTGTGCATGAACTTCTTCTGTGCCTCCATTTGTCACTTGGTACTCATATTTTTCCAAGTTTGTTAAACTCCCCACACCTAAAAACTTAGGTGTCTATCCTCTGGTGTTTTAAAAACCAATTGTACTTAATTCACCTAATTGAAAATATACATGGAAGTGCTAGAATATTTTCCCTATGGGCTTGAAACATTCACTTATTCACTCAACATAAAAAATCACAAAAAACATAAGAAAATTCTTGTATTGTTGCAAACTTTAATCTAGTCATCACAACACAATCGACTTGTGATTGAGAAGTTAGTGTCTGATGGCACAAGAGCCATTCTATTTTCTATAAGGATTTAATAGGTTGTCATTGAAATGCCTAGGGATAACTTCACCTATTAATGTGTGTATTTTACATGCATCAGTCTCCAATAGGTTGTGGATGATATAAGGGCCCTTCCACCTAATATGAAACTGATTGGAGTGCTTAAGGTACTTGGAATCATATAGCAATACCAATGCTCATTCAATAAGTACCTTGTGCTTAATATTCTTGTCATGCCATAACTTTTGACATGCCTTTTATATTTATTGGATTCATCTCTCTTGTGCATGTGTTTTGTCTAGGTACTCCAAGTCTTCCATCTATACATTCAAATATTCTTGATAATCTAATTGACCAATATGTAAATACATAATAAGGGAAACATGAAATCCTAGGTAAAATGGCCTCTATGTCAAACACTAATTAAAATGGTGTATCCTTGTTCAGGCGCTTATACATCATGCAATACGCCCATAATATTTATGACACTCGATCACCCCAATATTTATGACCAAATTTGCATATATTTTAAGGCACATTCCCAATATCTTATTGAATGCCTTAACTATGATATTTAATTGGGGATGATAAGGCATTTTATTATGTGTGCCACCATGTATTTGATCATTAATATTTACATAGTTTCATTGATAAAATGTGTACCTTTATTACTAGTCAAATTAAGTGGGCACCCATAGCAACTAATGATGTTCTCCCATATAAGCCTTATGACCATGGTGGATATGAAATATTTGGTTGGTGCTACCTAGGCCCACTTGGTGAAATAGTTAATGGCCACCAGAATATATCATGCACCTGTGTACCTCATAATGGGAGTGATCAGGCTAATGAAATCAATGACCCATTTTTTGAATGGTGCCAAGGTAAGAATGGGAATGAGATGCATCTGATCCTAGTAGTTAGGATTTCCTATGCACTGGTAGATGTCATATGCCTTAGCATAATCTTTTACATCTTAGATCAGACTTGGCCACCACAAGCTTGATTATAGTACCTTATACACCATAGTGTCTCTAGAATAATGGCATATTTTTATCCCCTGATGCACCTTTTATAAGGTATAGTCCATTTGTGCTCTAAGACACATTGGTGTAGGACTTTATCTCAGCTCAATTTTTATATTTCCTTGCCAATGAACTGAAAGTAGATAACACAAACTATGAGTTACTTCACTTTGGTGGTCATAGTTTAGGGTACATATACATATGTGATAAATGTGGTGATATATGATAAGTTATTTGGGATATTCTAGACCATTTATATTTTCATGCCAGGCATATCATCCTTAATAGGTAATCCCACATTGTTAGAGTTGATGTGAGACAAATGGTCTAGGCCTTAGTTCTATTTTCTAGGTTTCACTACAACTAAGAACTAAAATTATTGAAACAAAAATATCTATTTATAGAAGCACCCATGGAGAATGGGCTTGTTCACAAGGTATTTAAGTGCCTTATAATAAGTGAATAAGATGAATGAGGTCAATAAAAAGTATCAACTCAATGTTTGTAGGGTGTAAACCATATAAAGTACCTCATGCTCGATTGTTGTATAGTTATGTTCTACTTGGGTCAATTTTCTACTAGTGAAAAAAATGGTATGATCCATTTTACCTTCACCTAGTTGCCCTAGAATGGTGCAAATTATAAATCCATATGCATTAAAATGTACATGGAATGGATTTGTCTAGTTGGGAAATTATAATATTGGTGCACTAGCTAATTTGAGTTTTAGGGTTTTAATGCATCTTCTTGCACTGTACCCCAATAGAATGAGTTATTCTTGTGTATGAGCTCCTCTAGCGATAACACAATCTTTGTATATCTCCTTATGAACTTTATAAAGTAGATGTAATGGCCAATAAAGGTGTGAACATATTTCTATGTTGATGGGGTCTAGATTTATAGGATAATTAAAATCTTTGTGGGATCGATGACCAGACCATATATGTAGATGATGTGCTTGAGTAATGTGCCAAATGATTTCATGAAGACATACTTATTGAGGTTTAAAGATACTTGTAACTATTTTTACTTCTCAAACATGAGTTATAAATTATCATACATTGTCCTTTACTATCCCATACATAGTCTAATCATATAAGTATACTTGGAGGAATTTGTGAATGAAGTCCTTAAATATGGCGATCACTACTATAGATAACATAGTTTACACATTCTTGAGTCTAAAGGGAATAATATTATATGTGAAATAACCCCATTATTTCATAAAGGTTATTTTAGGTTGATCCTCTTCCTTAATATGGACTTGATGGTATCCTACGAACCCATCACTGAAAGTGTATATTTCACAACCTGTGACACCATCCAAGACTTTGTTGGTGAATGGAGTTAGGAAGGGCTCAATGATGCAAGAGGCATTAAAAAATCCATAATCAATGAAAATATGGATGCACACATCTTTCTTGATTCTTATAACCGTGGGGCTCACTCATTTAGATTCTTGCATAGGGTATATGATGCTTGTGGCTATCATACCATCAATCTCCATTTTAACTTTGGAATGGAGATTGGGGTTCATTCTGTAAGGGTGATTCTTGACAAGTCTTGTGTTGTAAAATATATGTATACTAAGTTTTCCAAGGGATGGGTGGGTGCCATTTATATCTTGATAATTATGAGGGAACAAGTCTTGGAACTCTTTCAAGATATCCACAATTCCTGTCAACTCTGTGTCAGACCAATATGTGCCTAGAGTAGCCATCTTTATTTCCCCTTCTTAGCTAATGTCTACCTTGGTAGTTTTGAGTGGCACATAATAGGGATTATTCCTCTCTTGATGTGAATCCTAAATTTTACTACTACCCTAAGTTTTTATATGCAAATATGAGTAGGGTCTTCTTCTTTGGGAGCACTACCTTCCACTTAGCACACTAACTTCCTTCTACCTGTCAAGTTTATCTAATTATATGCCTTATATTTTTCATCATATTCATCACTCGAGTAAATATTGATCACTTAATCTTCAAAAAATGTCTCAAATCCCTTTTCCCCAAATGTGTATTTTAGGCACTCCTCTAGTATTTTAGTGTCTTCAAACACTACCCTAGAAATTATTTGTAATGTCTTGATAAATTCTAGGTTCTATGAAGAAAAGGAGAAGGTGTGCATGAACCACTCCTTAAGTGCATCCCAATTAGACATCTCATGATGCATCTCATTGATGATGTACCATTATCATGCCCATGTATTTAATGTCCTATATAAGGCTTACACCCATATGTTCTTTGGGTTGTTCTCACCATAGACAATCCATTTTTCTTCACACACATGCACATACACTACAAGGTAAATGTTACTAGAGTAGGTAGAGATGTCTAGGTCCTCATTTGTTTTCTTAAATATAGTGTAGATGGATACTTTCACATCTTTCCATGTTGGTAGTTTAGGCTTTTACATTTCTGACCAATGAGTGTTAGTGCTCGTTAATATATACACTAGTGTGCCCATTCTATCTACTTAGTTAGGGATATATGATTTGAGGTCACAAAAATATTCATTAATAAGATTATTCCTCTTATATCTTGGGAGAATTTTAATTTTACCTTTGCTTAGATGAAATACTCTCTTTCAATTTTTATTGGTGTAAGAGACCCATCTTGTCAAAGTGTGATCAATCTAGACCTAACCCATCTTTGCTAGTTTTGGTATCTTAGCTCACACTAAATGACACCTTTGACTAGTGGTCTCATAATAATCTTCAATCCATCAATCATAAGAAATATCAATGGTGTTTGAGGTTATTTTTCCATCTTCCCAAGAAATCGCTCTTTGGTCATTGGGGCTGAGATTCTTAATGCCTTGTATCATGATTTTATTAATGTGGTTGATCTCATCCTTGATATCAACACTTTATAAATAGGGGGTCCTTGGTCACTTGATAGAGGGATAAATACCCTCTCATTACCATTTTCAAAGGTCACATATCACATTTTTAAGTGCATATATATGTTGTTCACATAGTACTATGGCCTTCCCAGGAGTGATGGATAACTCTCTTATTCTACCAACTAGATCACTTAAAACTTAGCATGGAACTCGATGCCCATGATTTATTTATTAGAAATATTTATAATTATGATTGGTTACACTTAGTTCTTGTTGGACATAAAATTCACATGAAGGGAAGGACTCAATTCTAGCCTACCCATATTTTCTTATGCATTCTTGGTCAAAATATTAACCATAATGCCTATGTCTGCAAGGACATCACATACATACCATCCATAAATGATTGAATTCACAAGGATTTCTTGATTGTAATTCAAATTTTGTGTATGCCTCATTTATTTAACCCTCTCCATGCATGGTGTAATGATATCGATTGGCTTTTTGCCTGCATACCCTAAGAGTAAAATTTTCAATAGGGGAAGCATTCATTCTATTTATAGAAGGTATAGGATCTTTATTAGCTCTTGTATCTCAACCTATTGGATATATTACTATTGTCACTTATATTTTCACCCATTGAATATGTTCCTATCTCTCTTCATCCAAGTGGTATAATGTAAACATCTCTCTTTCTATAGGTAATAATTTGGTGAGATGAATCTCTAGAAGGGCTAGTTCCCTTGATGCACTCTTTGAAGTACTTTATTACTTATAAAATTTGGATGAAAAGTGTTAAGAAAATAATTAATAAAAATAAAGGGTGATGCTACAATATTATATTTCCTCCTATTGACTGAACTTATACTACCTAGAGAAAAACAAAGCTTTTCTTACATAAAACTCACAACACAAGACAAATTGTTACATTAATGTTTCATAAGCTAGGTTCAAAAAGGTATTTCAATAACTAAGAGGGTAAAAAATGATTCATTATGATAATATAGTCATTAACAACTTATAATATATGTATACACTTTAAATATAACACTAACAAAGACTTGTTACAATTACTCTTCTGCACAATTAGTGAACAATCAAGGATAACATGATATAAAAGATCATCTTTTACTAAAAAATACCAACAAGATTAGAATAAAAATGAATTATAAATAATTTAATTAGGAAAATTCACTTATTTTATTTCTTAAAGAGACATTAAAGTAAAAAAGTATCCAAGGTTTCACCATCAACCAACGAAGGCTGCCAAAAAGAGCCAAAAGGGTCAATATTTATAGCCTTTGAGAGAAGAGCAAGACAAGGCAATTATGAAGGTCACTTGAACAATTTTAAATATAATAAATAGGGTTAAAATTTTAGGATAAATATGTATGAAATTAACCATGAAATTTTAGGAGGCCCAAGTGTCCATACAAGTCATGAAACCTATGAAAAGTGTCATAAAACTCCTTATCTTGGCTCAAAAAACTACCTTCATAATTTGAACCTATTTAAACATCCAAAAACTAACTAGGAATAGGTTTTATTATTTTAATGATAGTTAATTCCTTAAATAAATACTTTTTATGCATTAGTTTCATTAATACTCATTTGGAAACTCTTGGAAGGAAGCCATCACCACATACAGTCTTAAAAATTCCTTTTTTAGTCACCCCTCACACTTGTCTTCAAAATTGGATTAAATTTTACATTAAAATAAATTAAATGGTGTGAATGAAACTTTTAAATACTATCCATTTCCTTATAATTCTTAGGTACACCTTAAAAAGGCTCACACATAAATATTTCACCCTTCTCACCTTTGTGTCCACTATGCCAGTTTTGACTGGCTGAGATGTGATCTCTAGTTTGGAAACTTAGGAGTTTTTTCATGTAATAAAATTAAAATATGGAGTTATTAAAATTAATAATCTTCCCTCTAAACTTTATTTCACCTTTAGACTCCTCCTGTAGCTTGTAAAACACACAAAATGGTAAAAAATACCCTATTTTTCATCTTGTATGTATAATTTTATATAGATAAAAGGTATGGGAGGAATCCTAAGTGATTAATATACAAGTTATAATATATTTAATGGAAAAAAATTTTCATATTTATATCTTTACAAGATTTTTTTCTCTATTGGGTCTTGACTGAGGGTTTAGTAGGGTTTTAGGCAGTTTTTAGTCTTATGCTTTGCTCATAAAGATTTGAATTTACACCTAAAAATAAATGACACAAACATGATTATAATGTATCCTAATAATCCCTCCAAATTCATTTTTTCCAATTAAAATCTTTAAAGGAGATATGAATACTTGAAGATACCCCATCGATCTTGTTTATACCCTTTTTTTGCATATTTGGACTCTCTCTGAGCTAAAATTAGCTTTCTTGTAGGTTCCTCTGCATAATAAAAGTTCAAACATTAATATTTACACCTCCTTAACATGTATAAATAAAATATATATCCCTCCAAGAGATATAAATTAATATGGACCCATAATTGGTTCTTGGTCCCTTGAAGGTATGAAGGGTTTAGTATGTGCCTTGCAAGTTTGAGCTAATTGTAATGATTTCTCATGGTTTGGATAGTATATAATGATTCTTAATTCTTCATTAAAAATTTTAATATAAATAAAAATCCTCCCAATCACAGCTCTTCTTCTTTGGCCCTCATTCACCAACTAGGCCTAATGAAAGCTTGCCTAATTGGATTGAGTGTAGGGGTATTTTGGTCATCTTGAAAGTTATAATCCTAAACTAGTGAATATATATAATATACTTTCCTTTCATACACATCAAAAAATTCTTATATAATTTTCCCAAACCTTTCATCAAGTTATTTAACCCCTTTTGGCCTCATTAGCTTGCTTTGCCAAAACCTAATTTTCCTTGATTGACTGAGCTTTGAGACAAAATAATGACGTATAGCCCTCATCCCCAAGGCAAAGTGAATATTTTTGGATTTTTGAAAGGTATTTATGATTATTTTTAATAATTTTTTTATCTATATTCTTTTATTTAGGTGCCTAACTAATTTAAAATGCCCAAAAAAGGCCTCTAAAAAGACTGTTTTCTTGCATTTTTCTCAAATCCTCCTAAGAGTGACCTTTCCAGGATAATTCAATGCTTTTAGGTCCTTCAAAATGTTACTAATTCTCAATTTATTATTATGAATATTTGGATTCACCCAAAACACTTCTCTTTTATGGATTCTTTATATTCATTTATTGAGTAAGCATGGTTTCTTGGCCCACAGTACGGACCTATTCCCTTTAGCCAAGATAGGAAGGTAGATGATCACCTTTGAATATTCTTGTATTTGTGAAAAAATTAATATTTACACCTCCTTAACATGTATAAATAAACTATATATCCCTCCAAGAGATATAAATTAATATGGACCCATAATTGGTTCTTGGTCCCTTGAAGGTATGAAGGGTTTAGTATGTGCCTTGCAAGTTTGAGCTAATTGTAATGATATCTCATGGTTTGGATAGTATATAATGATTATTAATTCTTCATTAAAACTTTTAATATAAATAAAAATCCTCCCAATCACACCTCTTCTTCTTTGGCCCTCATTCACCAACTAGGCCTAATGAAAGCTTGCCTAATTGGATTGAGTGTAGGGGTATTTTGGTCATCTTGAAAGTTATAATCCTAAACTAGTGAATATATATAATATACTTTCCTTTCATACACATCAAAAAATTCTTCTATAATTTTCCCAAACCTTTCATCAAGTTATTTAACCCCTTTTGGCCTCATTAGCTTGCTTTGCCAAAACCTAATTTTCCTTGATTGACTGAGCTTTGAGACAAAATAATGACATATAGGCCTCATCCCCAAGGCAAAGTGAATATTTTCGGATTTTTGAAAGATATTTATGATTATTTTTAATAATTTTTTAATCTATATTCTTTTATTTAGGTGCCTAACTAATTTAAAATGCCCAAAAAAGGCCTCTAAAAAGACTGTTTTCTTGCATTTTTTCTCAAATCCTCCTAAGAGTGACCTTTCCAGGATAATTCAATTATTTTAGGTCCTTCAAAATGTTACTAATTCTCAATTTATGATTATGAAGCTTTGGATTCACCCAAAACACTTATCTTTTATGGATTCTTTATATTCATTTATTGAGTAAGCATGGTTTCTTGGCCCACAGTATGGACTGTTTCCCTTTAGCCAAGTAAGGAAGGTAGAAGATCACCTTTGAATATTCTTTTATTTGTGAAAAAATATTTTTTTATTACTCATAAACCACTTTTAATTGCTTGTAATTCTCTTCTTCTCCCTAGACAAGTTCATGTCTTACCTTACCCTCTTATGATTGTACCCTATTGTAAGTACATACATGGGTTATTGGGCCTATGTAGGTTTATTTTTTACTTGTTTTTATATTATGAAGTAACATTATTTTCATTGAGATGGTCACATGTTACTTCATCTGGTCCAACATCCATTTGGCCTTCATATGCACTTTTGGCTACAATTGAGTCCTCCACTATCTATTAACTGAGACACCCTAATTTTACCCATACTTGTAGGTTATTATACTTTACCTAGAGATTATAAACCTCATCATATCTATGGATAAGGTTTATAGAGGTTTAATTCATCATAGTAACCTCCCAATCATTCTGCATGCACTTTTAAACTCATTAGACTGAGTTTTTCCCTAGATGACTGAGAAACCCCGAGCTTGACTATTATAGGTGTGTGTGAGCTCTTTAGAATTGGGTTATGATGTGAAAATACTATTCATTTAATCCTTTTAGGTCATAATTTATGTATTTAAACAACTATTCTTATTTATAATCCTTAAAACATCACTTTACATCAATTTGGGGTCACTGTCCTATACTGAGATACTTTGCCCTTTAGACCCTACATGTAAGTGATTATAGCCTTAACTAAGATTGATCATGATATGAAATGACCTCCTTGAACCCCCCTAACATCAAAAAATATATATACTCACTTTGGACTCATTTTTATGCTCTTTGGAAGCACAAAATATGTTCTTGCTTAGACTGAGAAACCTACCCCTTAGACCCTATTGTAGGTGTTTATTATTGAGTGTGGACACCTATAAGTGATCATAGAGTTTAAAATACTATTTATTATCCTCTTATTGATATAATTCATGTCATTTTTGTGTCATCCGACCAATTGGAACATCTTGGTCATGAGGCACTGTTCATTACTGCTCTTTTGTGCCAAAAGTCCACTTGCAACTTCAGATCTTTAGACATTAATGGAGTATTTTAGTGTTTTAAGGGAATATTTGAGGCCTTCCATTTCCATCCTCTCTTTGTATTTTGACTGTCATATTTAGCCTCTAAACTCTATATGGTAGGGGCTACAATATTGACCTAGCTAGATGCCTTAAAACCCCTTGTAAGCATGTTTAAAGAGGTCTATGAAAACCCCTCGGATCTCTATTTTGATCTTTTGGGGAAAGTTTCCCTAAACCTATTCATGGTATTCAAACATGATTTCACACTTATTATTTCTGTTTTGATAGTTTATATGGTTCTATCATGGATTCTTCATCATAATGATATCCTAAGGAAGTGTCAAGTTATTTCCCCTTTTCCATACAAACATTTTAATCCCTTACTCAGCCACCTGTAGGTAGATATTTTGGTGCACAAACAATGAGTTTAATATGATTAGTATGGAAACTATCCATGAATATGAACTTTGTATGATCCCATAAAACATGTCAGTACATCCTTAGCAATACTAAGGGGTTGGAAAATACATCAACATTTTCACACCTCAATATAATGTCAGCAAAGGCCCTATAGGTGTGCATTGGGTAAGTTATAGAGGCAGGGCATGAAATGAGGAAAAAACATGTATATGAATAGCTTGAAAACAACTCAAATTCATTCACAACCTTTAAATACATGATCTCTGTGATCTAGGAATTTGACTCAAGAGAGCATGGTTAGTATGGTGTTAGTTCCAAAATGAAAAACAAAATGAAATAAACACACTAATATCATAATATCTCTAGGTATAAACACTAGGGAGAGCTTAGTTAACAATCATGAATGAAAAACACAATTAAAATGCAAAAGAAAACTCTTTTACCTTCCTTGGATGCTCCAAAATGCTTATTGTGGTGGCTTGCTCATCTTTTGCTCATGAAGTCCTTGGCAATGGAAGTTTGACAACCTTCATCTCTCCTTGGCACCTTTGGCTTGTGGCTTGGCTTGGCTTGGAATCAATTTGGAATTATAACACTAATTGCTTGAAGATTTTTGGAATCAATCTTGCATTATAACTTTGTATAAATTAAGCTTAGAAATGATGTTGTGAGGCCTCCTATTTATAGATTTTTGGATTTGATCAGAATCAACCTCAACTATCCATCTCAAGATAGAGATGTGTGGTTGAGGATTAATTAAATTTTTAGAATTAAGTTTGTAATTATCCTCATCATGGCATTGGAATAAGGGGTAATTAAGAGACATAGAGGGCATTATGGAAGGCATTGATGAGGCATGGAGGGCATGAATCTTGATATTTGTGACATTTATGGCCTAGGGATTTCTTCCTAAGAAATGAGGTCACTTGATGTATATATTCCATATTCATTTGTAAAACAAATTATTCAATAAGTTTCCATGAAATTATTAATTAGGCCTTGATTTGGGTTAATTATCTCTTAGGCATGATTAAGCACATTGTGCACAAATTACCCAAATTGATTAAAATGCCTTGTTATTGGTCTAAAATTTGATTGGATTTGAATTGGAAGTCCACGTCAGATGCATTATATGTGTATTCCCATTTAGAATATTACCAACAATAAATAACAAAGGCACAAGTCTTGTGTAAAATATTTGATAGGAAAGAGCAGTCTAGAGTATGCAGCTGAAAATTTGGCATTTTGACTCAAAATGAACTAATCAAAGTTAGCTGGCCCATAAATTGCATTTCCACATTTAGGGATAACCTGGCCAAAATTGTGCATTTTAGGTATAAACTAGCCAAAATCTTGGTTGGAGGTTATCGGTGGCTAGTTTTAGGTGTCTATAGTTTGCCCCTATTTAGGAAGGTGTTACAAGCTATAAGCACAATAATGTCTTCTCAAAGAATGAGAAATCGCTTGTATGCCAAAAAGGAAGATGATGATGGTTGAAGAACAAAGGTCTAAATGCTTTTTTATGGAATCTTATGATGATACTCCCTCAAGGGAGTGGCCATCACATTTGTTGATGGATGGTCCCTTAGAAATAAATGAGAATAAAGGTGGAATTAACCCATGGTTGAGATTAATCCAAATGAGAAAATGCTTGCATGTAGTGATCTAAAAAGGATGCTAATTTACCCAAAGGTGGTTATAATCAAGAATAAAAGTAAAAATAATTATTTTCCCATAGGTGGTTATAATTATTAAGAGGATATAGATTGGATAAATATGATTAAGCCCTAGTTAGGGTTTATTAGCAAGAATAGCTCAAGGATATAACTTAAATACCGATTAAAGATGAGCAAGTGTAAAATGATGAAAGAGATGGATAGAGGAATAAGATTAATCAATTTGAATGATTTATTTATATCTGTTAATAAGGAGATGCTCATCTTTATTAAAAATGATACAACTAGAATGGTCAATGGTTTGATTTGATCAAGGGTGGGATGGAAGGATTTTCCAAGATGCCAAGAAGAAAATTATGTAGCTCCATTGATTGTAGACCTTCTTGAAGCTGATTTTTTCTATAGCATGTGATAGTAGGCTTTATGATAGAATGCCATGAATACTTAGCTAAAATATGCATAAGGACTAACTCCTAATCTAATAAACATTCAAAAAATAATGCACCAATGATAAAAACCATGATGACAATGTTAATGGATGAATATGGATGGACTTAAGATTAATGTGCACAAAGAATCACCCAACAAACACATATAGACTGAGCCAAGGCAAAAAACAAAAAAATAGGCAAGCGAATAAACAAACAAATAAATAAACAAACAACTTGAAATAAATAAACAAATGAAAAGCCTGAAAATAAAAGCAAAAGAAAACATCCTAACAATTACAATGCCCAAGTAAGGTGAATCAAGGATAACTGACTAAGGTTATACATGACAAACATTTTTGGATTTTTGAAATGTTATAATTTTTTTTGTAATTTTGATGTATCTTAATTCATTAGAGAATGACAAGATACCTACTCACAAAATAGTGAGAGCGTTTGGCTTAGGTTGCTCACAAAGTGGTGAGAGCATATGGAAAGGGGGACTGGGGTGAGCTCAACATGAATTAAGCATGATCCATATAGTACTAAAATGACCTCAAGTCATAGGAATTCCATCTACATAAAAGATAGGAGAAAAACCAACTAGGCCCCAACAAGTTCTCAAATTTGGCAAATGGTTAGTCAAATGAAAAAAATGAAGGCAAGGTGATACGACAATTCATGATAAACAAGTGTTGCCCTTAGTTTTCCCATAGAATATTATAACTAAGATAAAATGGCATAGGTCAATGATACTAATTTTCCTATAGGTTGTTATAATTAGTAGAAAGACTAGTGAGACATTGATTTGCCCATAAGTGGTTATAATCAGGTTCATAAAAATAAATGTGGATATAGGATGAATGATATCTTGATAGATCAATTGTCACACTACTTTCATAGACTATCATTGAAACATAGATTAGATTGATTGTTGAAACTTGATATATATATATATATATATATATATATATATATATATATATATATATCATAAAAGGTGTGGGAAGAACCAAATGAACCATGATCAAAATAGGATTAGGTAGGGTGACTAAAAATAGGCTTTGGTCTAGATAGGAATGGAATGATAGGATGGAATGGCATTGTTAAGGATAATTATGTTCTAGATATATTGGATTAAATGGTAGTAGGTTTTCCCCAAAGTTGTGGGGGTAAATGGATAAGATCTACAATAATGGTAAATAAGCATATATAACAATGGCAATGGCACATGAAATAGTATGGTACATGTTTTTGGCTTGGGTGTTGTTTTCGATTCTATTGTTCCTATTAATGAGGAGATGCATGTCTTAATAAAAAATGATATAAATAGAATACTTAATCATGTTAATTAATATCCCACACCTTGTCAAAATAGTTACTCTATCAAAAATGGCTTGCAGATTTGGTTGTCAAGAATGTTTTCATGATCTTCATTGGTTGTTGATTCTGATTCCTTCAAGTGTCGAGACAATGTATGTTTATAGCCTATACAAAGGAAAGTGTGGCCATGGATGGTAAACAAGGACAAACAATGGATGGTAGGTTTGATTGTGAATGGAATGGTAGATGATAATGGAATGTGGAGTGGTGGGAAAACAAATGAAGATCAAGATATTCAGTCACACGTAATCTTATTGATATTAAATTCAACATAACTTTGGTTGTGGTAGGGCCATAAACTTTTTCTCCCAATAAGACCACCAATTTCTTTTGTTATTTGATCTTGAGAGTAGCTACCATTTGATTAGGCTATAGATTGGAAGATATTTTGATTTTATCTCCAGTAAACAATGAAGAACTTTTGTCCTCAGCTATTATTGCCTAAATGAGATTTTAACCAATGAAGTGTCTTTATTATCAAATAACACCTTTGAGAAGGTGTCACTAATGAAAATTGGCTTTTGATTTTGATTGTCTTCTAGTGCTTTTGAAAAAGGCTTACTAGGAGAATGTTCTTTTCTTACATGAATATTTTCTTAGCCTCCTTGTTCTTCTTCAACTGCTATGTCACCATGGATGCAATTCAACAAAGTGTGATTCTATTAGTCCCAATAGACACTTGTGAGAGATGGAATGTCAATAATATGGCTATTTTGGTTTATGGTAATGGCCTATTGAATGGTAATGGAATGGGGAGAGGTTTCATAATCCTCGTAGAAGATATTAGGAAAACTTGTGTCGATGTTGAAGTACTCATCCTCAAAAACCATAGAAGGATCACAAATATATTCAAATTGATCTACAAGGCATGTGTAACCAATGTTGTAATATCCATGAACATATTATTCTTCTAAATATAATTATGAAGTAAGGGACTCTAAATCTAATGTCACAACTGCTATTGATTATATTTATGATGCTAAATCTAATGTCAGTTCAAAAATAGAACCTGAATCTAACTATGATTCTTTATTTGATAGGTACTCTATTGTAATGATGTCTTATTGAATATTTGGTTTTGAACAAGTAATAGCTTGTGATGGCATAATGGGCTCCTAAAATAATAGTTTGTCAAAGTGAGACTTCTCTAGGATGGGAAATAGGTCAAGAGATAACTCCTCAGAAACTAGCTTGTCAATAGGAGGCTCTTGAAAAATAGGCACATGGTCAAGGTAATGATTTGCCCAAAGGTAGTTATAATCATTAAGTGACTCAATAAAGACTGACTTGTCAAACTGAGACTAATCAATAATTGGTACATGATAAATAGGTGATTCATCATAGGTTGACTTATCATAAATGGTTGGTTCAACAAAAACATCTTGGATTGGTTGGTTTTTTTGGCCTTAGTTTCCAATGAGTTAGAAAATACTAGTTTTGAGCATAGCTTGGTCTTCAAAAGATTAGATCAATTAAGGTTTGGTTGGGATTGGTATTGGAGGAATAATGACTTATGGTTGGATAATGGTAGGGCCTTGGGAAGCATTATTTCTCTCACAATCCAAAGGACTAGGTCTTGGTACGATGACAGGACATTGTGGGGTCTGATTGAAGGACTAGGTCTATGAATGGTAATGGTATTCATTATGGATCTTGATAGCTCATATAATATATAGGATGATTAGGGGTAGGTAATGATTGGATAACAAAAGGAAATCAAAAAACTTGATTGCTTTCACAAGCAAAAGCATCCAAGTCTTCTTCATAAACCATATCATCCTAGTCATGAGTTAGCTCATAAGCTAATTATTGACTATGTGCCATATACTGATTATAACAAAGAGCGTATGGATATGTATCCCAAATAACATTATATATAGTTTGGTCTTTAAATTCCTCTTCAAAAGCCTCTTCATACAAATCAAGGTCTCGAGTTGGATCATAATGTAGAGTAAAAAAATCTACATTTTCTGAATTCAATTATGCACTCCAAGTTTTGTCCGTGTGCACTTTGGTTTGAGACGATGAAGTTTTTGACTTAGAGCATGGGCTTGTTTATTTTTACATAATTTTGTCTAAGTATCAAGATCAAGTAGAAATTGCCAAGTGTCAGTAGCTAAGACACATTTCATAATTTCTTTAGGTTGCTTGAAATGTGCCACGTATCTCATAATAATTCAGCGGAGCACGACAAGTGTCAGCATCTGCATTTCATGTTGGCATCCATGTTTCAAATTTATTTTGAGTGGAAAGTTTCAAAAGCTAAGTATTAAGATCAATTAGAACGTGCCAAGTGGAAACTAAGGTTTCAATATGCTTTTCTAAAAGTGACAAAAGATGCCACATATCCTTAGTTGAAGAAAGTGGAAGTCACCACGTGTCAACATCTAGAATATATTCACTTTGTTTCATTGATAAGTAAAGACTATGGTGGGTCCCATGTTTTGTTTTTGAGGCAAGCAAAAGCTACCAAGTGTCACCATCTATGTAAATATGAAATGAGGCTTGATTGTTTCTATAATATAGACAGAGCAACACAGAGACTGACACATGTCACCTTCAACAAGATTCTCAAAAGGTAGCTAAAAGTAGTGGAGATCACCATGTGTCCTTTGTCAAGGATGTTCAAATAGTGCCACCTATCTCTATTCCCTTTTTGAAGTTGCTCAGGTGAGAAGTGCTATGGTTCCCATTCTCTATTAAGTTGTTAAAGATTTGGAGAAGTGGATGGTGACAGATGTCAAGGATGGAACACTCCTAAGTGAAGACATAGTAAAGAGTATAAGTTACACAGAAAGTGCCGCATTTTTTGAGTAAGTTCTATAGAATGTGTCAAGTGTATTTTTCTAGTGCCTCCAAAATAATAAGAGGGTTTTCAAGTAGAGAGAAGGAATCAGCCAAGTGTCCTCTCCCATTTAAATGTAAGAAGCATCTTGGGTATCTATGTCAGCCAATGAAATAGTAGGAAGACAAAATGTTTCAGATCTAAGAAATATCTTGTATTAGACACTTCCAGTTCAGTTAGAGTTTAGTTAGACCATTAGATTGGGAATGTGTAGACAATCCAGAGTGAATCCAATGCTATAAATAGGGCTGCACAGGTCACCAAAATGAGGATGGGAAGATAGAGAGAATTTTTTGTAAGAAATTATTGTCAAGAGTTTTTAGATTTGTTTAGCTGTGATCAGGAATATCATTTTCCTTTGTTCTATTTTCTTAAGTTAGAAATTTTATGTAACTTTGCATGTTTTTGTGCCTTTTATGTGACTAGAGAATTAATAATAAAACTGAGTTATGTGCCTTTGTTGATATTTTTTTGTCACTACAAAATTAGTCTAAGTTGTGAGCCTTTGTTTCTATTGTTTTTCATATTTTACATTAATCATGCCTTGTTCACTCTTTAATGTAGTTAAATCTTACATATAGCTTCACTATGTTTAAGGGTCAGATTAAATTTAGGCACATCACCATAGTTAGAGTTTCTTTAGTTGCACTTATGTTTATGTTTAATTCTTATCCCTTTTCCCATTATACCCTTGATATAAAGAAGAGCTAGCTTCTTTAAAATATAGAGGTTGTTTCAGGTTGCCAGTCCCACATTCATGAAACTTCTCATTGTTGGTGTTAGAAATAACACAATTTTAATCATCAATAGTTTTTGGCATGCCCGGTGGGACACCATCTTCAAGTTTCTTTCAAGACTATATGAACCAGAGAGCTACAAGGAGTCAGAGTTGTGGACCAGTGACAAGATCTCAATCTACTATAAATGTAGGTATTCTTTTTTTGCCTTTGATAACTAATCTGAGATGAAGAATCAATCAGTTTATACCAATACCAAGAGTAAATATGGGAGCTCCTATACCCCTAAGGAATTATGAAAGTTGGAACACTAGCAGTCCTTTGATCCTACCAATATCACCAGAGACTTGGGACCCTATCCTAGTAAATGCCTTGAAGGCTCTACCCAAATTCACTGGGAAAGATTTTAAAACACCTAAAGAACATTTGCAAGATGTGTCTGATGTTTGTGCCATACATGTTGTCACACAATACAATATTGCCATAATATTGTAAGTAGCTTCTTTTAAAGGAAAGGCCCTAGAATGGTATAGATCTTTGACCCCAAACATAATATCTAAATGGGATCAACTTGGAGATCTTTTCTTTGAAATATTTGAAGAAAAAGGTGATAAGTATTCTCTATTGAAACAATTGATTACTATTCAAATAACACCACAAGAAGCAATGATTGACTTCAATTCCAAATTTCAAAAGACTTGGGAAAGGATTCTTGCTACAGCTAGACCATTACCAGGTATGGCTATAGTGTTTTATCTTAAGGCTTTAAATTTAGATATATATGTTATGATTCGGTCAGAGCTAAAAATAATTTAATAGATGCTAGAAAGTTGCCCTTAAGGCCTCCCATGCCCATGTTTCTAGAAATTACCTTGCCATTACCTCAACAATCCCCTAATTCCATAGCCCCACTTGTGTCTATGTATAAATATCCTTAACCACCTACTAAAGAACTTGTCCCTTCTCAGTCATCTGAGATAGATGATATCAAGAATATCTTAAGGACATTTTATAATGAGTTGATTAACATAAAGAGATAACAAAACCCTTACCCCAGACCTCAATGTCAAGGCTATCAAGGAAATAAATTTCCATCATAGCTAAACCAATATCAAGGTCATCAAAGGCAAAATAATCCTCAGCCAACAAATCAATTAGTGGTAGTCCCTATACCCTCATAGATTATTCCCCCCAATTCACATAGAGAAATTATTCAGGGGTAAAATAATTATGCAGACAACACCAATGCCTGGTGTTTTCCTTATAATAATGCTCATACACCTAGAGATTGTTCCATGGGTAATCTACAACAAAAGGTAGCAGAGCAAAGAAGAATGGATGGAAAATTTGCTAGTACTTTAGATGCACAAACTTATCATTCTCCTGGTATGCAAAATTTAGTCCTAATGGCTCAGATACAAGGGATGTCTCTACAAAAAGAAGAAGAAATAGCCCCTGAACCTGCTCTATTTTCATGGGTTGAAGATGAAGAATTAGTATTCTTGAATGAAGGTTCTGCTTCAAAGAAACTAGTGGTGCAATCAGACTACTATACTAGATCAAAGAGAAGAATGATAGAACAACCTTAAGTTGCAAATAGTCAAGTTATGGAGAATCCTCCATTTCAAGGTCAAAGAAACATATTTGTCAAACAAGAAGTGCCTTAGCTAGTGCAAAACTAAGTGATTCCTACACAAGTTCAAGAAAAATCAAGATATCCTTATTTTCAAACAACTCAAGCATTGGGACCAATGAATATGTGGAATAGTTAAAGAGGACTCCAACACAAGTATCAATATGGGACATACTAGCTATTCCTAAACAAAAGATGCTATTATAAGAAGCTCTACAAGGCCAAGCAATGCCTAAACATAATGGCACCAAAGAAGGACTTGTTGATAAAGAAAAACTCAAGGACACAGATCCTCTGAAGACAACAGCGTTTGTGAACAATGCAGTAGAGGTAAATAAATCCAAACTAGAGCCTAATCTTTTATAACGTCAGTAGATGCCTCCTTTCTTCTAGAATTTGATAGCATGATGTAATAGAAACCTACGATAGTAGGTAGGGGCCGAATGGCTACGGCTTCACTATATTACTCACTCAAAATATTACAAACTTATTACAAATACTTGTTTTAGTTTATGATTCTCAGGATCCGTCAAAACGGGCAAGAGAATAGCATACTCTTGGAACAAGCTACTAGATTTTCACACTGAAATTTTTTTGATGCTAATACTAAAGCAGAGAGGCTTATTTATAGCAATTTTTGGGTGGTCCTGCCCGCTCGCTGGCAAGGCGGTGTCAATCCCATCATGCTTTACAGCTCAAAAGTTGTCTACAGTGAAATGTTTTTTGAAGCGTTGGATCCACAAGATGATGATGGTGAGGATGGAATCCTAGTCTATGGGCCCAACATGTCTTTCGCTTCATCTACGAGGTCATCTTCGGATATTGGATTGAAAAGGTATCTTATCTGAAAAGTGCTTTATAGATGCCAATGTCGACAATTTAGGGGTCCCGCTTCACATGGCGTATGTCATGGAGTGCAGTGGAAATAAGATTCCCACTCAAGTTGTCGGTGAATAATTGTGTGCACGACAGTGTCTTGGTCATGATTTTGTTCTTCATGTATTCTGTGTGGGCCATGCCGAGCAATCCAATGATACAGATGTTCATTGAATGTGGATCTGATCTGAATGTGCCATGTCCATAGTGGTCACTTTAGTAGTTCAGTGAATTGATGATATAGGAATTCACTATTGAGCCTTTCAATTGTGATGACTCCCGAGCTTTGTCGGTGGTTTGCTTGGATCGTCACTGCTGCAGACATTTGCAGGTCTTGTGCTGCTATGTAGGAAATCCTCATATATCAGGGATGCAGACCTTCTCGAAGGATTTGTTCTTGAACAAGAACATTCATGGAGTTGAATCCCTGGTTCAGTATCCTAGTAAGGTTGAAACCAGGTGCAGGCTGACGCATCAATGTTGTTGGAGGATTGCGGCTATGCCAATCTGCAATTACATTATTAGAACCTATAATATGCTCCATAGAAAAATTAAACTGATGAAAGAATGCCTGCCACCAGACATATTTTTTGTGACCATCTTTCTGACCATCATCTTTTTCTCTGAAGGTCAAAAATCTAGTACAGTCGGTTATGATTATAAAGTGTGGCAAATGTAGAAGTTTAAGCATAAACTTCTCTAGACATTTCTTTACAGCATATATCTCTTTGTCAGAGGAGATCCATTTTAATACATCAGAGCTAAACACACCACTTGCAAACTCACACACAAACTCTTTATTATCTACTATACAAACAAGTACTCCTCCCCATGCAAGGTCAGAGGCATCAGTATAAACTTTCATTTGTTTGGACTTTGGAATATGCAGTTCTAGTAGTGCTGCTATAGTTGCTTTGATTTTACGAACTGCTGTTGTATGTTGTTCTTCCCAGTGAAATGCTTTCTTTTTTAGGAGAAGTGTTTGCAGTATGTACCTATCTTCACTAGAGTTAGGATAGAAACTATTCAAAAAATTTAGCAAACCCAAAAATGCTTGCAGCTTTGGTTTGTCCAAACATTCGGGAAAACTGATGACTTTTTCTTTAATGTGCGACTGGACTTGCAATTTGGATTCCTGGATCACCATGCTGAGGAAGTTACATTCAGTCTTACATAACTGAATCTTAGTCTCTGAGAGGACTATTCCTACATCTTGTGACAGCTGAAAGAATTGGGAGAGATGAGTAGCATGCTCATCTAAAGAATTACTAAAAATTAAAATATCATCAATATATACACAAAGAAAATGAGAAGTGCCACCAAAGATTTTATCCATATGCGCCTGATAGTATGCTAGCGCATTCATAAGGCTGAAAGGCATGACAATCCATTGAAAGTGGCCAAAGGGGCAGTTGAAGGCTGTCTTGGCTCTATCTTCTTCTTTGACTCTGATTTGGTAAAAGCCTAACTTGCAGTCAACCTATGAGAAATACTTGCAGGCTACAAATTTCTCAAGCAAGTAGATTTTATCTGGTATCAAAAATGGATATGGCTCTGTTATAGCATTTAATGGTCTGTAATTGATGACCATTCTCTTTTTACCTCATTTCTGCTTTGAATGCTTGTTAACCATAAAGGTGTAACAGCAGAAAGGAGAGGTTGATTTCTCAATGAAGCCATTTGCTTCCAGATAATCTTGAGCCGGTATCGGGATCTTCTTCCCAATCTTCATATGCTTGCCTTTAATTATCTTAATTTCCATTTCAGGCATAGCTTTGGACCAAAACTGCTGAGGGTTCTCTAAGCAGATAGAGGACTTGATCCTATCTCCGATTTCTATAATCTCAGCTGGGATTATTTTAGGGCTCTAAGTCATGGAGCTGGGGAACTGCTCTGTGGCATAGATAAGGCGAGGTATTCTAAGCCTTTCATTCTCTATGGTGAACATGATGCTTTTTGCAGTAGCACCATAGGGTGTATATCTATCAATAAATGATCCTCCAAGGAGGATGTCAATGGGCATCTTCTCAAGGGCAAAGAAATCACAATGGAAGAGTTTATTTTGGATACACAGGGGTTGCTGATGTTTGTATTTTATACAGGTAAAGTTATTCCCCTGGATATCTATGCTCTTATAGGCTGATGATTCATCAAGTGTCTTCTAGTCACTGATGAGCTGAGGTTTAGTGAATGAGAGAGAAGCACCAGTGTCTACTTGTGTGTCTACCAGTCTGCCATTTATTTCTAATGTAAAGAATTGGGCAAATCTGTAATTAATCAAATGATTTAAATAAGCAAGCTATGGAAGTTCTAGAGAAGGAATACTGGTACATGCCAGTTTCTATCTTCCTGGATCCTGAACAAATACTAGTTTAGGGTAGACTTCTTCTTCTTCTTCTGGTTCAGCTTCTTCTTCTTCTTGGAGATTACTGCATTCACCAGGACAATAATCTTGGTCAGAATAAAACATGCTTTTGACTTCATCCTCTTCATTGTCATCGTCCCACCGAGGTTCTGTTGCTATAGTTGGTTCTTCCAGCGGTAGGAGAGTATTCCACATTGGTTCTCTGATTTCTTTTAGTGGCTCTCTGTTGGTAAACTTGTTATTTATCCAAGAGTCACTTGGCTTGAAAGAGCTTGGATATTGCACAGGAGGATGATCTTGTTTGTGCATTATGGGTGGTTATCTCAGCATAGAGGGTTGTCTCCCTTTAGATGATTCTCCTATGGAGTATCCTCTTCCTCTTGGTTTCTCTGGTCGCTCAAGTACTTCATGGTGATGGCATGACCAGGCTCCATATGCTTCATTAGAATAGATTGACCAGTCATTATGTCAAGGTCTGTAGTGTCTTGCACCACATTACATGTTCATCATTGGTTGCTCTAGTTCATCTCCAAGTGATTCAAGAGCTGCTGTATCTTCTTCATCATCAAAGTCTTCATCAGGAAGATCTTCAAGTGTAGGCTCATAGATATCTTATTGAAGATACAGGTCTTTGTTTGCGTCAACTATATCCCACCACGCTGCTGTGATGGAGGAAAAAATAGCTTTAACAGTGAGATTTTTGCAGGAGCAATTGCGAGCAATGTGGCCGGGTTTGCGACAAATATAGCAAATCGGCTGCTTGGAAGGAAGATGAGCATTGCATCATTTCTTAAGGAAATGATGAGGAGGAGCATAAGAATGCTTCTTAGGGAAAGAGCAGCGCTTGAAGGAGACATGCTTGCGGTGATGCTTCTATTGGCGACGAGGTTGTACAAATGGTCTAAAGCCAAATGGGGTTGTTTCTAGGAATACAAGAGCAATCTGGGATGCTTGGTGCTTACTGAGTTTTTGCATGGACTTAGTCTCAGAGACTAAAGTCATTATTTTTTACTTGGCAAAATCCATGACATCAGAAAGGGCTAGATCTTCGATCGTGAGTCCTTTGAGGTCAATATAAGAAAGCACTCTGTCAATCAAATTATAAGGCATAACATGCAACATTTTTAGATTAATCTTAGTAGAGGCATAACATCTGCTTTCATAAGCAAGTTGCCTAAATTGCTTGGCAAAAGCATCAAATTGCTTGAGGTCACAGAGCTCCATTTTTAATAACCATTTCTTTGACTCTAGTTCTCTATTGCCAATCGGAGGTGCAAACTCATTAATCAATAAAAGAAATAATGTGGCTAAAGAATCGGGTTGGTTATGTACACGCTCATACTATTGTGGCTCAGTCATTAACTGCCACCATAAACTAGTGACACCCCATAAAAATTTTGTTACAAAGCAAGAACTACCAGCTTGGTCTAGATGGGCCTGAATAGAAAAGACAAGCATGGTATTGCACCAGGTAGTGATTTGATTTAAAGGGTTTAGCAGGTCATCAATATTCAAATACCAAGGCTGCAAATGTATATGGATTCTTTGCATAAGGGTATGACTAGGTGATCTTTTTAGAGTTTTGAATGTAGGACCAAAGGAGACTGAACAGAGAGGCTTGGAGGATGATTCTGCCTTTTGGTCTTCTTTTGATAGCCAACTAAGATTATCATCTAGAATATCTATTTTTGCATCAATGGATGCAACTTTTTTCTCTATATTATTTACAGTATCCTTAATGGACAAAACATCTCTACACAGATCATCAAAATTTTCCATAAGATGAGAATTAAATCTGGAAACATAATTCCTCTATTTGAACTCATTAGAGGGGTTCTCATATGCAGCTGCAAAATACTGCATTGTTCTTATTGGTTGCCTGTGGACACCTTTTGGCAGCGGCCATCTTCCTCCTCTATACACAGTAGTAGTATCTTCTGTGTAGAACTCTATATTGTCTTCTCTGGGAAGACTCATGAAAGTACCCGGTAAATCATTGCCTTGATTTACCTCTTCATCTTCGATCAAAATGTGACCGGTTTTTACAGATCTACGTGAAGAAGATGTAGATGGTCTTGTAGGAGAAAGACGGGAATTTACAGATAGGGATCTTGGCAAAATATTTATAGTTTTTTTGTCACTGTGGTGGACTGTGGCTTGACCTTTCATCTTTGGAGAGACATTTTTTAACTAGTCAAGTTTCCATTTATGGGGAATTTCAACTGCTTCTATATGGCCTTTTTGCAGTTGGATAGTTCCACTTAGCCTCCTGGCATATGGCAGGGTCTCAAGGATTTTGGGGTGATTGGTGTTAGTCATGCTATAGACAACAGAGATATTAATAGATGCATATTTGAATTCTCTGAACATGTCTAAACCAAATAGAGAGGTGAACAAACCCCAACAATCTAAAGATCCATGTTTTACTTCTCTACAACCTTTATCGTGGACTACAATAGAGAGGTTGGGATAAAACTCAAAACAAATAATATCATCATTTAAGCGGCCAAGGCTGGATAACTGGCAAGAATGCTTGAAGCTTACTTGGCGGCGATCACACAAAGCTAAATATATTACAGGCTTAATATTGCTAGGAATCAAGGGTACTATATGTACTCTGATCAGACCAAAATGGACAAATTTAACATCTTCATGTGACCTGATGTAATTGATTTCTTGCTCAGGCAACAGGGAGAGTAAATTTGTTTGGTAGGTTTTCTTGGGTTTGTAGTAGAGGGTTAACTCTACAGACTTGATTCTAGGCTTTACAAAGGAAAGATAAGTAGATGTATATAAAAACTTAGATTTAACTAACTCAGATTTCTTATATACTTGGGAAGCCTTAATAGCCAGAGGTTTAAACAAACTGGTTTCTTTCTCAAGATTTTCTTCAGTAACATCAATATCGGGACAGTCCGATATTTGGTCTAGGACAAATGGAGGGAGTTCGTACATACCTTCGAACTTAGATTCATTCATGATCTCTACGGTAGATGTGGATGGTGCTTTTCCAAATTCCATTGTGGGGAGATTTGGGTTCTGGTAAGCGAGAAATTTCTGGTCAGGAAAATGAGGATGCAGAGATAAAAGCGGCCTATGACAAATTGGATAATGGCCTATGACTCGATGCAATAACTTTCCCAAAGAAATTTTTAAAGTAGAGAACTCAAAAGATCATTCTGTGAAATAGGAAAAATGATACACAACTTACAGTAGTTTGGCTCTGATACCAATCTTTTATGACCAAGACACTATCGTGCACACAATTATTCACCGACAGCTTGAGTGGGAACTTGATTCTAGGATTTACAAAGGAAAGATAAGTAGATGTATATAAAAACTTAGATTTAACTAACTCAAATTTCTTATATACTTGGGAAGCCTTAATAGCTGGAGGTTTAAACAAACTAGTTTCTTTCTCAAGATTTTCTTCAGTAACATCAATATCGGGACAGTCTGATATTTGGTCTGGGACAAATGGAGGGAGTTCGTACATACCTTCAAACTCAGATTTGTTCATGATCTATATGGTAGATGTGGATGGTGCTTTTCCAAATTCCATTGAGGGGAGATTTGGGTTCTGGTAAGTGAGAAATTTCTGGTCAGGGAAATGAGGATGCAGAGATAAAAGTGGCCTATGACAAATTGGATAATGGCCTGTGACTCGATGCAATAACTTTCCCAAAGAAATTTTCAAAATAGAGAACTCAAAAGATCATTTCATGAAATAGGAAAAATGATACACAACTTACAGTAGTCTAGCTCTGATACCAATCTTTTATAATGTCAGTAGAGTTAACCCTCTGCTACAAACCCAAGAAAACCTACCAAACAAATTTACTCTCCCTATTGCCTGAGCAAGAAATCAATTACATCAAGTCACATGAAGATGTTAAATTTGTCCATTTTGGTCTGATCAGAGTACATATAGTACCCTTGATTCCTAGCAATATTAACCCTGTAATATATTTAGCTTTGTGTGATCGTCGCCAAGTAAGCTTCAAGCATTCCTGCCAATTTTCCAGCCTTGGCCGCTTAAATGATGATATTATTTGTTTTGAGTTTTGTCCCAACCTCTCTGTCGCAGTCTGTGATAAAGGTTGTAGAGAAGTAAAACATGGATCTTTAGATTGTTGGGGTTTGTTCACCTCTCTATTTGGTTTTGACATGTTCAGAGAATTCAAATATGCATCTATTAATATCTCCGTTGTCTATAGCATGACTAACACCAATCACCCCAAAATCCTTGAGAACCTGCCATATGCCAGAAGGCTAAGTGGAACTGTCCAACTGCAAAAAGACCATATAGAAGCAGTTGAAATTCCCCATGAATGGAAACTTGACTGGTTAAAGAACGTCTCTCCAAAGATGAAAGGTCAAGCCACAGTCCACCACAGTGATGGCAGAACTGTAAATATTTTACCAAGATCCCTGTCTATAAATTCCCGTCTCTCTCCTACAAGACCATCTACGTCTTCTTCACGTAGATCTGTAAAAACCGGTCACATTTTGATCGAAGATGAAGAGGTAAATCAAGGCAATGATTTACTAGGTACTTTCATGAGTCTTCCCAGAGAAGACAGTAAAGAGTTCTACACAGAAGATACTACTACTCTGTATAGAGGAGGAAGATGGCCGCCGCCAAAAGGTGTCCACAGGCAACCAACAGGAACAATGCAGTATTTTGCAGCTGCATATGAGAACCCCTCTAATGAGTTCAAACAGAAGAATTATGTTTTCAGATTTAATTCTCATCTTATGGAAAATTTTGATGATCTGTGTAGAGATGTTTTGTCGATTAAGGATACTGTAAATAATATAAAGAAAAAAGTATCATCCATTGATGCAAAAATAGATATTCTAGACAAAAGTCTTAGTTGGCTATCAAAAGAAGACCAAAAGGCAGAATCATCCTCCAAGCCTCTCTGTTCAGTCTCCTTTGGTCCTACATTCAAAACTGTAAAAAGATCACCTAGTCATACCCTTATGTAAAGAACCCATATACATTTGCAGCCTTGGTATTTGAATATTGATGACCTGTTAAACCCTTTAAATGAAATCACTCCTTGGTGTAATACCATGCGTGTCCTTTCTATTCAGGCCCATCTAGACCAAGCTGGTATTTCTTGCTTTGCAATAAAATTTTTATGGGGTGTCACTAGTTTATGGTGGCAGTCAATGACTGAGCCACAATAGTATGAGCGTGTACATAACCAACCTGATTCTTTAGCCACATTATTTATTTTATTGATTAATGAGTTTGCACCTTCAGTTGGCAATAGAGAACTAGAGTCAAAGAAGTGGTTATTAAAAATGGAGCTCTGTGACCTCAAGCAATTTGATGCTTTTGCCAAGAAATTCAGGCAACTTGCTTATGAAAGCAGATGTTATGCCTCTACTGAGATTAAGCTAAAAATTTTGCATGTTATGCCTTATAATTTGATTGACAGAGTGCTTTCTTATATTGACCTCAAAGGACTCACGATCAAAGATCTAGCCCTTTCTGATGTCATGGATTTTGCCAAGCAACAAATAATGACTTTAGTCTCTGAGACTAAGTCCATGGAAAAACTCAGTAAGCACCAAGCATCCCAGATTGCTCCTGTATTCCCAAAAAATAGCCCCATTTGGCTGTAGACCATTTGTACAACCTCATCACCAATAGAAGCAGCACCGTAAGCATGTCTCCTTTAAGCGCCGCTCTTTCCCTAAGAATCATTCTTATGCTCCTCCTCATCGTTTTCTTAAGAAATGACGCAATGCTCATCCTCCTTCCAAGTAGCCGATTTGCTATATTTGTCGCAAACCCAACCACATTGCTCCCAATTGCTCCTACAAAAATCCCATTGTTAAAGCTATTTTTTCCTCCGTCGCAGTAGCGTGGTGGGATATAGTTGATGCAGACAAAGACCTGTATCTTCAAGAAGATATCTATGAGCCTACACTCGAAGATCTTCTTAACAAAGACTTTGATGATGAAGAAGATGCAACAGCTCTTGAATCACTTGCAAATGAACTAGAGCAACTAATGATGAACATGCAATGTGGTGCAAGACACTATAGACCTTGACACAATGACTGGTCAATCCAATCTAATGAAGCATATGGAGCCTGGTCACGCCATCACCATGAAGTACCTGAGCAACCAGAGAAACCAAGAGGAAGAGGATACTCTAGAGGAGAATCATCTAGAGGGAGATAGCCCTCTATGCCAAGACAACCACCCACAATGCACAGACAAGATCATCCTCATGTGCAATATCCAAGCTCTTTCAAGCCAAGCAACTCCTACATAAAGAACAAGTTCACCAGCAGAGAGCCACCAAAAGAAATCAGAGAGCCAATGTGAAATACTCTCCTACCACCAAAAGAATCAGCGATAGCAATAGAACCTCGGTGGGATGACGACAATGAAGAGGATGAAGTCAGAAGCATGTTTTATTCTGACCAAGATTACTGTCTTGGTGAATGCAGTAATCTCCAAGAAGAAGAAGCTGAACAAGAAGAAGAAGAAGAAGTCTACCCTGAACCAGTAATTGTTCAGGATCTAGGAAGATAGAAACTGGTATGTACCAGTATTCCTTCTCTAGAACTTCCATAGCTTGCTTATTTAAATCATTTGATTAATGGCAAATTTGCCTAATTCTTTACATTAGAAATAAATGGGAGACTGGTAGACGCACAAGTAGACACTAGTGCTTCTCTCTCATTCGCTTAACCTCAGCTCATCAGTGATTGGAAGACACTTGATGAAGCATCAACCTATAAGAGCATAGATATCCAGGGAAATAACTTTACCTGTATAAAATGCAAACATCAACAACCCCTGCATATCCAAAATAAACTCTTCCATTGTGATTTCTTCGCCCTTGAGAATATGCCCATTGACATCCTCCTTGGAGGATCATTTATTGATAGATATACACCCTATGGTGCTACTGCAAAAAGCATCATGTTCACCATAGAGAATGAAAGGCTTAGAATACCTCACCTTATCTATGCCATAGATCAGTTCCTCAGCTCCATGACTCAGAGCCCTGAAATAATCCCAGCCGAGATTATAGAAATTGGAGATAGGATCAAGTCCTCTATTTGCTCAGAGAACCCTCGGCAGTTTTGGTCCAAAGCTATGCCTGAAATGGAAATTAAGATAATTAAAGGCAAGCATATGAAGATCGGGAAGAAGATCCTGATACCGGCTCAAGATTATGATGATATGGAAGCACAAATCAAAGATCTAGAAGCAAATGGCTTCATTGAGAAATCAACCTCTCCTTTCTGCTGTTACGCCTTTATGGTTAACAAGCATTCAAAGCAAAAATGAGGTAAAAAGAGAATGGTCATCACTTACATACCATTAAATGCTATAACAGAGCCATATCCATATCTAATACCAGATAAAAGCTACTTGCTTGAGAAAGTTGTAGCCTGCAAGTACTTCTCATAGTTTGACTGCAAGTCAGACTTTTACCAGATCAGAGTCAAAGAAGAAGACAGAGCCAAGACAGCCTTCAGCTACCCCTTTGGCCACTTTCAATGGACTATCATGCCTTTCGGCCTTATAAATGCACCAGCATACTATCAGGTGCATATGGATAAAATCTTTGGTGGCACTTCTCATTTTCTTTGTGTATATATTGATGATATTTTAATTTTTAGTAATTCTTTAGATGAGCATGCTACTCATCTCTCCTAATACTTTCAGCTAGCACAAGATGCAGGAATAGTCCTCTCAGAGACTAAGATTTAGTTATGTAAGACTAAATGTAACTTCCTCAGCATGGTGATCCGAGAATCCAAACTGGAAGTCCAACCGCACATTAAAGAAAAAGTCATCAGTTTTCCCGAATGTTTGGACAAACCCAAGCTACAAGCATTTTTGGGTTTGCTAAATTATTTAAATAGTTTCTATCCTAACTCTGGTGAAGATAGGTACATACTGCAAACACTTCTCTAGAAAAAGAAAATATTTAATTGGGAAGAACAACATATAGCAGCAGTTCGTAAAATCAAAGCAATTGTAGCAGCACTACCAGAACTGCATATTCCAAAGTCCAAACAAATGAAAGTTTATACTGATGCCTCTGACCTCGCATGGGGAGGAGTACTTATTTGTATAGTAGATAATAAAGAGTTTATGTGTGAGTTTGTGAGTGGTGTGTTTAGCTCTGATGTATTAAAATGGATCTCCTCTGACAAAGAGATCTATGCTGTAAAGAAATGTCTAGAGAAGTTTATGCTTAAACTTCTACATTTGCCACACATTATAATCGTAACCGACTGTACTAGATTTATGACCTTCAAAGAAAAAGATCATGGTCAGAAAAATGGTCGCAGAAAATATGTCTGGTGGCTGGCATTCTTTCATCAGTTTAATTTTTCTGTGGAGCATATTATAGGTTCTAATAATGTAATTGCAGATTGGCTTAGCCGCAATCCTCCAGCAACATTGATGCATCAACCTACACCTGGTTTCAACCTTACTAGGATACTAAACCAGGGATTCGACTCCATGAATGTTCTTGTTCAAGAACAAATCCTTCGAGAAGGTCTGCATCCCTGATATACGAGGATTTCCTATGTAGCAGCACAAGACCTGCAAATGTCTACAGTAGTGACGATCCAAGCAAACCGCTGACAAAGCTCAGGAGTCATCACAATTTAAAGGCTCAATAGTGAATTCCTATATCATCAATTCAATGAGCTACTAAAGCAACCACTATGGACGTGGTGCATTCGGATCCGATCCACATTCAAAGAACATCTATATCATTGGATTGCTCAGCATGGCCCACACAGAATACATGAAGAACAAAATCATGACCAAGACACTGTCATGCACACAATTATTCGTCAACAGCTTGAGTGGGAATCTTATTTCCACTGCACTCCACGACATACGCCATGTGAAGTGGGAGCCCCAAATTGTTGACATTGGCATCTACAAAGCACTTTTCAGACAAGATGCCTTTTCGATCTAATATCTGAAGATGACCTCGTAGACGAAGTGGAAGAAATGTTGGGCTCATAACCTAGGATTCCATCCTCACCATCATCATCTTTTGGATCCAATGCTTCAAATAGCATTTCACTGTAGACAACTTTTGAGTTGTAAAGCATGATGGGATTGACACCGCCTTGCCAGTGAGTGGGCAGGACCACCCAAAAATTGTTATAAATAAGCCTCTCCGCTTTAGTATTAACATCAAAAAAATTTCAGTGTGAAAATCTAGTAGCTTGTTCCAAGAGTATGCTCTTCTCTTGCCCATTTTGATGGATCTTGAGAATCAAAAATTGAAACAAGTATTTGTAATAAGTTTGTAATATTTTGAGTGAGTAATATAGTGAGCCATAGCAATCGGCCCCTGCCTACTATCGCAGGTTTCTACTACATCAAGCTATCAAATTTTGGAAGAAAGGAGGCAGCTCTGATACCAATCTTTTATAACGTCAGTAGATGCCTCCTTTCTTCTAGAATTTGATAGCTTGATGTAATAGAAACCTGCGATAGTAGGTAGGGGCCGAATGGCTATGGCTTCACTATATTACTCACTCAAAATATTACAAACTTATTAAAAATACTTGTTTCAATTTTTGATTCTCAAGATCCGTCAAAACAGGCAAGAGAAGAGCATACTCTTGGAACAAGCTACTAGATTTTCACACTGAAATATTTTTGATGCTAATACTAAAGCAGAGAGGCTTATTTATAGCAATTTTTGGGTGGTCCTGCCCGCTCGCTGGCAAGGCGGTGTCAATCCCATCATGCTTTACAGCTCAAAAGTTGTCTACAGTGAAATGTTGTTTGAAGCGATGGATCCACAAGATGATGATGGTGAGGATGGAATCCTAGGCTGTGGGCCCAACATGTCTTCCGCTTCATCTATGAGGTCATTTTCGGATATTGGATTGAAAAGACATCTTATCTGAAAAGTGATTTATAGATGCCAATGTCGACAATTTGGGGGTCCCGCTTCACATGGCGTATGTCGTGGAGTGTAGTGGAAATAAGATTTCCACTCAAGCTGTCAATGAATAATTGTGTGAATGACAGTGTCTTGGTCATGATTTTCTTCTTCATGTATTCTGTGTGGGCCATGCCGAGCAATCCAATGATACAGATGTTCGTTGAATGTGGATCTAATCCGAATGTGCCACGTCCATAGTGGTCGCTTTAGTAACTCAGTGAATTGATGATATAGGAATTCACTGTTGAGCCTTTCAATTGTGATGACTCTCGAGCTTTGTTGGTAGTTTGCTTGGATCATCACTGCTGTAGACATTTGTAGGTCTTGTGATATTGCGTAAGAAATCCTCGTATATCGGGGACGCAGACCTTCTTGAAGGATTTTTTCTTGAACAAGAACATTCATGGAGTCAAATCCCTGGTTCAGTATCCTGGTAAGGTTGAAACTAGGTGCAGGCTGATGCATCAATGTTGTTGGAGGATTGCGGCTAAGCCAATCTGCAATTACATTATTATAACCTATAATATGCTCCACAAAAAAATTAAACAGATGAAAGAATGCCTGCCACCGGACATATTTTCTGCGACCATCTTTCTGACCATGATCTTTTTCTCTGAAGGTCAAAAATCTAGTATAGCCGGTTATGATTATAAAGTGTGGCAAATGTAGAAGTTTAAGCATAAACTTCTCTAGACATTTCTTTACAGCATAGATCTCTTTGTCAGAGGAGATCCATTTTAATACATCAGAGCTAAACACACCACTCACAAACTCACACACAAACTCTTTATTATCTAGTATACAAACAAGTACTCCTCCCCATGCGAGGTCAGAGGCATCAGTATAAACTTTCATTTGTTTGGACTTTGGAATATGCAAATCTGGTAGTGCTAGTACAGTTGCTTTGATTTTATGAACTGCTGATGTATGTTGTTCTTCCCAGTGAAATGCTTTATTTTTCTAGAGAAATGTTTGCAGTATGTACCTATCTTCACCAGAGTTAGGATAGAAACTATTCAAATAATTTAGCAAACCCAAAAATGCTTGCAGCTTGGGTTTGTCCAAACATTCGGGAAAACTGATGACTTTTTCTTTAATGTGCGGCTGGACTTGCAGTTTGGATTCTCGGATCACCATGCTGAGGAAGTTACATTCAGTCTTACATAACTGAATCTTAGTCTCTGAGAGGACTATTCCTACATCTTGTGCCAACTGAAAGAATTAGGAGAGATGAGTAGCATGCTCATCTAAAGAATTACTAAAAATTAAAATATCATCAATATATACACAAAGAAAATGAGAAGTGCCACCAAAGATTTTATCCATATGTGCCTGATAGTATGCTGGCGCATTCATAAGGCCGAAAGGCATGACAGTCCATTGAAAGTGGCCAAAGAGGAAGCTAAAGGCTGTCTTGGCTCTGTCTTCTTCTTTGACTCTGATATGGGAAAAGCCTGACTTGCAGTCAAACTGTGAGAAATACTTGCAGGCTGCAACTTTCTCAAGCAAGTAGCTTTCATCTGGTATCAGATATGGATATGGCTCTGTTATAGCATTTAATGGTCTGTAATTGATGACCATTCTCTTTTTACCTCATTTTTGCTCTGAATGCTTGTTAACCATAAAGGCGTAACAGTAGAAAGGAGAGGTTGATTTCTCAATGAAGCCATTTGCTTCCAGATCTTTGATCTGTGCTTCCATATCATCATAATCCTGAGCCGGTATCAGGATCTTCTTCCTGATCTTCATATGCTTTCCTTTAATTATCTTAATTTCCATTTCAGGCATAGCTTTAGACCAAAACTGTTGAGGGTTCTCTGAGCAGATAGAGGACTTGATCCTATCTCCAATTTCTATAATCTCGACTGGGATTATTTCAGGGCTTTGAGTCATGGAGCTGGGGAACTACTCTGTGGCATAGATAAGGAGAGGTATTCTAAGCCTTTCATTCTCTATGGTGAACATGATGCCTTTTGCAGTAGCACCATACGGTGTATATCTATCAATAAATGATCCTCCAAGGAGGATGTCAATGGGCATCTTCTCAAGGGTGAAGAAATCACAATGGAAGAGTTTATTTTGGATACGCAGGGGTTGCTGATGTTTGTATTTTGTACAGGTAAAGTTATTCCCCTGGATATCTATGCTCTTATAGGCTAGTGCTTCTCTCTCATTCGCTAAACCTCAGCTCAGAAGATCCTGATACCGGCTCAAGATTATGATGATATGGAAGCATAGATCAAAGATCTGGAAGCAAATGGCTTCATTGAGAAATCAACCTCTCCTTTCTGCTGTTACGCCTTTATGGTTAACAAGCATTCAGAACAGAAATGAGGTAAAAAGAGAATGTGCATCAATTACAGAACATTAAATCCTATAACAGAGCCATATCCATATCTGATACCAAATAAAAGCTACTTGCTTGAGAAAGTTGCAGCCTGCAAGTATTTCTCACAGTTTGACTGCAAGTCAGGCTTTTTCTAGATCAGAGTCAAAGAAGAAGACAGAGCCAAGACAGCCTTTAGCTACCCCTTTGGCCACTTTCAATGGACTGTCATGCCTTTCAGCCTTATGAATGCGCTAGCATACTATCAAGTGCATATGGATAAAATCTTTGGTGGCACTTCTCATTTTCTTTGTGTATATATTAATGATATTTTAATTTTTAGTAATTCTTTAGATGAGCATGCTACTCATCTCTCCCAATTCTTTCAGTTGGCACAAGATGCAGGAATAGTCCTCTCAGAGACTAAGATTCAGTTATGTAAGACTGAATGTAACTTCCTCGGCATGGTGATCTGAGAATCCAAACTGCAAGTCCAGCCGCACATTAAAGAAAAAGTCATCAGTTTTCTCGAATGTTTGGACAAACCCAAGATACAAGCATTTTTGGGTTTGCTAAATTATTTGAATAGTTTATATCCTAACTTTGGTGAAGATAGGTACATACTGCAAACACTTTTCCAAAAAAAGAAAGCATTTCATTAGGAAGAACAACATACAACAGTAGTTCATAAAATCAAAGCAACTGTAGCAGCACTACCAGAACTGCATATTCCAAAGTCCAAACAAATGAAAGTTTATACTGATGCCTCTAACCTGGCATGGGGAGGAGTACTTGTTTGTATAGTAGATAATAAAGAGTTTGTGTGTGAGTTTGTGAGTGGTGTGTTTAGCTCCGATGTATTAAAATGGTTCTCCTTTGACAAAGAGATCTATGCTATAAAGAAATGTCTAGAGAAGTTTATGCTTAAACTTCTACATTTGCCACACTTTATAGTCGTAACCGACTGTACTAGATTTTTGACCTTCAAAGAAAAAGATCATGGTCAGAAAAATGGTTGCAAAAAATATGTCTGGTGGTAGGCATTCTTTCATCAATTTAATTTTTATATGGAGCATATTATAGGTTCTAATAATATAATTGCAGATTGGCTTAGCCCCAATCCTCCAGCAACATTGATGCATCAACCTGCACCTGGTTTCAACCTTACTAGGATACTGAACCAGGGATTCGACTCCATGAATGTTCTTGTTCAAGAACAAATCCTTCGAGAAGGTCTGCATCCCCGATATATGAGGATTTCCTATGTAGCAGCACAAGACCTACAAATGTCTACAGCAGTGACGATCCAAGCAAACCGCCGACAAAGCTCGAGAATCATCACAATTGAAAGGCTCAATAGTGAATTCCTATATCATCAATTCACTAAGCTACTAAAGCAACCACTATGGACGTGGTGCATTTAGATCAGATCCACATTTAATGAACATCTGTATCATTGGATTGCTCGGCATGGCCTGCACAGAATACATGAAGAACAAAATCATGACCAAGACACTGTCGTGCACACAATTATTCACCGATAGCTTGAGTGGGAATCTTATTTCCACTACACTCCACGACATACGCCATGTGAAGCGGGACCCCCAAATTGTTGACATTGGCATCTATAAAGCACTTTTCAGATAAGATGCCTTTTCATTCCAATATCCAAAGATGACCTCATAGACGAAGTAGAAGACATGTTGGGCCCACAGCCTAGGATTCCATCCTCACCATCATCATCTTGTGGATCCAACGCTTCAAATAGCATTTCACTATAGACAACTTTTGAGCTATAAAGCATGATGGGATTGACACCACCTTGCCAGCGAGCGGGCAGGACCGCCCAAAAATTGTTATAAATAAGACTCTCCACTTTAGTATTAGCATCAAAAAAAATTTAGTGTGAAAATCTACTAGGTTGTTCCAAGAGTATGCTCTTCTCTTGCCCGTTTTGATGGATCTTGAGAATCAAAAACTGAAACAAGTATTTGTAATAAGTTTGTAATATTTTGAGTGAGTAAGATAGTGAAGTCGTAGCCATTCGGCCCCTGCCTACTATCTCAGGTTTCTATTACATCAAGCTATCAAATTTTGGAAGAAAGGAGGCGTCTACTGACATTGTAAAAGATTCGTATCAGAGCCAGACTACTATAAGTTGTGTATCATTTTTCCTATTTCATGGAATGATATTTTGAGTTCTCTGCTTTGAAAATTTCTTTGAGAAAGTTATTGCATCGAGTCACAGGCCGTTATCCAATTTGTCTAGGCTGCTTTTATCTCTGCATCCTCATTTCCCTGACCAAAAATTTCTCGCTTACCAGAACCCAAATCTCCCCACAATGGAATTTGGAAAAGCACCATCCACATCTACCGTAGAGATCATGAATGAATCTGAGTTTGAAGGTATGTATGAACTCCCTCCATTTGTCCCAGACCAAATATCAGACTGTCCTGATATTGATGTTACTAAAGAAAATCTTGAGAAAGAAACTAGTTTGTTTAAACCTCTGGCTATTAAGGCTTCCCAAGTATATAATAAATCTGAGTTAGTTAAATCTAAGTTTTTATATACATCTACTTATCTTTCCTTTGTAAAGCCTAGAATCAAGTCTGTAGAGTTAACCCTCTGCTACAAACCCAAGAAAACCTACCAAACAAATTTACTCTCCCTATTGCCTGAGCAAGAAATCAATTACATCAGGTCACATGAAGATTTTAAATTTGTCCATTTTGGTCTGATCAGAGTACATATAGTACCATTGATTCTTAGCAATATTAAGCCTATAATATATTTAGCTTTGTGTGATCACCACCAAGTAAGCTTCAAGCATTCTTGCCAGTTATCCAGCCTTGGTCGCTTAAATGATGATATTATTTGTTTTGAGTTTTGTCCCAACCTCTCTGTCGTAGTCCGTGATAAAGGTTGTAGATAAGTAAAACATGGATCTTTAGATTGTTGGGGTTTGTTCACCTCTTTATTTGGTTTAGACATGTTTGGATAATTCAAATATGCATCTATTAATATCTCCATTGTCTATAGCATGACTAACACCAATCACCTGAAAATCCTTGAGAACCTGCCATATGTCAGAAGGCTAAGTGGAACTGTCCAATTGCAAAAAGTCCATATAGAAGCAGTTGAAATTCCCCATGAATGGAAACTTGACTGGTTAAAGAACGTCTCTCCAGAGATGAAAGGTCAAGCCACAGTCCACCACAGTGATGGCAGAACTGTAAATATTTTTCCAAGATCCCTGTCTATAAATTCCTGTCTCTCTCCTACAAGACCATCTACGTCTTCTTCGCATAGATCTGTAAAAACTGGTCACATTTTGATCGAAGATGAAGAGGTAAATCAAGGCAATGATTTACCAGGTACTTTCATGAGTCTTCCCAGAGAAGACAGTATAGATTTCTACACAGAAGATACTACTACTCTTTACAGAGGAGGAAGATGGCCACCGCCAAAAGGTGTCCACAGGCAACCAACAGGAACAATGCAGTATTTTGCAGCTGCATATGAGAACCCCTCTGTTGAGTTCAAATAGAGGAATTATGTTTCTATATTTAATTCTCATCTTATGGAAAATTTTGATGATCTGTGTAGAGATGTTTTGTCCATTAAGGATACTGAAAATAATATAGAGAAAAAAGTAGCATCCATTGATGCAAAAATAGATATTCTAGATGATAGTCTTAGTTGGCTATCAAAAGAAGACCAAAAGGTAGAACCATCCTCCAAGCCTCTCTGTTCAGTCTCCTTTGGTCCTACATTCAAAACTGTAAAAAGATCACCTAGTCATACCCTTATGCAAAGAACCCATATACATTTGCAGCCTTGGTATTTGAATATTGATGATTCTATTTGACTCTGATAGTTGGAAAGAAACTCTTGCATAATGCATTGATAGATTCAAGGGCTAGTACTACAATAATGCCTAAGAAAATAGCTAATGCTTTAAAAATAAATTATGAACCACTTTCTAAAGGAGTTATGCAGCTAGATGGCAAAATATTATAAATAATAGGGAGAATTAAACAAATCCCATTGCAATTATATACTTATCCCAATATAATTGTCAATCAAGATGTAGTAGTCATAGATATACCTCTTATTTTTGGTTTATGTTTATCCAGAGACTTTACAGCCAAAATAGGAGGATATATGTCCCTTGATTGGTCTCACCTCATCCTAAGAACCAAATATGGTTCAAAGATGAAAATTCTATCTGAACCACTATCAAAAGATCACATCACTAATGAACCAACATCAAAATTAGAGGTAGATCATGCTATGTTGAATAAAGAAGAAAGGGTTTTTGATGAAGAGTTAGGTGAATGGACAAACCATGACCAAGAAGAAGAAAATAACCATTTGTTAGCTATGATGCATAGTGATCCATATGGAAATTATGACTCTACTAGTCTAGGCACTTATGTCATTTTTTATGAAGATCATGTACTCCCACATGTTTTAAGGGAAGAGACACCAACTATTCAAGAATCTAAAAAAAGATTCATAAATCTGGACCTTAAATTTTGATGGGGCCAGAAGTAAAAGTGGTGCTGCAGCAGGAATTTGTCTTGTTGCTCCAAATGGGGAGAAAATTTTGAGAGCTATTCATTTTCAATTTTCTTGTACCAATAATGATGCTAAATATGAATCCTTAGTTCATGGGCTCATTTTAGCCAAGAAAAAGGGAATAAAGAATGTAATAGTATCAAAATTAGTGGTGAAGCAAATTAGGGAAAAGGCAATAGCCAAAAATGTAAGGATGAGATCCTATAGACATAGAATTTGGGACTTAATAGAAGATTTTGAATCTTTCAATACTGAAGTAGTTCCAAGAATCCAAAATTCTAAAGCTGATAGGATGGCACAGATTGGCTCATAGTTTGATATAGCAACTGGCCTATTAGTTAACAACGAGTCAATAAAATTTATTGTAAGGCCAACTATCCCAGACAATGATGAGAATTGGTAAGTATTTGAGAATGATTCTCAGGTACTCTCATTATTGAAACAATTAGGGGAAATTGCTGATCAATTTCAACCAAAGATTAAAGAGGCATATGGGGATCAAATTATACAATTAAATAATAATAAGTTTCCTAAAGGCTTAATCACTTTAGAAAACCTTTTTGATCCAGAAGATGTAGGCCTAGAGAATAAAAGGTTCAAGGTAAACAAAGCAAATTGTTCTGAAATAGAGGTGAGTGAAGGGAGAAAATAAAAAATTGGAAATTTTGCAACTCAAGAGGAAAGAGAAAGACTAATTGACTTGTGCAAAAGATATGATAGAGTCATAGCCTAGAGCTATGAAGATCTTCATGGATATAATAGAGATATCATTCAACACACAATAGAACTGACTGAAGGATCTAAGCCAGTCAGACAAAAGCAAAGGCCAGTAAATCCAAGGATTGAATCTCTAATGGTAGATGAATTGCAAAAAAATTTAGATTCCAAAATAATTTTCCCAATCAAGCACTCAACCTGGGTATCAAATCTAGTACCAGTTAGGAAAAAGAATGGTGACATAAGACTTTGTGTAGACTTCAGAGACTTGAATAGAGCATATCTGAAAGATCACTATCCTTTGCCATCTATAGAACAAATTTTATAGACTGTGGCTAGATCAGAGAGATTTTCATTGCTAGATGGTTTCTCTAGATATAATCAAATTTGGTTGGTCGATGAAGACCAATACAAGACTGCTTTAACTACCAAATGGGGAACATTTGCATATGCTAAGATGCCATTTGGCATATCAAATGCTGGAGCCACTTTTCAAATATCTATGGATGTAGAATTTGGGGAAATTATAAATAAAATCATCCTAATTTATCTTGATGATCTTACTATTTTTTCAAAAAATGTTGTTGATCATTTTGATCATTTAGAATATGTGTTTAAAAATGACAAGAATTTGGAATATCCTTAAACCCTAAGAAATGTATCTTTGCTATCCCTTAAGGAAAACTATTGGGACATATAGTATCTAAAGAAGGAGTCTCCATAGACCCAGAAAGAGTGGCAGCTATAATGAACTTACCTCTTCTAGTAAATAAGAAATAAATTCAATCTTTCTTGGGGAAGATTAATTTTGTTAGTCGGTTCATATCTGTGACTTTGAAGGCTTAGTAAGACCAGTAACACTCTTGTTGAAAAAAGACCTAATTTTCAAGTGGACTACAGAAGGAAGGCAATCCTTTAAAGAGGTCAAGAAAGCTATCTCAACAGCTCCAGTACTTAGAAACCTAGACTTTTCTAAGCCTTTTGTAATTTATGTCTATGGAAGAGAGCTTAGTATTGCTACTATCCTAACACAGAAGGATGATAGACAAGAAGGAGAGAATCCAATAGCCTTTTCTCAAGGACTCTTAGAGAATATGAAACTAGATACAAATTTATTGAAAATCAAGCATATGCTATGGTAAAAGCCCTCAATAAATTCAGGCATATAGTATCAGGAAGCAAGATTCTGATACTTGTGGCTCATCCAAGTGTCAAAGAATATATTATGGAGGGTGAAATTACTAAAAAAAAGGGCATACTGGATAAAAAATATCCTTGAATATGATGTAGAGGTCAAACCCACTAAGTTAGTCAGAGGTAGGGGGTTATGCCAATACATGACTCAAGATCTTGAAAAGATGATCCCTGTAGAAATAGATTCAAAAATGAAAAAGGAAACTATATTTGAGGATAAAAGAGGTTGATCAAAACTCCTGTGTCTCAAACAAGATTCATTTTATGAAATATGGGATTTACCCATGAGAACTTCCTCAAAACAAGAAGAGATACTATAAGATGCAAGGGGTCCATTTTGTTTTAATTGAACAAGTTCTTTTCAAGAGGAATTCTGATGGCAAACTATTAAGATGCGTAGAGAAGGATGAGGCTAAGAAAATATAGCATGAAATGCATTATGGAGTCTCAGGTGGACATTTTTCTACAAAGACCATAGCCATAAATATAAGTGAGGTAGGTTATTTATGGCCTACTTTATTTATAGACTGTTATCAACTAGTTAAAAAATGCCAATCCTATCAATATTATTTGGGGATGAGGAGGAATGCAACAATGCTCTTAGTCCGATAATTGTTGATGAACCTTTTGCTCAATGGGGTCTTGAATTCATTGGAATGATAAATCCAGTATCTAGTATGAGTCACAAATGGATCTTAACTACCACAAATTATTTCACTTGATGGACTGAGGCAGTGTCACTTAAGGAAGTAACAAAAAATGTGATCCTAGACTTTCTAGGGAGTATCACTACTCGCTTTGGGGCTCCTCACACCATAATTTTAGATAATGCTAAAGCATTTTTAGGGTCTAAAGGATCTGACTTTTCATTAAAGCATGGAATATATCTAAAGAATTCCTCTAATTATTACCCTCAGGGTAATGGTTTGGCAAAATCAACTAATAAGAACCTGATTAGACTCATCAAGAGAATAGGGGCTGATCATCATAGAGAATGGCATAAAGTGCTGAATATAGCACTATGGGCTGATAGAATTACACCTAAGCAGGTGATGAAAATGTCCCCATATGAAATGGTCTATGGTAAGCCTACCATAATACCTCTAAGCTTGGAAATTCCTACTCTCCAACTGATAAAATAGATTGAAATTGAAGAAAATGGCCCTATGTCAGTTAGACTTGCCAAACTTTTGGAAGTTTAGGAAAAGAGGGATGTGGCACATGATTCATTAATTAAGAATCAAAAAATAATTAAAGACTACTTTGATAAAAGGACTTCAAATCCTCATTTTGAAGTAGGCTCAATTTTTGTGAAATGGGATGCAAGAGCCACCAAGCCTAGTCAACATACTAAATTTGAAGCATTATGGACTGGCCCATATAAAATTCATGCATGTAAATACAAGAATTCATTTGAGATAGAAATAATGGAAGGCAAACCTAAAGAGATTCCTATGAATGGGATTAATTGGAAGCATTTTTAGTTAACTTGGGTCTCTAATGTAATATGGTTAGATAGTTTCCCTTTCTCAATTGCTTTGTTTTCCCATTTTTTCTTTCCCACTCTTTCTTTTAAATAAGTGTTATTTGAACATGTTTCTATAGCTCAGAGCCTTTTCAAAATTTTCAAAAACTCCTAACACTTTAAATATCTCCCAAATCTTAAATTCCCCTTGGTACCTTGCATAGCCACTTGCATGATGTGTCTAACTCGCTGATCCATGAAGATTTAGTAAGATTTGCTAATGGTTATCTGGGTTTAATGCCATTTTGAGACTTGATGGGTTAATAAATACTTCATAATAAGAGTTAAAACTCACAAGTTTCTCAAACATTCTTATGTCTACTAGAAAAACCCTGCTACTTGCTTTTTTAGCTCATAGCAAACCCACTTAAGTGAAAGTGCTTCCTTATTGCAAAAGCTTCATGCCTATTATTGTAGTTCACTATTTTCAAAGAATAGATATAGATATGGAGGGAGCATAGTCTTTGCATTAAGGGTCTGGGATTTATGAATCCCTTGATAAGTTTCTTATGAGTAAATCATATGCTTCCACCCCTGTGTAACCATTAAAGACCTACCCATGAACTAAAGTCCCTGAAATTGGTCAAGCAAGTGACCCAAAAAAGGTAAAAGATTATGCAGATGGAATCATGGATCTAATTCTTCAAAGAACTAGTAGCAAAACTCTTAGAGAAGGGGCACATCAAAGGTGTATTTAGAGGGCCAACGTGGGACAATACAAGACATTTGCAATGAGGATATGGACTACCCAACTGGCACAATTCATTATACTAGGTGTGCACCCATGCCCTGATTTGGTCAAAATATGTGCCAAATTGTTTCATGCACCTTCAAGTACCAAACAATAGGGTCCATTTACAGTGAAAATTACACCAAAGGTTATCAAAGAGATGCTAGCCCTGTATCATGATAAGATAGCCATGTTTCCCACCATTTCCAAGATGCAAAATATGTGGGCAAATGTCAATACTCAATTGAGGTTTCTGAAAATAGAGCTGTAATTAGGTGATGATGATACTACTGTGCTAACACTGCCAACAACAAGAGTACAATTTACCCAAGGTAGTCAAGATGTACTTTCCATGATGGCTTTCATTTTCAGAATGAAAGATGATATAATCATTTATGAGGAACAAATGGCTATCCTCTTTAGATTGAAAACTATTGATAAGACTCAGGAGTATCAGCTTGATTTCTCTGAGCAAATTACATATTCGATGGTGGAATAACTTGCCCAATTCAGAGCTAAAGGGATTTTTAGGTATATCTCTTATTTGTTTCATCTTATATTGTACCAAAACTCTGGTATCTTTTCCCAACACATGCATTTTAAATATGTATGATCCAAGTTTTGGTCTATAGAGGACCACTCCAGTGTCTACATGGACCCATATTTTGTCTAGAACTAGCGATCCATATGAATTCTAGGAACTTTTTGTTGCCCTTGCTTTTTGTCATCTAAGCCCAGAACTAGTTATAAATAGACTATTTCCAAGTGTATCAAACCTTATAACCAATTACCCTATCCCTTGTGATTACTATTTTGGATCACATCACACTATTATTAGAGTCCATGGTTTTTGTGGGGAACTAGTGTTTCTACCTAAGATTTTTACTCTTAGGTTAGCATTCTTAGAGGTCACCAGGTAGGCATCTATGGTAGATAATCAATATGGCTCAGGGAAGAAGAAGAGGAAAATGTATGATGTCTCATGGATGACAAACAACATGGCACTAAAGGCCAGAGATGCTGAGATTGTTTTGATTAGAAAGTTAGCCTTCTTGGGTTTCCTTCTAATTAAAGATAAATGGGTATATGACCCAAATGGTTTCATAGCTTCATGGATCAAGACTAATCAAGTTGTTGCTAGGATTGCACATGAGGGTCACCCCTTTTAGGAAAATAGGAAAAATCCCAGGGAAGATATTCCTAAATTTTATGTTGAATTGACAGATTTGCCTTTTTAACTAAATAGACCATGGGAAACTTTTTATGCTAAGCAAGGAGAGTTTGACCCAAAAATTAGAATGACTTCTAGTTTAAGAAGAGCATTAAAGAATAATGACTGGGATGCTGAGAAAATAGAAGCCTATTGGAAATGTAGGTAAGAAATTTGTCAAATAACTCATTCTTTTGGAAACATGGACTCAGATGAGAAATGGGAGGAACTCTGAGATGAATGTCATCTATCTCCTATATCTAGCCCTAAACAAGCAATTTACTGACATGGGGTGGAGAGCTAGAAGTCAGAGCAAGATCTAGCCAAGAATCACAGGCCCCAAGGCAAACCTCAGCTTTAATCATGGTAATAGCTTGGCCCCAATCTCTTAGCATCATGGAAAAATAAAAGAGTGTGGTATCTTCACCACCAAAATCTTCTCCATTAGCATTTGTCCTTGAGGTTCCTAGTTCTACACAAGCACCACTAGAAATAGTGGTAAATATTGAAGAGAAGGGAGCACAATGAGAAGAAGAAACACCAAGGAAACATAAAAGGCTGAGGTTTCAACTTGAGTCAGAGGAGAGGGAAGAACCCTCACAACACCAACTATAGAGTACTTCAGTGACCCCTCAAGTAAGTATTGTTTCTCCTTTTTCTTCTCAATCTCTCTCTTCTCCTATAGGGGTGATGATTCCATCTAGACAAATGATATCCCCTACCACCTCTACTATGCCCATTTCTCATTTTGACCTATACATCCCTACTCAAGCTATATCATTGCCTCACTTTTCTCCATCTATTCCTAAGAAAATACCTTCTCAAATTGCCCATAGCCAATAATTGGCTATTCCATATGGCTTGCCACAAGGTCATCCTTTTGCAGGTGGGCACATTGCCTCTCCTTCTACCTTTTAAACTCAAAAAGACACTGCTAGGAAAGAAAGGGAAGCCCAAAGGGAGAAAAAGAGGATTAAATATAATAAGGCATTGGCTATACCACATTTGAGGTCACAATTTAACCCAATTTAGTAGCAACTAATGGTTACTCATTTATCACCAAATATAATCAAGCCAAGTGAGTAGATGTAGCCATAAGATTACACAATAAATGTAGTGGATATCGATATGTCCTTGTTTAAACCATAAGATAGGGTCAAACTTCTAAATGAATACACTACTATAGTAGCTAAAGATTATTTGAAAATATCAAGGAGGTTACAGAAGATGGAAGCTGATCTAGCCAAAGAGAAGGCAAACTATAGTAGTTTGACAATAGAGATCAATACTAAGAATATTGAAATAGAGAGTCTTAATAAATAGTTACAAAATACTATTTCTCTTTAGACTCGTCAGGCTATCCAGGCCCAAAATGATTCTCTAAAAGTAGGGTTAATGTAGGTGAAGGATGCAGTGACAACCTTATGGTGGGAAAAGGTAACATTTCAAGAAAAATGTGAGGAAAGCCTTCTATAGGTTACTCAACTTCAACAAAAGCTACTGAATGAGTAGAATAACACCACAGCTATATAGGCCTAACTTCAAGTTGAGCGACAAATGGTAGAATAATTAACACTTGAGTTGGCTAATAGGCCACAGAATGTAGGTGTGTTAAATCTAGTAAAGGAGCTTTATGAATCAATATGGAAAAGAATCTCTCCAAATATTACTCAGCTCAAACCTTCTCTAACCTTTCTGCTAAATGCACAAAAATTGTGTGAAAAGGTGGAGACTTCAGTTGAAGACACTCTACCTACTACTTCTGGGAGAGTATTGGACTTCGACATGCTGTTGCAAAAGTTATATGATGTAACTGATGGAAAATTGTCATTAGCAGGGATTAATGACAAAATGGTCACTGCTAAATGAGTAAATGAGGTTCTTAATTGTAATTCTAATGTAATCAATTGTAGAGAGTTTCTAGATGTGATGAAAGAAGGAATCATTGAAATGAAACAACACATCAAAGATCTGGTATAATTAGGTCTCCCTTCTCCTTTTCCTGATGACAACACTGTGTTGATGATTGAAGAGATCAAACCTTTGTTGTTAGCCAGATAGAATGATCAAGCAATTTTTTAGGGTTTAAGAGATGATTCCTCTGTGCCTAAAGTAGAAGCTATTTTGATTCCCTTTTCCCAGCTACAATTTAAATTTAAGGATACATTTCATATTTTGTAGAATTTTTCACACAAAGATATTATCAACCTTGATTTAGCCTTCAATGAATGGAAAAATAAGTAGGGCTTATCTGATGATGAGTGGTCTACTTATCAAATAGCTTTACTAAAGTTGTGATTTTTGTCACATCTGATCGAGTGGGAGATTGTGGATTTTCTTTTTGAGCAGGCTCAAAAGTCCTCGAGGTCGCCAAGAACTGTAGAGTAAAAAACTCTACATTTTTTGAATTCAGTTATGCACTCCAAGTTTTGTCCCTGTGCACTTTGGTTCGAGATGGTGAAGTTTTTGACTCAAAGTGTGGGCTCATTTCTTTTTCCATAATTTTGCCTAAGTATCAGGATCAAGCAAAAATTGCCAAGTGTTAGCAATCGAGACACATTTCATAATTTTTATAGGTTGCTCAAAACGTGCCACGTATCTTGTATTAATTTATCAGAGTGCGACAAGTGTCAGCATCTATATTTCATGTTGGCATCTGCATTTCAAATTTATTTTGAGTGGAAGGTTTCAAAAGATAAGTATCAAGGTCAAGCAAAAGGCACCAAATGGAAACTACAGAAGGTTTCAATATGCTTTTCTAAAAGCAATGGAAAATGCCACGTATCCTTAGTTGAAAAAAGTAGAAGTCACCACATGTCAACATCTAAAATATCTTCACTTTGTTTCATTGATAAGTAAATACTATGGTGGGTCTCAGGTTTTGTTTTTGAGGCAAGAAAAAGCCACCAAGTGTCACCATCCATGTAAATATGAAATGAGGCCTGATTATTTCTATAATATAGAGAGACCAATGCGGAGACTGACATGTGTCACCTTTAACAAGATTCTCAAAAGGTAGCTAAAAGCAATGGAGATCACCATGTGTCCTTTGTCAAGGATGTGCAAAAAGTGCCACATGTCCCTATTCCCTTCTTGAAGTTGCTCAAGTGAGAAGTGATATGGGTCCTATTCTCTATTAAGTTGTTAAAGCTTTGGATAAGCAAACGGTGATAGATGTCAAGGATGGAACACTCCTAAGTGAAGACATAGTAAAGAGTATAAGCTATGTGGAAAGTGTTGTGTGTTTTGAGTAAGTGTTGTAGAATGTGCCAAGTGTCTTTTTTTGGTGCCTCCAAAATAATAAGAGGGTTTTCAAGTAGAGAGAAGGAATCAGCCAAGTGTCCTCTCCTATTTAAAAGTGGGAAGCATCCTAGGTATCTATGTTGGCCAATGAAATTGTAGGAAGATAAAATGTTTCAGATCTAAGAAATATCCTATGTTAGACACTTCTAGTTTAGTTAGAGTTTAATTAGGTTGTTAGATTAGGAATGTGTAGACAATCCATAGTGAATCCAATGTTATAAATAGGGGTGCAGAGGTCACCAGAATGAGGATGAGAAGATAGAGAGAATTTTTTGCAAGAAATTATTGTCAAGAGTTTTTAGATTTGTTATCTATGATCAAGAATATCATTTGCCTTTATTCTATTTTCTTAAGTTAGAAATTTTATGTAACTGTGCATGTTTTTGTGCCTTTTATGTGACTAGAGAATTAATAAGAAAATTGAGTTCTGTGCCTTTGTTGATATTTCTCTGTGTCACTACAAAATTAGTCTAAGTTGTGAGCCTATGTTTCAATTATTTTTCATGTTTTACATTGAGCATGCCTTGTTCACTCTTTAATGTAATTGAATCTTACATATAGCTTCACTGTGCTTAAGGGTCAAATTAAACTCAGGCACATCACTGTAGTTAGAGTTTCTTTAGTTTCACTTGTGTTTATGTTTAATTCTTATCCCTTTTCCCATTATACCCTTGATATAAAGAAGAGCCAACTTCTTTAAAATATGGAGGTTGTTTCAGGTTGCAAGTCCCACATTCTTGAAACTTCCCATTGTTGGTTTTAGAAACAACACAATTTTAATCATCAACATGTAATTTACTTCGTGACTTTGTTCCCCTAAATGATTAATATGAGGCAAATAGAAATCTATCTCACAAACCATATTAGCATCATTAGGGTCTTGAAAAAAGCCATAAAAGTCATTTTGTATAGCCATTATATCATAAGTTATATTATAAGTGACTCCACCATAAGTGTATTGAGACATATCCATGTAAATGATGAAAGCTCTGAAAACAAAAAGACTTAGAGTTGTACAAACTCTGAAAAACTGTCTAAAGGATAAATGGTTCAAACTTGGTCTAATTTGGTCAAAGGGGTGGAGCTATATCTACAAAATGATTTATTCTAATACTTGTCATAAAATATCCTAACATCAAATGTCTAATTTTAAATGTCACATGCACAAAAGGTCAAGTGTCTAAATAAAATTTGACATGTCAAAGGTCTAAGTCAAAGTGTTCCAAACAAGGTCTAAACTAGGAAAGGGAAAAGTTGAGTTGTTAGGTCTTTTGTCCAAATGTAGAGTCAAAATATAGGCTAAAAAAAAAAGCATGTGCTAGGACTCTTGGCTAAACAACATCAAAATCTAGACTTGAAACAAAGGCTGATGTGATTTGATTTAATCTAACAAGTTTGGAAATAACTTTGGCGTAGACCCGGTACACAGAATTAAACATAAACATGATCAGTTGCCATAAGGCATAATATAATAGGTTCTTTGAAAATTTGTGTGTTCTCCCAAATAAAGGCACAAACAATAATGAGATAACCATTAAATAGACAAACCATCAATAGTCTTTAAATTTGGGTAATTGATTAACCAAAGTTATGCAACCCAAAATAGAAAGATCAATGTATTAACCCTATAAATTGAGGCCTAAACAAAAATCAATCAATGTTTGGATTCAAACTTAACAAGGCTAATTGAAAACTCAGCTTTGAAAACTAGGATTTAACTTAAACAAGATAGACAAGATTAGACAACATGATGACACAAGACTAAGGTTCAAATGGTATATACAAAGTGGCTTGAAATAAATGGTTTTGATACAATGGTGAACAAGTCTTGAAATAAATTGAGAAGACTAACCATACAAATATACTTGAATTATGTGATCAATTTTTTGTTTCAAAAGAATTAAAAGGCTTAAAATGTATTGACATGATTTGGGTAGCATAATGCTACCCTTTACAACTCAAATGACACACAAATAAGTTTAGAAAACATTTCATGGCACAAGTGTGGTGTAAAATGGCTAGCATAACACCTCTTTAGACAAAAGAGTGATGTATAAACAAATTGGTTTTTACATGGATTATACACAAACAAACAAGTTTTAGTCTTAAAACATACCAAGAAAAGATAAATGACCAAAATACACTAAGTACAATCATCTAAATCCTAAAAAGGGTATGGCAAAATAGGGTTGACTAAACTATCAAGTTTCAAACATTCTAGGGGAATAAATTGCATAATGAATTTAATGCCAAAAAATGTTAAAAAAAAGAACAAATTTTGGGTTCATATCACTTGGCTTATTGTAAAAAGGTCTAGTCCTTTTTGTAACCACTACATCCTGTTGTTTGCTTAGTGTAGTGCGATGTCCAAAGTGCCACTATGTCACATGTGCAACTCAGAAGGAGTAAGTGAATTCAATGCTAAGAGATGAAACCCCAAGTTAAACCTTCCCTAAATAACTCATGGGAGGTAATGACATCCCCCTCACAAGTCAAGATGCATAAAAATAAAGAAAACATAAAATAGAAAGACTTTAGGGTCACCCAAACTTTGATGAGTTTTTGTGGGGTGCTTTAGATGACATTCTTTCTAAGCCTTGGACTAGGATTTTTTCAATAGGAATGGTGCTTTTGATTCCAAATGTTCCCTAAAGGGGACAAATAGAAGAACATACACATAACACCAAATTTGAAAGATTGAGAGGTGTTCATTTGACCCCTTGGTCTTAGTTGTAAATTTGAAAATTAATGATAAAAAAAATTATTTAAGCACCTTAAATGTTACTTTAAGCACCAAAATAATGTTCCTAATTCCTTTTAAAGCATGCAAAATATTTTATAAAACATGATTTATCAAACTTGAAATCTGCTAGTTACCTATCTACCCTTAAGGTATCACCCAAAAAGGAAATATGTTAGATTAGAAACATTTTAAATTTATTTTCCAAATTTTTTAAAAAATATATGAAACTTGAATCTAAACTAATGCCAAATTTTAAAAATTGAGGAGAAAACACATGGTTTTCTAAATAAATCATCTAAAATGGAATCCGTATGACCCCAAACTAAGCAATTTAAAATAGCTCTCAGGTTTGTGTTTTTAAGAAAACATAGTGACCGATGTTGGTTATATACCACCAACATCTAACTTGATGATGTATATATTCCATATTCATTTCCAAAACAAATTATTCAACGAGTTTTCATGTAATTATTAATTAGGCCTTGATTTGGGTTAATTAACTCTTAGGCATGATTAAGCACATTATGCACAAATTACCCAAATTGATTAGAATACCTTATTATTGGTCCTAAATTTTACTCAATTTGAATTGGAAGTCCACATCAAATGCATTGGATGCATATTCCCATTTAGAATGTTGTCAACAACAAATAACAAAGGCATAAGTCTTGTGCAAAAGATTTGATAGGAAAGAGTAGTCCAAAGCACGCAGATATAGATTTGGCATTTTGAATCAAAATGAACTGATTAAAATTAACTAGCCCATAAATTACATTTCCCCGTTTATGGATACCCTATCCAAAATCGCCACTTTGAATAAGTTAGTTTCACAACATATAGCATGTTTTAGTGTTTTTAGGCCAAATTGTGCATTTTAGGTGGAAACAAGCTAAACTCTTGGTTGGAGGTTATCGATTACCAATTTTAGGTGTCTATAATCTGCATCAAGAAAACCTTGAAACCAACTGCAACACATATTATCCAACATGAAAATCACTTGCATATACATGGAATAAAGCAATCAGAAGCATCAAATGACTATTTTAGCATGGTGAGTGAACTTGTGACCACACTTGCACCTTTTCCAAACATCTAAATGAACTTTAAAAAAAATCATAATGGCTTTTACAACTAATATTCCCTAATTATCATCCTATTAACAAGTTGAATAAGCTTATACAAGTGACTGCAAATGAAGATACACATGAAGTTGACTATGAGAGATGGCAAGGTTGTAATCTACCCAAAAGATGATATGGTGAAACCAAAACATGGATTGAGGTGGTAATATGACCATGAGATCTATTTAACATCATTTCAAAACTACATGAGACCTCTATAAGAAAACAACACTCTACAAATAATAAGAACCTTGCCTAAGACTACACATGATGGTACCTTCTTGTAGCATGAACTAACTTACTCATCAAAACATTATGAAACATGAAACTAACAATGGATTCCATATGAGGAGATATCCAAAATCCTCTATAGTAAACATCACCAATTAGTTAATATGGATTTGACCAAAATTGAGCAAAACCTATAGGGTGCATGAAATAAATAGTAAAAAAGTACAATAAACGTCATGAGGATGGTTCATGAAGAAAATTCCACCATTATTCAAAAAAATTATATGTAAATAAATTTATCTTAGTGTAATACAACCTCCCAAAATCATTTATCTTGAACCCTCTTTAGTTTTTTGTACAAAGCAAAAACCTAAAGGTTACTTCTATATGTCTAAAAAACCAAGAAAGGAGTAGAACAATTTTAGATTTAAAATGGAACTTTTAGAGTAACCAAAATGTATAAATTAAGTTAACATTAATTCCATGATATTTTAACATATAACACATTTACCAATGGGTTGTACAAGTGCTATATTCTCCCTTTTTTAGTTAGTTTCTTAGATTTTGGTTAGAAAACCTATAATATTTTGACACAACTGACATCCCTAATAGTTAAACTAACCTCTTCAATGTTTTCAAGGAAAATAGAACACCTAGGTACCTTGGGAACCATGCCACTTGCATTTATGACTCTTAAAAGCACATTAAATGACCTAAAATGACAAATAAGCTAATGAAACCATGACTATGGCTATAAATATATTATATAACATCAATTTAACCATAATATGGCCTATGATAGATATTTATACCCTTATAACATCTAAAAACCAATTTTTTACCTATAGGGGTCCAAATTTGAAATAAAAGTCAAATTTAGTCAATAAATTGGTGACTTGTAGGGGTAATATGCTTGATATACTAAGGACCACTAGCCTTATCCTATCATGGTCAATTGATTTAATGAGTTCTTGAAGACAACTAGAAATAAATTTCCTAAAACACACACAAAGCAACCACAACACACCAAACACAAGATAACAACAAGACTCACACATGTACATAAACACTTAGGGAAAACAAGGAAAACAAAAAACTATGTACAAGGAGAGAGGAAGACCTTAGTATCAATGTTTGAGATATATTCCATCAATTTGGATATGAAGTTCCTCTCCATCCAACATTGAGAGTTATAAAGTACTGTGTCGCTTTCCTTAGATGATAACATAAGGGCCACTCCACAAAGCATCAAACTTTGTGTGTTTTCTAGGCTTAGCCCTATCTTCATGCAATTATATAATAATATCCCCCTTTTGGAAGCTTCTTGGCATGTCATTCTTGTCAAAATATCTTTGTATTTGATCTTGATGAGCCCTCATAGTTTATATATCCTGATCTCTTGTCTCTTCAAGCTCCATCAACTCACACAACCTAACTTCCATGCTTTCATTTTCCATTAACTCTAGTTGATAAGTGATATCCAAGGCTGGTAGCTCAATTTAAATAGGTATTCTAGCCTCTCTCCCATAAAAAAGTGTATATGGTGAGTTTCTAGTTGCTCTCTTAGGGGTGATCCTATCATCCCAAAGAGCTATCTTCAACTTGGAATGCTAAGTTATTTGGTTCTCCATTATCCTCTTGATAATCTTGATTAGATTCTTATTGGTGGACTTATCTAGTCCATTCCCTTATGGATAATAATTGGAGGAAGTACTAAGATATATGCCATGTTTCAAAACCCACTCACTTGTCTTCATTCAAGGAAAAGCCAATGCATTAACTAAAATTATTATTGAACGAGCCCCAAACCTTGTCACTATGCCTTCATAGAAGTTTATAACTAAAACTTCATTTACTTCCTTGAGATATAAAACCTCCACCCATATTTTAAGGTAATTTATAGTAGTCAACACCCAGTTGTGGCCAATACTAGAAGTTAGGTTGATTATACTTATGAAATCTAGACGTCATTGCATAAAAGGTTGTTCTACCTATATTGGATGAAGAGGCAAGGATGCAAGATTTTTTTTACCATTAAAGAGAACACATTTTTGACACTTCCTTACCCAAGCATGGATGTCTTTGAATAAACTAGGCCAAAAGTATTCAGCTCTCATTATCTTAGCAACTGTGGTTTTTGGAGCAAAGTGACCACCAGCTGGTCCATCATGAAACTCAAGCAATATTTTTTCAACCTCATCTAATTAAACACACTTTATAATTCCTTCCTAAACAATACTCCATCAAAAAATATATAAGAAATAGATTGTAATCTAAAGTAACTTCTTTCAGCTCTATCTAGGCCTTATGGACACTCATCGGTTTGAAGAAAATGGATCATATCTTGTGTACAACTCATCATAGATGAAGATGCATCTATCATAGGGTCATCATGAAGAGATAAACAACCTCTTTTTATTACTTAAAATCTGAAGCAATTTACACACATAACCCCTTTCCTTTAACTAGATAGGTTATCTTGATTTCTACATCATACTCCATCACTTTTGTAATCCAACCAACTCATTTTTCATTCAAATCTCTGCTCAAAAGGAAGTCTTTGACATTAAGATTAGGTACCAATATGTGAATCTTGTTTTTAGATAACATATACCTGAAAAAATTTAGATGTATAAAAATTAAAAGTAATTGCTTCTCAACATAGGTGTATCTTACCTCATAGCCCTCTAGTCCTTGACTAAAGAAGGAAATAGGTTGTTCCAAGTTTTCTTCATTTGATTGAGTGAGCATGATAAAAATTACCTCATCATTTACAAAGGTATATAAGTTGAATTCATTTGATAAATTATGACTTATAAGAGTTGGATCTTGAGCAATAACTTGTTTAATCTCTTCAAAACTCTCCTTTCTTCTTGTCCAAGTGAACACTTAATCTTTCCTTAGCATAAAGCTTAGAGGCTTGACTAAATTAGCAAAATCAGGAATTAACCTCATTATGAAATTGATTTTCCCAAAGAAACTTTGTAAAGTTTTCTTATGTTTGGGTAAAGCCAATGCCAAAATTTCACTCACCCTTTTAGGATCTATAGATACACCTTTCTTTGAGATTGTAGACATCCAATTCCTAACACCATTTGTGTTGAAATTTTCAATATTACTTGAATTGCACTCAAATACACATTTTAGGTCAAAATCCATAAAACTCCCTAAATGGTTTGAACTTGTCACTTCCAAGTGCCAGTTTAGGTCAAAGTATCCCTAAATAGGGCAATGTATTTTATGAGCCAGCTAACTTTGATCAAATCATTTTGAATCAAAATGACAATTTGCCATTTAGTCCTCTAGACCACTCTTTTCTTCTAATTCATTGGTACACATCACATACCTTTATTATTATTGTTGGAAACATCCTAAATGGGAATACAAATCCAACAAATCTAACATCACCTTCTAATTCCTCTCCAATCAAATTATGACCTAGTAATATGACTTTCTAACCATTTTGACTAATTGAGGGTCAATTTTCAAATAATTGCATAAATGTTGTTTGACCTTGTTTAAGGATAATAATCCAAATCAAGATATTAAGTGGTTTTTTCATGAGATTTGATGAATATTTCTTTTTGAAAATTGATTCCTACTAACTACATCATCATGTGACATCATTTCTTGAGAAGACATCCTTAGGCCATAAATGCCACAAATATCAAGATTATGGGTCACCCATGCCTAGTTAATGCCTCCCATACCTCTTCAATGCCCATTATTTCAAGGTGATGATGAAGGTAATTATGGATTTAATTCTAAATAATAGGATTATCCATGGCCATACATCTCAATCTTGAGATGGACGATCATGGTTGATCCTAACCAATCTCAAAAATCTATAAATAGAGAGGCCATGGAAATAAAATTTAGGCTTGAATATTGAAAATTTATAATGGTAAATTATTTATAAAATCCTTTCCATTTGATCATTGATTTTGTTTTCAATCTTTGTTAATAGGATAGTTTAATGATTTGGAATCATGATCCTAGGTTTTATGGAGTGTTCTTGAGACATTGGAGGAGTTTTCCACCATTTTTGACAAAGACAAGGATGCTTTAGCAAGGGAGAACATGCTTTTGAGACACATGGTATGGTGAATCCTTTTAGGAAGGTAATATGATGTTTATTTATTTCATTTGTTTCTTTCTATCCTTTGTAAATCCATAAGGATAGATAGGCTTAGTTAGTTAGTTCTTTATGCATTTTTCATTATTTATGGACTAATGCTTGACTAACTTGCTTTCTAATCCTCTCTACAGAGATGATATATCCTAAAATTTTACCTTCATGGATAGAAAACACATGCTTATTTAGGTTGAAAGATATTCCATAATCTCTACATCTCTAAAAAATATGCCTAAGGTGATTCAAGTGATCCTTTGCATCCTAAGAAAAACTATGATATCATCAAGATACACTAACACAATGTCATTTATTATTCCATGAAAAGCCATATCCATTGCATGTTGAAATGTATCTCCAGTATTAGACAAGCTAAAATTCATTTTCCTATGAGAATTTATACCCCATCTAGTAGTAAAGGTTGTCTTATATTGATCACTCTCTTTCACCAAAATCTAATTATAACCAAAATATCAATCAAGGAGAGAAAAACTTTAACTACCTACCATAACTTGGAAAATTTGCTCCATGAAAGGAAGAGGATAGTGGTCCTTCAAGGAAACTCTATTCAAGTTCCTAAAATCAACACATAACCTAATTTCCCCATTCTTCTTCCTTATAGGGACTAAGTTTTCCAACCAAGATGAATGCTTAATATAAAAAATGATATTATACTAAATCAACTTAGTAATCTTCTTCTTCATGAGAGGCTCAATATTGGGATTGATTTTCCTTTGTCTTTGCTTGATAGGCTTAACATTCTCATCTAGATCTATGGTATGTTGAGCTAAGTTTGGTTCAATGCATTTGAAATCACTATATTCCCATGCAAAGACATTAGAAAACTCCTTGCATAACTCAATGAATGCATATATCTCTAGATCCAAAGATCTATGGTTTGAGTTGATTCATACCCACTAGATCTAACAATGTAAGATTAGTGTGGACTTTTCAACAGATCTCAGAAGGCACATGGGGATAACAAGTGGTAGTACCTCAAGGCTGAGTACATATTTTAGCTAATTAATTTTATAGTATGAGATTAAAGTATCTTTTCAAAGGGCATTGGTAATTTTTTAAAAATATATCTCTTTACTAGTACATACCTTCCAAAGAGAAAGTAACTTATCCTTGAAGATTTTTTACTTTATTATAATATCCATGCTTAGTGTACATTCTTAGCTTTTATTTTTTCAACTAATCATCATCATTGAAGATACTCTCAAGTGTGACTAAGCCTTTAGAGAGCTTATTTGAATTTAATTGTACAATCTTCCCTCGATATTATTATTATAGTTTAGACTTATTCTTTAAAGAAAACTCAGCCTCCTCTTGTAAAAAAAGTTCTATTTATTGGTAACTATTAAACACTTGATAATGGATGACATTATCAGGTATGGAGGGCCCTAAAATCACCTTGAGGTATGGATGGTTCTTATCTTCTCTTATCCCCTTTAGAACATCAAGTTGAGATCTAATTTCTACCAACATATTAGCATGTTTGTTTTCTTTTCTTTAAATAGATTTTATGTTGAAGGCTTTGAAATCTTCCACAAGATCCGACACTCTATGCTTATAGGACTTAAGCAAAGAATTCTTAGTCACATTTTTGCCTCTTACTTGATTCATAATAAATTCACTATCACCATACACTTTTAATTATTTCACACCTATTTTCCTAGCCCATTTAAGTCATGAATGAGGGCATCATATTCTACCATAGTACAAGTACAATTGAAGTGAAATATGAAAGTGGAATAGTACCTTTCCTTGGATTGGGAAACCAACATTACTCCACCACCTACGCCAACTTTGCTTCTAGATCCATCAAAGAATAGCTGCCATAAACCATCCATGTCTTCACTTGGATTCATCAAGTTTGGCATGAAATATTCCTCCTCATGAATATAATACACTCCAAAACCATCTTCCTCTATGAATTTTTAAGGATCATGCTCATAATGTTCATCTCTCCATTCATCTAAATATAAATCAGAAACTCCTTCAAGAGAAGATATTGGAGTTTGATCTATGTGAAGTTCCTCCTCATCAATAATGGCATAAAATGTGGCATAATTAACATTTTACACTTTAGCAAAGTAAGGATATAATTTATTTTGATGGATATCCTATGATTCAATATTCACCTCAGTATCATACTTTGTCCTAAAACCCATATAGGACCATTTGGATACTAAGTATCCACCTATCTTGGCTATAAAATCTCTTGACAAACAAAGAGCAAAGTATAGAGGTAAATATTCCATAACCACATCATGAGGGATGAGAAAAGTAGGAAAAACATGTAAAATTAAGTTCAAATCCTTGACTACTCCCAAGTTCTTTTCTGGTTATCCATCCAATTGTAGGACTCCTTTAACCATTGGTTCATACTTGAGGCCTAGTTTATCTGATATAAACTTGGGCATAACTAAAGTACTAACCCCACTATCTATGATACAATTGGGAACTAAGAAATGTCCAATGAATAAATATATTTAAAAAGGAGGATTCTTGTTATTTTTATTCACTTGTTCATCAATGGGCTGAGTTCCATTCACCAGGACAATATTCTCATTCCTAGTTGATCCAACTTGCTTACCTAGTCTTTGCAATTCCTTTTGAAGCATATCTTTTTGTCCTAGTATTTTAAATGAATCCCATAAGTAAATATTCATATGTAACTTATTAATCTGATCCAAAAATTTATATAAGGATTTCTCACCTTGAAAGGCTCTTTGGAAGCACTAGTACCTTATCATGTAGCTTGTGAAGGTGGATGTGTAGGACCAGGCCTTACATTCTAAAACTTCTAATTTTATTACACCTTAGTGACTGAGTTAGACTTAAACACAATTTTAAATTATTTAAGATTCAAAATATTCCTTGATTATCCCTCAATGTCTCTTCAACAACAATTTTCTTAGACCTAGTGTTAGAGAATACATTAGCATTCACATTACTTGAATTTCCCAAATGATTGATGGCATAAAAATCTCCCTCCAAATGATTTATGATAGTAGAATCATATTTTGTTTGTCTATTTTCCATTCCATTTTGCATTTTCACCTCAAAAGTGGAAAATTTAGATGCTTGATTACTTTTCATTGTCATGTCTTGAGTAGGCATTTCATTGGCATATGCAACTTGGTCTTGATTTTGGTAATAGGAGGGATAAAATGGTTATTATTTAATTAATTTGTTTTTAGTGGGATCAAGAGATTTTTAATATGATGGAACATTAATATTACAACTTTGGTAAGGTCTAGATTGAGTGATTTGACCTTGTCCTTGATTATTACCTTGAAAAGGAGGCCTATTTGTTTGGCCAAACTGATTATAGGACTAGTATGGCCTATAACTTTGAGCTTTTTACCTTTTGATAGAAACCAACTCATTAGTAACACTTTGGATCAAAATCTAAAATTCATGAACTCATTAGTGGGGGTAATGGCAAAATTTTCTTGACTAAGTAAAGGAGTCAAGGTAGGTAATGCAACTTGACTAGGAGGCTACAAATCAGGAAACAATGGCATTGGTGACCTAAGAGCAATATTACCTACTTGAATAAGAAAATTCTTAGCATTGATGCCTATCTTATAGGAAATAGGTAGTGTATTCCCACCTATGGATTGAATCATCATGGATACATCACCATTTAATGCTTTTATATAGTATAAGAAGGCATAATGTGGAGTAGGTCTCACAAGGTTTGGGATCCTATCCCATGTTTTTTGAAATCTAGTGTTAAAATATTGGATAAAATATTGTGAAAACCTCTTGATAGTGGTCAATTGCTCAACTAGTGATAGATGATCACTATTCTCTCCAAACCTCTTAGTCAATAGATCTCATATTTCATCCTATGAACCAATAAAAAATTTAGGTAGAGTCTCATACCAATCTAAAGCCTTCCCTTTAAAAGACAATTCTAATAACCTAATAGCCACATTATCTTGAGTGATATTATGGATATTTTAGAATTTTTATATGTTTCTAATGTGTTCAATGGGAGTAATAGGACATTCTCCACTAAAATATGGAACACTCTTAAGGGATACTCTAGGAATTTGGTCATATTGGGAAACATTTAAAAGAGATGATCCAGTGAAAGGTATAAAAGGTTGGTTTTTAGACATCTTTGAATGTAGACTATGGGAATTAAAGGTTAAACTTAGTAAGAAATTTGACTTATTAAACACCGACTCTCTTGAATAAGGATGAGTATTCACAAACCTAAACCTTTTAACATAATACAAAGGCAATTACACAAACTCAAAGAGTATAACTTGAAAAATAGACCTAGTGGTCACCTTTGGCATGGAAATTAGGGACTTACCAACAACAAAAGAGTTGAAAACTTTAGTGGAGTTTCTAGGTACTTAATGTAGATGTTCTTATAGCTACAACTATGCGAAGACCAACACCAATCTTGGATAATATTTAGGACTTAGAATCCCATCAGGCATGCCAAAAACTATTGTCACTTAGATTTTCACCCCTTGAAGACATACCTATCTCCTCTCATCCAAGTGTCACAATGAAAACATCTCTCTTTCTATGGGTAACAATTTGGTGAGATGAATCTCTAAAAGGGATAGTTCCCTTGATGCACTCTTTGAAGTACTTTATTACCTATAAACGTTGGATGAAAAGGGTTAAGAAAAATAAAATGTGATGCACCAATATTATATTTCCTCCTATTGACTAAACTTATACTACCTAGAGCAAAGCAAAGCTTTCCTTACACAAAACTCACAACATAAGATAAATTGTTACATCAATGTTTCATAAGCTAGGATCAAAAAGGTATTTTTATATTTAAGAGGTTAATTAATGATTAATTTGGAAAATATAGTCATGAACCATTTATAATACACTTATAAACTTGAAATATAACACTAACAAAATACTATAATAATTACTCTTTTGAACACTTGGTGAATAATCAAAAGGATAACATGTTAGAAAAGATCATATTTTATTTAAACAAGACCAAAATGATTACAAAAAAAATAAATTATACATAATTTATGTATGAAAATACACTTTTTTTATTACTTCAAGATACATTAAAGTATTAAATTGGTTAGGGTTTCACCATCAACCAACGAAGGCTACCAAAAAGAGCCAAAATAGTCAATATTTATAGCCTTTGAGAGAAGAGCAAGATAAGGTAAGTCAAAAGGTCACTTGGACACTTGTAAATATGATAAAAAGGGGTAAAATTTCATGAGAGATATTTATATAATTAACCATGTAATTGTAGGATTCCCAAGTGTCCATACAAGTCATGAAACCTATGAAATGTGTCATATAACTACATATCTTGGCTCAAAAAAATACCTTCATAATTTGAACCTATTTGAACGTCCCAAAACTAACTATGGATAGGTATGATGATTTTAATGAGATGTAATACCTTCATAAATTCCTCTCCGTGCATTAGTTGCATTCATACTCATTTGGAAACTCCTAGAAGGAAGCCATCACTGCTTGTAGTCTAAAAACTCCTTTTTCAGTCACCCTCACACTTGTCTTTGAAATTTGATAAATTTATCCATTAAAATAAATGGTATTGATTTATTTAAACTTATAAATACTATAAATGTCTTTATAATTCTTTGGTACACCTTAAAAAGTCTCACACATGGAGTTTTCACCCTTCTCACCCTTGTGTCCACTATGCCAGTTTTGAATGACTAAGATGAGAGCTCTAGTATGGGAAATTATGAGTTTTTATTAGAAATAAATTATAATATGGATTTATTAAAAGTAATAATATTCCCTCTAAACTTTATTTCATCTTTAGAATCCTTCTATAACCTACAAAAAATATGAAATGGTAAAAAATACCCCATTTTTCATGTTATTCGTACAATTTTGTATATCTCAAATGTATGGGAGTAATCTTGAGTGAGTCATATAAAATTTTAAATATATTTAATGGTAAAATTATATCATTTTTACAACTTTCCAATCTTTTTTTATCCATCAAGTCTTGACTGAGGGTTTAGTAAGGTTTTAGGCAATTTTTCATCTTAAGCTCTGTTCATAAATATCTGACATTATACTTACAAATAAATTCCAAAACAATAATGATACGTTACCCTAATAACCCCTCTATATTATTTTGGTTCCCATGAAAATCCTTAAAGGAGATATGAACACTTTAAGATATACCATCGAGCTTGTTTATACCCTTTTTTGCATGTTTAGACTCTCTCTGAGATGAAATTAGCTTTATTGTAGGGTCCTCTACATAAAAAATTTTCAAAAATGTATATTTACACCTCATAAACATGTCTCAATAAACTATATATCCCTACATGAGTTAGAAGTGAATATGGACCCCCAATTGGTTCTAGGTCCTTTGAAGGCCTGAAGGGTTTAACATGTACCTTGCAAGTTTGAGCTACTTGAACTGATATCTCATGGTTGGGATAGTATATAATGATTATTAATACTTAATTAAAACTTTTAATATCACCACATAACCTCCCAATCACTCCTCTTCTTATTTTTCCCTCATTCACCAACTAGGCATAGTGAAAACTTGCCTAATTAGACTAAATACAATGGTATTTTGGTCATCTTAAAAGGTTTTAGCCTAAAATCGTGATTATATATCATTTAATTTCCTTTAATACACCTAAAAACATTATTATATAATATTCTCAAACCTTCCATCAAGTTATTTAACCCATTTTGGCCTCATTAGCTTGTTTTGCCAAAACTTGATTTTACTTGACTAGTAGACATTTGAGACAAAATAGTGAGGTATATCCCTCATCCTCAAGTCAAAGTGAATATTTTTATAGTATTTCAAGTTCTTGATGATGATTTTTACTATATGATTTATTTGTATTCTTTGATTTAGGTGCCTAACTAACTCAAAATGACCAAAAAGGCCTCTAAAAAGCCTATTTTCTTGCATTTTTCTCAAATCCTCCTAAGAGTGACCTCTCTAGGATTTAAAAAATGCATATATGTTCCATTAAAATGTTCCTCATTCTCAATTTATGATTATTAATCTTTGGATTCACCCAAAACACTTCCCTTCTATGGATTCTTCATATTCATATCTTGAGCAAACATGGTTTCCTAGCCCACAATAAAAATTGTTGCCCTTTAGCTAAGTAAGGAAGGTAGATGAACATCTTGGAAGAGTCTTGGTTTTTTGAAAAAATCTTGTTGATTATTCATAAACCACTTTTCATTTCTTATAATCCTCTTCTTCTCCCTAGACAAGTTCATGTCTTACCTTACCCTCATATGATTATACCCTACTGTAAGTGCATATAGGGGTTTTGGGGGTTGTGTAGGTTTGTTTTTTAATTTTTTTAATCTTATTAATTCACCATTATTTTCATTTACTTTTTCACATGTTACTTCATCAAGTTTAACATCCATTTTGCCTTCATATGCACTTTTGGCTACAACTAAGTCCTCTATTGTCTATTGACTGAGACACCCTAAATTTGCCCTTGCACATAGGTTACTATGGTTTACCTAGAGATTATAAATCTAATAATAGCTATCGATAAGGTGTCTAGATGTTTAATTAATAATATTAACCTCCCAATCATTCTACATGCACTTTTGAACTCACTAGACTGAGTTTTTCCCTATATGACTAAGAAACCCTGAGTTTGACTATTATAGATGTGTGTTAGATATTTAGACTTGGGTTCTGATGTGAAAAGACTATCCATGTAATCCCTTTATGTCATAATTTATTTGTTTAAACTATTATTATTATTTAGAATCCTTAAGCACCATTTTACATTAATTTAGTGTAATTGTCCTATACTGAGATACTTTGCCATTTAAACACTACTTGTAGGTGATTATAGCCTTAAATGAGATTGGTCATGTTATGAAAGGACATCCTTGAATCCCCTTGAGGTCATGAAACATATATACTCACCTTAGACTGACTTTTATTCTCTTTAGAATCACAAACCATGGTCTCTTGCTTAGATCGAGAAACTTGCCCCTTAGATCCTACTGTAGGTGTTTATTGCTGAGTGTGGACACCTATAGGTGACCCATAGGGTTTAAAATACTATATATTAACCTCTTATTGATATCATTCATGTCATTTATGTGCCATCCAACCAATTATAACATCTTAGTCATGATGCATTATTTATTACTACTCTTTTGTGCTAAAAGGTCACATGCAACTTCAAACTTGTAGACATTAATGGAGTATTTCAGTGTTTTAAGGGCATATTTGAGGCCCTCCATTTCCATACTCTCTTCATATTTTGACCCTCATATTTGGTATGTAAACTCTCTAGGCTAGGGGATATAATACTGACCTTTTTATATGCCTTAAAACCCCTTGTAAGCATGTTTAGGGAGGTCTATGAAAACCCCTTGGACCTCTATTTTGATCTTCTAAGGAAAGTTTCCCTAAAACTAGTCATGATCTTCAAACATGATTTCACACTTATTCTTTCCCTTTTGAGAGTTTATATGGGTATGTCATGGATTATTAATCATACCAAGATCCTAATCAAGTGTTAAGTTATTTCCACTTTTCCATACAAACATTTTAATTTCCTACTCAACCACCTATAGGTACATATTTTGGTGCATAGACAATGAGTTGAATATGAGTAGTAAGGAAAATATCCATGACTATAAAATTTTTATGCTCCAATAAAACATTCAAATACATTCTCTATCAATACTAAGAGGTTGTAGCATACATAAACCTTTTCACAACTCAATATGACATCAACAAAGGCTTTGTAGGTCTGCATTGGGCATGTTATACAGGCAGGGCATGAAATGGGGCAAAAACATGTTTTTGAATAGCTTTAAAAAAATCAAATTAATTTATAACTTTTAAGTACATGATATACATCAATAGTATCTTAAAACTAGTTCCAACACATATTTTCCAGTATGAATATCAATTGTATATACATGGAATAGAGCAATCAGGAGAATCAACTGATTGTTTTAACATGGTAAATGAACTTGTGACCACACTTGCACATTTTACAAAAATATAAATGATTTGTTTTAAAAATCCTAATGAATTAGACAACTAATATACCTTAATTATCATTCCATGAATAATTTGAATAATCTTATACAGGTGACTACAAGTGAAGCTAAGCATGAAGTTGACTATGAGGGATAATAAAGCTACAAGCTACTTAAAAGATGCTATGGTGAAACCAAAACATGGAAGGAGGTGGTAATATGACCTTTAGACCTATTTAACATCATTTCCCAACTACATGAGACATCTATAGGAAAATAACACTCTGTAAATAAGAAGAACCTTGCCTGAGACTGCACATGGTGGTCCTTCTTGTAACATGGACTAAATTGCTCATAAAAACATTATGAAACATGAAAATAATAATGGAGACCATTTTAGGAGGTATCCAACATCCTCTAGAATCAAAATCACCAATTGGTTTGTATGGATTTGACCATAATTGAGCAAAACCTATAGGGTACATGAAATAGCTAATATAAACATACAACCAACTTCATGAGGATGGTTCATGAAATACAGGCCACCATTATTCAAAATATTTATATGTAAATTAAGGGATCTAATTTTAGTAATACCTCTAAAAATTATTTTTCTTTAACCCTGTTTAGTTGTCCATACTGAGCAAAAACCTAAAGGTCACTTCTATATGTCTAGAAAACCAATAAAGGAGTAGAATGGTCTTGGATTTAAAATGTCACTTCTACAAAAAAAAACATATAAATTAGTGTTAGGAAGGTGAATATGCCTTCCATGATATTTTAACATGTGGTACGGCTCCTTCTAGGTCATATAAGTGCCATTTTCTCCCTTTTTTAGTTGGTTTCTTGGATTTCAATTAGACAACCTAAAATATTATGATGTAAATGATATATATATATATATATATATATATATATATATATATATATATATATATAATACTTAAACTGGTCTCTGGGACGTTTCTAAGGAAAATAGGATAATAAAGCACCTTGGGAACTATGCCACTTGCATTTATGACTCTTAAAAGCACATTAAATGACCCAAAATGATAAATAAGGTAATGAAACCATGACTAAGGCTAGAAATACATTAGATAACATAAATTTAACCATAATATAGCCCATGAAAAATATTTAGACCCCTAGAACATGTAAAAACCAATTTTTTACCTATAAGGGTCTAAATTTGACCTAAAAGTCAAATTTAGTCTATAATTACTTCTTGTCAGAGGCTATAGCCTATGCTTCTAGGTTTTGTACTAGTTAGAGTTCCACTTGTAGGTTATGAATTATGCTCATGGCCTACTAAAAAACATCTTTATTACACATAGGTTCTAGGTAAGGTGTAACTTTGGGCTCAAGATAATATATGTTCTCAGTGTAAGTCTTCTCCCCATATTCTAAGCACAACACATGTGTTAGCATAACTGGTAGTTGAGTGGTGAACCCACTATGAGCAATCACCTACACCTTGACTCTCTTTTCATGGGTTGGTTACACCAACAAAGTCTACTTATACATTTTTGGCTTATGCCTAATCATCTATGTGCCCTTATCTACACCAAGCTTACCTTAGGTCAACTTTTTATAGAAGTTGGGGCATTCCTCAACTTTATGGGTCCCTTGAGAATACCCACACATTAGATGTTTAGGGTAGTCACACTAATCATGTTCTATGGAACCACACTTGTAACATGAGTAGGGTGGGAACCTTCCATCACTACATCTTACATCTCACCCTCTGGTGCCTCTTGCATCCCATAGCCTACATTATATTGGTTGTATCCCTCATTTCCTTAGGTCACTTTCCCTTTGAATACTATAGTGGCCTCCCTCACATCCCTCTCCATGTTCTCATGCATCTCATCAATCACATGGTAATTAGTTATTTTATGGGTGTAGGTGCCTCATAACTAAAAATAAATGGTTGTGTTAACCTAGCTGGTATATTGAAATAATGGGAAATTGTGAACGTCATACACCTCTCTATAGACTTCATAGCTTAGAAGAAATGTACACACATTCTTTAAAGGGTAGTTATTCCTATTATGGCCTTCTACTTCACAATCCATGCACCACAACTTATTTTAAGCATCTTGAAACAAATTATCAATCAAATTGTAGATTTAAGAGGCCATGGATGTTATTTGTACCTCAATGAATGGGTTGATCCTAATATTAGTGCTTCCTATTACCTTGGCTCTAAACATGGCTTCAAGTTCTTCATGAGGGTCTGTAAGGGTCTTCATCAAAATTGCTCTTCTAAATGGCACTAACAACCCTCCTATAAATCTTCCACCTATTATAGCCAACATGTGATGTTCTCAAGCGATAGTCATAACATTATTTTATTGTACCATTTTAGCAACAAAATTTAACACAAATCCTAGAAATGGAACCAAAATGTCATAGAAAAGTAGGTCAAATATCAATTTAGGTGCTCATTCAGTTATCTAAGTTAGTTCTAGACTCATTACAAATAGGCACAAGCATAGTATATTCCTATAACACTTAGCATTTAACACTCAGCTATGATGGCATTAATTTAATAAGGAACATGCCTTATGCACTCACCTAAAGCAAAATAGAGAAAGAACTAGGGCATGCATTGGGCTGATTATGCCATGGTGTAAGGCATCACATATAGGACTAAGTCATTATAGAGAAGGCTTTTGGTAGATTCATTGGCACAAGCCTATTCTTGGGCTAAGCTTCATGGTCTACAAGTGAAATCCCATTTGGTGAACTAGTTCTAGTCATAAGGGTGAAAGCCTTAATTAACTAAGTCTAGCATCATATATGCACTAAACAATCCAAGGGAATGTTTTATCCTAGATGTTCATTCTAAACGTGTGCTTATAGAAAAGGATATCAGTTCTTGGCATAGGATCTCTATATACTTAGGCTATTTCTAAAAGATATGTTGATGTAATATTTAACATAAAGATGTCATTAATTACTTAGACCAGAAGCTCACAAATTAAAGTTTTAGCATGCATGAATTTGAATTACAACATTATAACTAGTACATTCATTATGGATTCAAATGGCATTACCCAAACACATAACCATATTGAGATCAATTATATGTAAGATCCATCTTCATTAATCAAAATTCAATTAAAATATAGTACATTATATTGAAAATAGAGGAAATTCTTGGCTTGAGATATTTAACTACCTATAGGTTCATAGACAAGTTTGGGCATATACACTTAGAGCCTTAATGGCATCAATGTTATCCCTAAAATTAATGGTGGCCATCATCTACAAAACCATTTCTTTAGATCTTCACTCCATTTAATTTTCATTAATTTTCTTACTGGTTTGAGCTTGTTTTATAGCACACAAGAACATCTCTTTTTTAAGGTGGAGATTGCACATCTAGTGCTGAGCTAGGGCCTTTGTTTATAATTTTGTTAGCTCCATCACCTTGCACCATTTTCAATATGGTCAATATGTGTTATGAATCCTATAATATGCCACTAAAAATTTGGGCACCATTTAAATACCTTCCAACTAGTGCAATATGGGCATTGATTCCTCCAGCTAGAATTAAGATACCAAAATACCAATCATGCCAAGTGATTGCCTTATGTTGAGATGTTTGTCATGTTGGAATGGACCCCATACTTAAAAAATTAAGGGACCAACATTACCCCATACAAAATTGTTATTCTACCCTCAAAATAGTCTATCAAAACCTTTGGCATGCAGAATTTGGGCATGCTCTACCTAAGCTCAGTGCTAAAGTACTCAAATCCCTTTATAGAGAGCTTATTTTTCTCAGTGGTCTTATCTATTTCTATGGAGGTAGTGCCAAATGTGAGCACATCAGTTTTATCTAATTCCCTTTTGAAGGCCTCCAAACTTATCTTAGCTTTTATCACTCCTCTGTCTAAGATTGTTCTTTGTTCATAGGCCTTAGTCTATAATGTATAAAAGTGTGTTTTTATGTTTTATTCATGGTCCTTGATCTAAGTGCTTAGAGCATTGAAATTTCCCATTATCTATGCACACTATGATCTATTCATAGAGTACACCTACATCATCAGCTCTTCTTTTTCCCCTTTTGCCTACTTGAAGTGCATGTCTATGACCAATGCTTGGTTGGAAACGCTGTAGAAGATGGTGTCAACTACTTCAATGCCTCCTAAAGTTTTGTGAAGAGGTCCTTCACCTCTTAGAGATTAGAAACTAGATTTTTTTTGTAGCATGGTGCATGGATATTCTTATTATTCTTGTATCTCCTCTAATTTCATCCTTGGGAGCATTTGCTCCACTAGTACACATATATTATCAACCTAAAAGAGGTTGGATGTATCAATACCAACCATGAGGGATAGTTGGGTCATCTCTATGCACTTGTATAGCTTATATATTTTTAATTTCATGGCTTGTGCTTCATCTTTAGAATCATTACAAAGTTTTTTGTATTTATTCTCTCTACCATCATTGATGATATTCTTTCACACAACTTTAGTGGCTATCTAGATAAGCACATTCCTAAACTAGACTAGGTTCATGACATGGGGGTTTATGATGAGGGAGCAATGACACTCCTTAGGTTCATTCATGCCCAATATATCCTTTTAAGGTTCCTTAAAGTGAGGCTCATACATATAGTTATCAAATGCAAATACAATTTATTTATGCATCTTGTCTATGGTGGATTTGGGGGGCATGAATTCAAACATATAAAAATCCTCCTCTATCCACCCTTTCTATGCTTTTTCTCTAATTTTCAACTCTTTGCCTTCTTCCTCAATTATGGTTAGCTTCATTTGATCTTCTTCTTCCTCACTGGTACCACTACCTTTTTTGGTGGTTTCCTCTGAGGACTCATCTTCTTGTTTAGCCAAGGTTTCTTCCTCAAACTTTTACCCTTTGTTTGCTTCCTCTTCCTAGGGTTTCTCATCACTTACATTGAGGTTCATTTCCTCAATGCCAATATCACTTTCTTTCTATTCTTATTATGGTTCCACATCACTCTTCATTTTTTATTTTTTTCTAAGGTGTTAGTATCACCTTATTTTTCTTTAGGAACCACTTCACTACTTGGGTATGCCTATTGTGTAGCTTCATATTTTGTCCCAGTAGGGGCACTAGGAAACTTCTTAATTTTCTCAATGGATGGTCCCATGGTTGTGAGAACCTTATTTTTCTTCCTCTCTCTCTTGGACTTCTCTTCCTCAACCTCAACCTTCTAAATATATACTTGACTCATGTTGGATTCCTTCTAGGCCTTCCTCTTTTTCTCTAATGCTAGCACCATCTTGATTTATTCTTTGTTGTGGCCCATTTCATTCCACAAATTTGTCTTTTCCTCCTTAGTTTATGGAGGCTATATGGAAGTCTATTTAGATGAAGTACTTTTCATCTTACCTAATTTTTCAAGCACAACTATAGTGCCACCTTGGAAGGCCTTCTAAATATCCTCAATGTTGGGCTCCTCTCCCAATTCTTCTTCTTGCACATTGTAAGTTTTTTTACTTCTTCTACCTCTTCCTCCATCTCTTCCTCCCTTCTGTGCACATGGGTATCTTAAACATTTTCTTCTTTTGATTCTTACTGGATGAAGTAGTCTTTAACATGAAGGTTATGCATTTCTTATTTGGAGTTAGAGGTGTTACTTGTTCACCAAAGGTGACCCTCAATCTGATGCACTCTTGGATCTCCTCAAGTATCTCCCCATTTTTATTTTAGGGAGACTTCTGCTATGTTGTTGGCACTAGATTCTCCTCATCACTAATTTAGAGGTGGTGATCATCATCTTTTCTAAGGTTTATACCCTTATTTTATAGCTTCATCTCATAATACAACATGAAGATGTGCCCATTTATAACTTCCATCTAGAGGGTATGGAGGTTTGTGTAGTTAGATTCATATTCCTCATACTTTATGGATTTCTCTCTTAGATGTACATATTAGTACCTCAACCTACTCCTTTTTAGATCCATAACCTTTACAAGGATATATAGTTGTTGTGCATTGGGAATTCTTCTTAGTGCCTCCTTGAAATATTTTTTAATAAAATGCATAAGGAAGTTTGATCTAGCTAAATAGGTTATCATTTTTGAGAACCAAGTGTACTACACAAAAATTTTACATGATGGTTAAGGTCACCATTCCAAAATTATGCTATGGAAGATCTTGTAGGATGTGCCATTTAATCTCAAATGTTGTTATGTATTAAACACACCACCCTAGTACTCCTTTTATATATTTTTTGGAGAAGGAAGGTGGGCAAGTGAAGTCTTGGTACTTCAGATCTAGGGAGTCCTTATGTATTAATAAAATCCAAATATTGTCTTTATCACCATTGAGCAAACTGATCTCTTCCATCACTATAAATATTAGCATAGACCCCCACCTAAAGGTCTGTCATGCCTTGTGAAACTCTAGAACATTCTTCACTGTCTACTCAATAATAATTTTTTTAATGTTTAACTTAACCCCTTGTACCATGTGGTGGGTGATGCAAAAGTAGGTCTTGTTTATGTCCATCAAAAATCCACCAAATCATAACTTGGATCTCACAAGGTGTACCATGGCCCTCATTTCAATGCCCTTTATGTCCTTGATTGGGAATGTGAACCCTACCTTATAATAACTAAGGAGTTTTACAAGCCTCTCCACTTTTTCATCATCCTTCATCATAAGGTAGATATATATGCATGAGCCTGGGAGATTGATGGTTCTAATAATGAGGTGTACCGATATCCACATAACCTCCCTACAAAGTAGAAGTGATCTCCATGGATGTATGAGAAGAGGAATTACGTGAGTTCCTTTGAATTTCTAAAACTTCATAACTCATAGAGCTAGGTTACACTAGTGTTTGCTAGCTTGTCTTAGATGGAGATGTCAAAAATCACCACACCCACCTCTATCTTTTCTCCCATGTCAACCACCCAATCCTAGTTGTGATCCTATGTATTACTTAACATGTGATGGTTATTGGCCCTAAATTTTAGCTAAATATTATCCATTTTGGCATAGAACCAATATAACATAGAATAACCATGGTGCATATCTTGATAGGTGAAAAAACACCAAGGTAAAAAACCAATAGGGAATGAAAGGAAAATGGTAGGAAAGGACCATAACAAGAGGACCCAAGTAGAGGAGAACGAGTCATGATGAACCTGAGAACATAGGACTCGAAATGGAAGTGGAAGACTAGGGAAGTGTATCGAAAGTGGGAGAAGTTATAAAATGATTCATATAGGTCACCTATAACTTATTCATAGGAATTTTTTCATTGGCACACAAGGAGAGGAACATTTGGTAGCATAGATCTAGCATAGAGTGAAAATATAGTGGGTGTAGAGACCTAGGTCTATAGGAAGGACTAGTTGATTGAGTGCCATGACTCTCAGTCTATTGAGAGTCTATTGATTTACTTTGGTCATTATTGTTATAAATACTTGGTTAGGGATAAACAAGTATAAATACCCCTATTGTAATCACTATGGGGATGGAATTTTTGCCTTTTGATGTTGAAGCATAATATATGAGTTTTGGTCATTACATCATTTCTTGTTTTCATGATGAATGATTACGTTATGCCAAATAAAATACAACAATTAGAATTAAGTATGTAATCTAATCCATCTCTTCATTTTTCAAAGTAACAACTTAGACTAATAATGGAAATAGTCTTTTTAATCATGATGGTTGAGTTTGGTAATTCTAGGAATAAAGTAGTTTACCTATGTTTTATATAGTAATCATTTAAATAAGGAAAAAATATGACTAAGATATTAGCATTGTGAAACAAAACTTGTGGGAACCATTCTTTCACTGCACTCTTTGGGTAAGTATATAAAACCATAGTCTTACATTAAAGGTACAACACATTAGGTTATTGGGCTAGACTCTAGTGCCAAAGCTATAATAATATTAAAATCCCCAACATTTTGGTTCTATTTTTGGGACTTGTAGTGATTATTGATCAGTCATGGAAAATGTTTGAGTGCATCACTCTTGAGAATATAGAAAAATGGATTATTGGAGTTGAATATAATTTTTTAATTCCCTATCTTGAACTAGGATTCTTCTCATGGTAGTGGGTAGAGGATAATATTTATAGTGCATTGTATGAAACTTTATTTTTTGAAATCCTAGTTCACCTACACACTTGTCTCTCTACATATGCTCAAGTATGGTCCCAAAACCTTGGGAGAAGATAGCCTTTGACCCTAGAGCGATAGAGCGCTTTAGCATGACTTGGAACCCCATGGACTAGAGCTATTAACATTTGGTGAAAGGAAGTTTTGAAAAACAACATTCTAGAGTACACTATAACCACCTATTCATGTCCTAAAGAATCCAAGTTCTAATTCCTTTAAGAACTATGTGGCTATTACATTAGACATTATTTATTAGAAATTTAGAAGTTATTTTTTGATTTGCGACTTAACACTTTGCCAATAGAGATCTAGATATTTCTATGTATAAGCCACATAATTGAGAAGGGAGTAGAAATGAGTTGGTAAAAGATTATGGGTTCAGAATGGTAGCTAGTTAATGAGAATTGTGAAATTAGAAGTATGAAAAAGCTCAGCTAAGGATTATCAAAGTTAGTGGCATGGAAAGGGACTAAGAAAACTTAGGAAGTGTTATTAGGATCCATAAGGAAGTAGAGACACACAAAGAGGACTCCATCTCTTTTGAGCCACACCTTATGCCTCTAATATCATATGAAGGAGAAATAATATGGACAAAAATAACTAAGAAACCAATTATAAACCAACCAGGATCCCCAACCATAGTGCATGTTAATGCTCTTAAATCAGATAAAATACACATACGTAGTTGGGACAAAGACAACATAAAATCAAAGATTGAGCTAGTAAGGGATATTAAAACTCAACCATTTGACATACATATAGACTTCACACTTTCCTTCCCTATTCAAAGGAAATAAATGGCATAATTAGGGATACCTAGAGGGCCTGGCCACAAAGTAGATAGAGTATAGGGCAAATTATGGTTAATCAACTAGCTATCATGTCCCATATCATGAGTGCTACTGGTGAAGGCACTAGAAGTGGACTAGGTAGAGGAATAGGAGGTAGTGGACTCCCCCCTCAAGGGACAAGGGTTGGAGGTTCTCAATAACCAATAGTTTAGAAACCTCAACCAAAAATGGTATATTATGAAATAACACTTCACTTTCTAGAATATTAGGGTGTGAAGAATGCAGTTGAGTACATCCATAAATGTGAACTTATTTAGAGAGCATGAGAGATCATCTCTTTTGAGCATAAGGCCACATAGTTTATAATTATGTTTTTGGATCATGTGCACAAATGTTATAGAAAATTCAATCCATAATAATTAGTGGTTGACTGTGATCAACTTAAATCAACTTTCCTTCAGGATTTTAACATTCTTAAATTTGAATAACAAAGTATAGTCACACTAAAAGACATCAAACAAGAACTTACTAAAAGTTTACATGAGTATGATGTAAGGTTTAAGATGTTCTTGTCAAATTTGTCCTTAGAAATTAATGCTACACAACATGCACAATTGTTTTTTGGAGGTTTGTTACTCCCTTTTTGATGAACAGAAGACTTTCACTAACCTATGTGAAGCCTTGAAAGCTACCCTCTATGATGAAGTAGTTATAAGTGTCAATACAAGGATCAATCCAATTATAGAAGATTAGATAACATCCATGGCATTAAATCTTGAGAATTTAATAGATAATAGTGTGCATAATACATGTAACGAGTTTTGGTGTACTCAATGCAAATTCAAAGGGCACACACAAAGTAACTACCCATGAAAGAACATCTACATTGTAATTAAATAGACATGTGAAATCTATCATGAATAACATGATGTATGATATTATCCTGTTATGAAATGAGATACACACATTAAGGTATCTGAGTATTATAGGATATGTGATGTTTATACTCATGACACTAATGATTGTCAACTGATTAGTGACATCCATGAAGCACGAGCGCATAGCACGTGCCAAATGTATATAGGAAATAACCAAGATAATGGTGGTTATTGGGGTCAAGGAAGAGGATGCGAATGAGTAGATAGTCACTTCCCACCTAGGATATGTTAAAAATGTGGATCTTCAAACCACTACTAAAGAGATTATCTAGACTACCCTGCATGTGCTTTCTATAAAAAGGACCACCACCTAGAAGAGTGTCTTGATTTGTATACATCTATTACTAAGGAGTGAAATGAAAAGGTTTTCATTATGATACAAGTTTATAAATCACATTGGTGCATTAATTTAGGCACCCTAATTATTCAACAAGTGAATATTACCATGTGTAGTGGATATTTTCAATCTATCTTGAACTCTACTAAAAATGTTTAGCATGAAGAACCATGAGCAAGAAAGTATCATGATGCCCGGTAGCATAAGGATGTCCTCCAAGATACGATGGAATTAGTATGAGAACTTTAAGGATAAATTCAATTTCTTAAATAAAATTAAGTAATGCACCATCTTACTATGTAAAGGGTAGTTGAATGATACAATGTGGTGCATAATGACTTATAGGAATTGTGCATGTGCATATAGGATAAGGACATTATCCCACAACATAGCACTTGTATTAATAATCAAGCATAATCACCACAAAATTCTCAACCTCATGTCACTTCAAAAATTGAGGATTGTTACTTAAATCATTCTTAGAGGTAAGACACTCTTATTATTTTGTCTCCCCTAGAAGATATAGAGATACTAGTCAATGCTACCATTGATGGATGGGTAATCTAGGACATACTATTTGACACTAGTGCATAAGTAAATATCCTTACCAAATATGCGTAGAAAAAAAGGATAGTCTATAATTACAACCATCACCTCATGCGTTGTTCATAGCTAACAAGACTCATGCTTTACCAATCCATGTCCTTAAGAATGCCATGGTTGAAATACTTGGATTACCCTTTTGAGGTTCTTGAATTAGCTGAGGCAGATGAATTCCCAAATCTTTTGGGATGGTCCTAGTGTTATGAAAATAATGCTTATATAAGTTATAATAAATGGTATATTAGTTTTGATAACACTAACTAGTGTGTTGTTATTCCCTTGGATTAAACACAAGGCCCCGCTTATATAGAACCTATCAATGTGGAAGAAGACATTAACCACATCTACAATGTCACTAACAGAGATGATGAACAAAGAGATACAACTCCTAATGGAATTCTTATATTGTCAAATACTCAATATCTCTTTGACACTACAATAAATGCTTGTAATTTTTTGGCACATAGTAACTATGACCTCACTGGCTAAGTGTGTAGTGGAATTGGAAGTCAGGAAACCATTTCATGCCAGTTTCATGAACATCACATGTTTTTGCAAATTTTAACCATTCAAGACATGAGGGAACCCATCTTAGAATAACCACTTGAAAGACTTGATGAGGCTCAAAATTTCCATGGATCAGGAGAGGTATGTGATTTCATACAACACCTTGAAGAATTCTATGACATGAAAAGTGAATGTATGAGGTCATTGGTTCATCTCTAAAATGGTATGGCTACATGATGGTGGTGCACTCATCATGAGTGACTCCTTTATTAGGATCAAGTGCACTCTTCTTTGCATCATCAATTCTAACTTGAAAATAATGTTAGGGGATCAATTAGTATAGTGGTATACAAGCACCAAAACCTCACATCAAAGCCTATGAAATAATGTGGAGGGCTTAAGTGACATACCTACCAGAGTACTTATGGGTGCATGCATTTTATATAAAATTATGTACCTTGGTAATAACATGGTATGTTCATGAATAATGACACATGGGGACCCAATTTTAGCATATCTTGAAGGAAAACATGAAATTGGCTCTATCTTATTCTTTTCCAACAATGGAGTTTCACCTCACCCTCTAAGCCATACATGAAGCAATTGTCAGTGACTCAATTCCTATTGAAGATCATCTAGGGAGTATCCATCATGTTCCTGAAGAACCTCTATATATCTTTAATGAATCATCATCATAAGTTTCCTAGGCACTATAATGGAGGTCAACTTCAGCCAGATTACACTTTTTAATATCTAAAATATTGTAATTAATAAGGCTTATGCCATTAGTGTAGGATTTATTATTTTCAATAAAAGCACTACTTTTTTATGCAAAACATTTATTTATGAATTTTAATTTCAATTTCTGGTTATATTTTCATGGAGGACCATGACTAATTTTAGTGTGGGGTAAGAAAAAAATTATAGTCATGATTATTAAAGGAAGAGCACAAGTTACCAAGGCACATGGGTTAAATACTCATGAAAGTGACCTTGGTATAAAAGGTATTCAGGGTGTAAAAGTGTGTAAAGGTGATTGAGTTAGTTAAGGCACGAAAGGGTGGAGTGTTCCCACCATATGTTTAAAAAATCAAAAGAGACATCTATCTTCCACCCCATGAAAATCACAAGACATAGTTGTCATATACTTTGAAGAAGGAAGACATGAGATAGGATGTGCCATTAATGCATAAAGAATAAATATGGCAAGAGATGTACCAATGACATGATGTGACAATACCATTAAAATTACTAATTTCCAAAATTAAGGATCCAAGTGTGGCATCCATTAAGGATATACGTTAATGGTATGAGGTGATGGGTAAAGGAAAGGTATTAATGATGGTGAACCCCCCTTGAAAATATAAATAAATAAGATATATTCTTTTTACATTTTAACCTTGTGATTATTTGAGATTAGCAGAGTAGAGTCAAGTAATTACCAAAGATGAGCAAAATGATTACCAGATCTAAGAAAATTGAATATAGAAGCTGAGCAAAGTGAATTCATTTCCACAGTAAACTACATAGGTCATTAAAAATTTGGGGATAGGTATTATGAGTTTGGTTACATAAGAGAAATATAGGGTAGTACCAAAAGTTATAGGTTTTAGGTTGTAAGTCCACCATTAGAGGATAATCAAGCTCCAAAAGCTAAATTAGTCAACCATAACCACATATTCTATTTGAAACATTGGATGGCTATGAATTAACCTTGAGACACCTCAGAGGGTGATATGACCTAAAAAAAGGCCTAAAGGATCAAATCACTACCTATTATATTAGAAGAAGAGAACATAAATAGAAGAGACTAGGTTCTATTTAGGGAAGAAACACCAAAAAATCAAGTTCATCTCATGGCAGAAGAGGAAGAAAGCATGACTCAAAAATCAAAGAAGGTTCAATCATCCTCAACATAGAAGTCCCAATCATCCCCACCCTCATCTTTGTTGATATAAAATATACAATATCCAAAATTAGTATTCTGCATAGAGAATTGGGTCTCCAAGATTTCCACTTATACCATCTTCAACTAAAATCATCATCAACCTAGAAACGAGGTGGAGATTCAAAATTACTACCATGTTAAGTACTAGAACACCAAGAACCAAGTGGTGTTTGATTCTAATATCTTTAACCAGCTAGATGTTGTAGGGGTGTTTCAACTCTTGAATTTAAAATACTTTGGAAAACCTATGAAGGTGGTCTAGTTCCTTCTCTTACATGTATATGAGGACTATATCTACTTTTTTGAGAGAATTATGAAGATCATGCCCAAGAGGATCAGTAAGGTCATAGGACTATAGTGCTTATGGTTGATCATGATTAATGACTTGATAGACACTAAGGAGGTCTAAAAGACCACCATAATGCTCATGTATTAAAATCAAGGCCATGCAATGCATATCAAGAACCTACAGGATCTGGTCTTCTAGGTTGCAATGTGAATAGTTATGACCAAGATCAGTAGGACCGATCAAGGGAAAGAGGTTAACATGGTGTACCTCTATATTTCCCACTAAGTCACTCATGAACTTAAACATAATTAGGCTATGTATTTTTCCTATAATATTACTAAAGATGCAAATAAGACCCATTAAATGCCTAATCATAGGTTCCCATGGGATATGTTTCTTCTATTAATGGTGTTTGATGATATCTGTATACCAAACTATGGCTTGGGAGTGTTGAAATGGGTATATCCTCTCATGCATAAGTCCCCTATTTAAATCTATAAGATGTTCACTTGTCCTTAACACACTACCCCCTCATACAAGATTAAGATGAGGAACTAGTTTGACATGATGAAGGTTCCATTCAATAATGAGTGGTGTATCCTGAATGACTTAACCCCTTTGGCTATTAAAAAAGTATATTTCATCACAAATTAGCACTTCTCCATTACATGTATTAGAATGAACCCTTCTAAAGATCTCTCAACATGGCTCAAGTTACCATATGTCTTCTCATAATGGTACTTTATAGGCTCCATGAATGGGATTTATGATACGAAACCCATTATAATAGAGACTAAGAGAATAGACTTGGAGATTCACACTATTAAAAAAATGTTTGTCTATCTAGGTAAGAAGGCCTATAGGAAAAAGAAGGAGATGAACTTGACTAACATCAAGGTCAGGTAGACAATGGTGGGAGAACAAATTCATAACTTGTTATAAATGTTGTGCCCCCAAAAGGATACATAGGGTGGGGACCCTAAGGAAAAGCTTCCATTAGCACCACCATTGAATAAGAAGAAGTGGATAGATCCTATTACTATCACAAGTGGACAATAGGATCCATAGAAGAGGTAAAATATAATCCAAGCACCTCCACCATATCTATCTTCACCATGCCTATCTCTATCACCTTGCCCTTCTCCATCCATGCTTCATCCTTCTCCATCACCTCACCCATATTATCCCCCATTCCCTTCCCAACTATACCCTTTTACAATACCCTCTTCTCCCCATATATCTCCTCTATTTTCACCTCCACCTTCTCCATCTCCACCTTCTCTACCACCTTCACCATCTCCCCCTAAATTAACTCTACCATTATATCCCCTCAGGGATTCTACTTTAAAGAGTACAGATTAGTGATCCATGAGGCCATCACCCTAATAAAATATCCCTAATGTATGATCTCACAACTTGGATTTTGAATCTGAGAAAACTCCATCCCAATACAGGAGGAAGCTAGCTCTAACGACTTGCTACTTGATGCAGAACCACTCTATGGTGAAGAGGAGGATGGTGAGGAATAAGAAATGAGAGAAAGGAATAGTGGTCATATCTCCATGGCTATGAATGGATATTTCACCTTAAGTAATGACCCTAGTAAGGTAAAGGAAATAGTCAGGTCCATGGAAAATCTTGGTGATGATGCATCTACTAATAAACATGAGCATTATCAATTTGGCATCCCTAATAGGATGTTCTATCTATGGTTACACTTAATTTTTGAGGATGTAACCTTAGAAACAAGGAAGTAGGTTTCCTTAATTATGGACATGTATAATGAAGAGTGGGAGTTTGAGTTTCCCCATGGTAGCCTCTCTTTGGGACTGAATACTCCTGCATTATTTAAGACACTATGGGTGGATCCCCAAAACATTTCCCCCTTCAAGAAAGTGTGGCATTTTTTAAGATGACATTGGAAGTCATGTGCTAGAATATTTTTTTATATTTTGAGGCATGCACTAATGAAAGAAAAATTCCAAAATTATGGGTATGTACAATAAAGAGGTTTTTGATAAATAAGCACTCATCAAGGAAGTGGCTACTCTAAAGCAACAGATCTAGGAGGCCATAGAGGCAAAAGTGAGAGATTTAAACCTCTATAAAATCATTTTACAACATGAATTAATGTTTGTAGATGGCATACCTCTTGACGGGGATGCTATAGGCAAGCTAGAAACCTTGGTGAATCTTCTAGTAAATTGATACAAGGAGTAACCTATACTACAAGATGAGGGACTAGAGCTATCAGAGGAGTTCACCATGGTATTTGAAGTCTAAAAATGTATTCTAGAGATGATTATGGAAGTTATCCCCATTTTGGATGGAATTTTTATACATCTTGTGCATTTGAATAAAATTTTAGAGGTCCAAATCCAAGCTGAAGAAGCCTAGAGGTAGTAATTGGTTGATGATGCACTCTTAATAAAGGACTATGTAGAGCATGCCCATTATCAATAGATAAAAGAAATTTTTGTGTCCCTTTGAGGATAAGTTGATAAAGAGTTTTCAACACTTGAAGATTTCTAAAAGGATGTTACTACATCCCTAGACAAACTGGTGAAGAAGGCCAATGAGACCTCCACAACCAACTTGAGTAGATGAATAAATTGAAGGGGATAACTAAATAAATAATTTTTAAGGTGATTGAGGCATTATCACATTGGGATAATTTGAAGAAGGAGATCAAGCATATGGGACCCAATTATTTGATAGAGGCTACTAGTGTAAATTAGTTTGGGATGGACTAAGAGTGTAGTGTGGGATGATGTTAGCCCTAAAATTTAGCTAAGTATTATCCATTTTGGTGTAAAACTAGCACAACATGGAATAACCATGACATGTAACTTGATAGGCATAGAAGCACCATGGTGCAGTTTCAATAGGGAATGAAAGGATAATAGAGAGAAAAGACTAGCATGAGAGGACCCAGTTAGAGTAAAATGAGTCATGAGGAACCTGAGAACATAGTACTCAAAATGGAAGCAAAAGACTAGGGGAACACATTGGAAGTGGGATTAGTTATGGAACAATTCATACAGGTCACCCAAAACTTATTCTTAGGAAGTGTTGCACTAATTTTCAAGGAGAGGAACACTTGGTAGCATAGATCTATCATAGAGTGATGATATAGGTGGTGCAAATGCTTGGGTGTTTATGAAGAACTATTTGATTGAGTACTATGACTCTTAGTCTATTGAGAGTCCATTGATGATTTACTATGGTCATTAATATTGTAAATAATTGGTTGGCGATAAAAAATATTATAAATACCCCTATTGTAATCACTATGGGGATGGACATTTTGCCTTTTGATGCTAAAGCATAATATATGAGTGCTGGTCATTATATCATTTCTTGTGTTCATGAAAAATGAATGTGTTATGCTAAATAAATCATAACAATTAGAAATAAGTATGCAATCTGATCCGTCTCTTCTTTTTTCAAAGTAGTAACTTAGACAAAGAATGGAAATAATATGTGTAATCATGATGGTTGAGTTTGGTAATTCTAAAAACAAAGAAGTTTACCAATGCTTTAATAAAGTAGCCATTTAAATAAGGAAAGAATATGACTAAGATATTAACATTATGCAACAAAATCTATGGAAACTAATCTTTCATTGCATGCTTCAAGTGAGTATGCAAGACCATAGTCTTGCATGAAAGGTCCAACACATTAGCTCATTGGGCTAAACTCTAGTGCCAAGGTTTTAACAATATTTAAAACCCCAATAATGGTTATATTATTTCAACCTACAAGTGTTTTCAAAATATACCTAAGTTTCCCCATTATGACCTTAGGGGGAAACTACATTTTTCTATATGATAGCTTGTTGATTACCTCAAGTTCAATCTTAGCGATGCTAACTCATTCAACTAGTTATACCTTATTATTTATAGTGGTTATATCTTCTACCATATGTGCCTTCTTGGCATCCTTTTGTCCCTATAGTGGAATAGAACTCAATAATTTTTTCCCATTTTGAACTGATTAGTGTTAAAGCATGGTCTATTGATCTTGTCAAAGCCTATAATGTTTCTTAGTGCTTCCTCATAGATGTGGGCTATATGACTATGAATTTAGCTATTGATATTTGTTCACCATTAATGGCATCCTCGATGTCACTCAAGATTTCTTCTATCCTAGTCTCTCATAATTATTACCCTTCATACGTCTATTCTAATCTCAAACAAAATGTAATCTCTCTCCTTATTCAATTAATATCATTTGGTGATCATGGGTGCTCAGTTTTCACTTTGTAGCATTTTTTTACTTTGGCTCTAGTTTAGCTCTGGTTCTATTTTGCATTCAGGTTCAAATTCTCTTAAGGTTTATAGCCTAGTCTAGTGAATCATCTTCCTCTTTATATCTTAACTTAAACTACCCCTTTAATGCCTAGTGAGTAATGGCATGGTGATGCATGGATTTATTTAAATTTACTAAAGCTCATAAAATCCTTAAAAATACATCATCACATTTGAATTTATTGTGTATATTTGTTCCTCCACCATCAAAGTCATGAAATTTTCTTAAAAACTTATTTAGTGAAGTGACAGGTGATTCAAATGATCACTTCCTACTTACCATTGGGTGGATGTCATTTGTCTTGATGATCTTCCTATTGTGCTTCATTCACCTTGCCATGACCTTCACCCTTCTTAAGGAAAACTAGGCATAGCACTTCACATGCAAGCAATTCAACCTCATTAGCTCCATCTCCTCTTTTAATTGTGTTTCCTCTCAAGCATGATTCTATTCTATGGTTGATTTATTGATGCTTTCATCTCTTGCCTTGGCCTTCCCTACACCATACAAATTCCTACACTGGTCCTCCAACTCTTCATTCTCTTTTAATGGTATATTGTGCATGAGCATCTTCTGTGCATCCTTTTTATCTCTTTCACATAAACATCTTGTATGCCTCCTTTTATCACACGGCACTCATATTTTTCCAAGTTTTACAAACTTTTTTCACCTAAAAACTTAAGTGTCTGGCCTCAAACACTTTATAAATCAACCATACTCAACTCACCTAAATGGATTTATTCATGGAAGTGATAAAAGAATTACCCTATGGGCCTAAATCACCTCATTTAATCACTCAACACAAAAACTAAAACAAAACATAAGGAGATGTTTGGCTTGTGCCAAACTTTATTCTGGTCATCACAACACAACCAACTTTTGACCATGAATTTGGTTTCTAATGATGTAATCACCATTCTATTGTCTATAAGACTTCAACCAATTGAAATTGAAATTCCTAGGGAGCATTTCAATTATTAATTTGCATGGGTTTCATGTGCTAGTATCCAATATGTTTTAGATGATATAAGGTCCCATCCACCTAATTTATAACTTCCCAGGGTGATTAAGGTACTCAAATTCATAGAGTAAGAAAAATGTTCCTTCAGTAAGTACCTTGCATTTAATATGCTCATCATGCCACAACTTTTAGCCTAACTTTTATATCTTTTCGCTCCATCTCACTTGGGCATGCATCTCATCCAAGCACTCCAAGTCTTCTAGCCATACACTCAAAGATTCTTGGTCATCTAATTGACCAATATGTCTAATGCACAATGAGGCCACCATGAAATCTATCAATAAAATGGCCTTTGTACCTAAACACCACTTGAAATGGTGTAGCCTTATTCAATCACATATATGTCATATAATAGGCCCACAATACTGTTGATAATCGATCATCCCAATCTTTATGACCAACATTACATATCTTTGTAAGACACATTCCCAATATCTTATTGAATGTCTCAACTATGCTAGTTCCTTGGTGATGATAAGGCATTGTCTTATGATGCACCACCATGTATTCAATCAGTAAGATTTTAATAATTTCATTGAGGAAGTGTGTGACTCTATCTCTAGTTAGACTAAGTGGGCACCCATAGTGACATATGATGTTATCTCATATAAACCATATGGAAGTGGTGGTTTTGTAATATTTAGATGGTGTTGCATTAGTCCACTTGGTGAAATAGTCAATGACTACCAGAATATATCACGTACCTATGCACCTCACAACAAGAGTGATCAGCCCAATGAAATCAATTGGCCATTTTTTGAATGGTACTTGGGCAAGAATAATAATGAGAGGCATCTCATCTTGATGTTTGGAATTTCTTGTGTACTAATAGATGTCACATGCCTTACTACAATATTTTGCATCTTAGAATAGAATTGGACTCCACAAGCCTTATTTTATCACCTTACACACTATAACATCTCCAACACAATGACCTCCTACTATCCCCTCATGCACCTCTTGTAAGATAGAGTCCATTCCATGTTTTAAGACACATTGACATAGGAATTCATCTTAGCTCAAGTTTTATAGCTCCTCACCAATGACCTAAATGAGAGTTGTGCAAACTATGAATAGCTTGTTTTCTTTGGTGGTCATAGTCTAGGGTGCAAATCTAGATGTGAGAAATGTAGTGATATTCACCAAATCCTCTAGTATGTGCTAGAACATGTATAGTTATGCATCAAGCATATCATCATCAATAGGCATTACCAAATCACTAGAGTTGATGAAAGGCAAATAGTCTGGGCCCAAATTTTACTTTCCAAGATTCACTACAATTGAGAACTAAAATTATTAAAATAGAACTATTTATCTATAGATGTACTTATGGAAAATGGGCTTGTTCATAAGTTACTTAAGTGCCTCATGATCGATAAATAAGATGAATGGGGTTGCTAATAAGTATTTCCTAAATTTATGCAAGACATAGACCATAAAAGTTCCTTACACTTAATTGTATAAATTTGCTCTATTTGGGTTAGTTTTCTACTAGCAAAAGAAATAGGATGATCCATTTTTCCTTCACTTGGTTAATCTAGAATGGTACCAACTACAGATCTAGATGCATCAATATGGACATAGAATGGATTTTTTTAGTCAATAAATTATAATATCAATGTGCTAACTAATTTGAGCTTCAAGATTTCAAAGGCATCTTATTGCACTACACCTCAATAAAATGGACCATCCTTACATAAGATCTCCTCTAGCAGTACCACAATATTTACACATCTCCTTATAAAATTTCTATAGTGGACTTAATGGATAAGAAATGTGCAAAAATCTTTCTACATAAATGGTGTCTAGATCTATAGGATAATTACAATCTTCACAAGATCAATGAGTAGACCATCTTTACAGAAAATGTGCCCGAGTAAGGTGCTAAATGGTGTAGTGAAGATGCACTTATTTAGGTTTAAGTATATCTATACATATCTAGACCTCTGAAACATGAGGCACAAGTTGTCATAATGGTCCTTCACTAGCCTATACACATTCCAATAATCTAAGTACACTTGGAGGAATTTATGAATGAAGTCCTTAAACATGATGATCACCATTCTAGATAACATGGATAACAAATTATTGAGTCCAAAGGGCATCACATTATATGCAAAACAAACCCATTCTATTGCAAATGTTGTTTTAGGCTTATCCTTCTTCTCAATATACACTTGATGGTATCCTGAGAACCTATTGGTGAAAGTGTATATTTCATAGCCTATGACACCATCCAAGACTTTGTCAGTGAATGGAGTCATGAAGGGGTCAATGATTCAAGTAGTATTCAAAAATTTATAATCAATACAAATATGGGTTTGCCCATCATTCTTGATTCTGATAACTATAGGGTTCACCCATTTAGATTATTACATAGGGTAGATGACACCTGTGGATATCATACCATCAATATTTATTTTAACCTTGACATGGAGATTGGGGTTCATTATATAAGGGTACTTCTTGATAGGTATTGTGTTTTTGATTAAATTTATACTCATTTTACTAAGGGATGGGTGGGTTGCCTTTATATATTGATAATACTAAGGGAACAAGTCTTAAAACTCCTTCAGGATATCCATAATTCACACCAACTCCATATTAGACCAATATGCACCTAGAGTAGCCATCTTTGGTTCTCCTTCTAACTAATGTCTACCTTGGTAGTTTTGAATGGTGTGCAGTAGGGATCATTCCTCTCCTAATTTTAATACTCAACTTGCCTACTACCCTTAATGATTTATATGCAAAGATGAGTAAGGTCTTTTTCATTAGAAGCATTATATTGCACTTGGTATACTAGCTTCCTTTTGCTTATAATATTTTTCTAGTTGTTCACCTTATATGTTTCATCATCCTCATAACTTGAGTCAATATTGAGCACTTTCTCTTTAAATAATGTTAGGAATACCAACCCCTTTTCCCTAAACATGTCTTTTAGGCACTCCTGTAGGATTTTAGTGTCTTCAAACACTATTATACAAACTATTTATAGTGGATCAATCAATTCCAAGTTATGTTAATAAAAGGAGAAGGTTTGTATGAATCATTCGTTAAGTGCATCCCAATTGGTCATCTCGTAGTACATCTCATTGATGGTATTCCATGTTTGCACCCACATTTTCAAGGTCCTATTGAAGACATGCACCCATAGGTTCCTTCAAGTATTCTTGGGGTATTTTAAACCTTGTTAAGATAGTATTCATATCTTATATAATGTGTTACAGTCCCTATAAAGGGATTGATTAATGACAACACCTTTATGAGGCTTGAATATGGTTATTTTCTATGGTTTCTTCAAACTGTATGACTGGATGTAAAAAATGTAAGTGATCACCATTTTGTGGGTTTTTAGTTCAATTTAATCACTAAAAATCCATTTTTATAGAGCCTAAATGAGTTAGGGAATATTTTTGAGACATCACCAATAGTTTGCAACCATTAAAGACCCTAAAGTATCAAGAAACCCATTGTTATCAATCTACAAATTATTTCATAAGAAGGTTTCTTATCTCATGATAGCTCACATATGCCAAGTGAGTTTGTAAAAGCATGTAGTGTGGCTTTACATTATTCCTAAATCCTCTCCAATAGCATTCTTATTTCCAATGAGCTTATGAGTGAAGATATTGAGGTAAACCTAGACCCCTATCTAGATGGATAATACATTATGAGTCCTTCACCTTCTTAGTTATTATTCATAAAGGAGGGAGAGGAAATATAATAACTAATTCCATAAAATATAATCCAACTAGTGTCCCCTCCTCTTCCCAAAATCTTAGGTTCTTATTTTCTCTCTCTTATCCATACCATTCATAAATTTGACTAGCCTTATTTAGCTACCAAGGAGGATGATTGAAAGAGGGGGATCATTTTTGACTTGAAAATCCATAAAAATGATGGATCTAGGCCTAAGAGGCATAATTAAAGTTGTGCACATGCTTGAACATAGTCTTGATCTAAAAAACCTATATAGACCACCTAAAAACCTCCACTTTTTGCCGTGAAAACTATCTATTCTGCTTGAAAATTCATGGAGATGATATGTCAAGTATCTCTAAAGTTTTTAAATGATTGTATGGACATGTAATGATGTGTACATATCTTATTTATATCATACACTTATCATTTCTTGTCAAAAATCCTCTTTAACATTATAAAATGGAACAATAAAACACCTTGAGAGTGGAATGTAACGTTATAAATTAGATTTACCACATTCTTAGGAGTTGTATGAAGTATAGGAGGTGTGTTATCACTTGGACAACACATGACATGTTTAAAATTGACCCCCTTAGACCACTTAACCCCCTTGGACCCACTTGACCATGCCATAAGATGATTAGACAACATAAGGTAAATTGCATTTACCTTAATTTTATTAAAACAACCTTAAACATTGCCAACCAAGGCTTGAGAAGACCATTTTTAGGATATTACAAGGCATATGATGGATAACCTCCAAGGTTAGGGGATATGAAATGAAAGTTCTGAACTAAAGGGGTTAAAATTTATCATGGGAGGCCAAATTGTCAACATTAATAACTTCATGTGAGACTCCAAGTAGTTTCATCTATAGACAAAATTCATGGTTTAGGAAAAAAATAATTAGGATTAATTCAGAGGTACTAAAAAAAATAGGTTTTAGATTCAAAACAAAAAAAAAATTAGATAAATATTAATGTTGATCCTATATGATTGATGTCTATTATATGAATTAATTTCAACTATATGAATCAATGTTGATTCTGATAGAAAAGATAATATTTTGAAAATAAGAGGCTAAGGGTTGCTTTAGTGAGATATAGGGTAGTCTAGGGATCATAAAGATGATTAAAAAAACATAAAATAAAATAGAGAAAGATAAAACTACTATAAACAATGAAATGTACTTACTTTAATAGTGTTCCAAGTCTATGATAATTGTGAGGTTGATAAGTTGATTTTTAGTCTTCAGGCAGATGCTACGGGCATAACATGGTAATATGTCTTTCCAACAAGGGGCATGAAATCATCTTCTAGTCATCTTAGAATAATTCCTTTGGTGTTCAGGAGTAAAACAATGGTCATTTTCTCAAGGTTAGTCATGGAATAAATCAAGTCAATAATACCAAATCAATGTTGATCGTGGTGATTGTTACTGATTTTGTCCATTTTTACAAGTTATTGTGATCATTTCAATTATGGGTTATACCAGGTTCTATGTTGTTATACAAATTTTGGATTGTGAGGGAGGTTATTAGGGAGTTTAAATGATTTATATTTTATTATATTTTGGTATATTTTGGTAGATTTAGTTGTTGGTAATTAGTTAAAATTAATTACATGAGGTAAAATAGTAATTAGTGAAACTAATTATGTGGGCTGAAATGGTAATTAGTGAAACTAATTACATGGGGTGGAATGAGGATAGGATGAGAAGAGCAAACTAAGACATACATTAACATAAATATATATTGTATGAAATCCTAATGCCTACACATAGGCTTAGATTACAAAAAATAGACTCGAGTAAATGTAGTGGGAAATAGTGACACAGATATTAATACAGTTACACAAAAATAAAAATAGTTTGACATTAGCATCCAAATTGGGGAACTAGTGCCAAATG